>CM076584.1:858956138-859556138 GCA_034641835.2 Pinus albicaulis
GCAGCATTCCAGGGTTTTTGGCATTATTTTGGAGTTAGATCTATGATTGAGGGTGATCCTTGGATTGGCCAACCAATCCAAGTATAGTTCTGATCTGATACTGAAGTTTGCTTCAGAAATTCTGAACCATTCTTCAGATCTGCTGCAGTAAAACTCAGATCTGCTCTGGCAGTAAAACTCAGATCTCTGATTTCATGTATTTATCAGATGTAGATCTGTAATATAATAAATATAAGCTTCAGCCTCCTGGAGAAACGCTGAAGGGTTTCTGCATCAATCTCTTGTCTTGCGGCACCTCAATCTTGAGGGGTTTTCTATAAAAATGTTGTTTAACCTTGCTCAATGCCTTTTCCATGATCCTAAACCTATTCTCTGATTTTTCACAGTATTTTACATCTTATACCTTCAGAAAAAACGCAGCTTTGCTTCAGTAGAATTCTGCATACTCAAAGTCTTGGGAAATCAGGGTTTTTCTTGACTAGTCGGGAAGGAGGAACTGTTTAATATAGCAAAACGCCTTTGTTTGAGCTGAAATTCGACATGGATGTCCCTCTTGACCTAATATAACATATCCTAGAACCTTGACCCGTCATTTTATGCAGATTTGCTTATACACTCATTTTATGGCCAAAATCCTCACTTTTCCCCACCTTTTTGCCCCTAAAAGCTGAGTAAAGGTTGGTGCAGTATTTGGAGTGGGTTTCTGAGTGTTTCTAAACACTTTTTATGTTGGCTGAAGCATACTTTCCTGAGGAATGCGTTTTTGAGTCATGATCTGCTGAGAATTCCATTTTGGGATACTACAGTTTGCTGCACTATTATTGTTTGGGTGTTCTAGTTCTATACCACTTGGTGTGTTCATCTCTCACTCTTAGACAGAGTCTGGAAAGGGCCAGATAGCCTCCGGATCTCGTTCTCTTTTAGAGGCGACATATCCGGTAAATGCCCTCCCAGTCAATCTCTGGTTGGGGTTTGGTGTATTTTTGAGATATCCTGGAAACGAGATATTACAATTTAGTGGGTAACAGGTTCAGGGTGAGGACTGATCACAACAACCTCAGGTTCTTTTTGTAGCAGAAGCAGCTACAGGAGAGGCAGCAGAAGTGGATCAGTAAGATCCGGGCATATGACTTTGACATTGAGTATGTCAAGGGTAAGAACAATGTGGTAGCAGATGCCCTTTCAAGGAAACTAGCCAAGTTGTCTCTTATGAGCTTGGACACAGATTGAAGGGCTCGACTTTTAGTAGAGTACTCCAAGGACAGATTTGCATGTGAGGTTCTGGATGGACAGGTGGCGAATGACAGGTACAGGGTGGTCGATGAGATCATCTACTATAGGGACCGGATCTTCTTGACTGAGGGATCTCAGCTCAAGAAGAAGATACTTCAGGCATCACATGATTCACCTTTGGCCGGCCATCAGGGATTTACCAAAACCTACAGGGCCATTAGAGAGAGGTTCTCATGGAAGGGCCTCAAGGAGGACGTACTCCAGCACATCAGGGAGTGCGATGTTTGCCAGAGGAACAAGGGGGAGATGAGCCATCCCGCAGGATTATTGCAACCTCTTCCCATTCCGAAGGGGAAATGGGAGAGTATTTCGATGGACTTCATCACAGGGTTGCCCATGGTGCAGGGCAAGGATTGTATCTTTGTCGTCGTTGATCGGATGACAAAGGATACGCATTTTTTCGCCATATCTGCACACTACACAGCAGCACAGGTGGCCGAGCTGTTCTTCAGAGAGGTTTTCAGGCTACATGGTCTTCCTAAGACCATCATTAGTGACAAGGACAGCCGCTTCATGGGCAGATTTTGGCAGGAGCTTTTCCGGTTGACGGGGATGGAGTTGACACCGAGTACCAGTTATCACCCACAGACGGATGGACAGACGGAGATAGTTAACAAGTGGCTGGAGGGCTACTTGCGTAACTATGTCAGTGGGCAGCAACGAGCATGGCTGAAGTGGTTGCATCTGGGGGAGTACTGCTACAACACTACACATCACATGTCCATTGGTATGTCACCATTATATGCTTTGTATGGGTATCATTCTTTATCTTTTGCTGATGTGATGTTCAGTGCTAGCAAGGCTCCAAGAGCCAAGATTTGGATCCAAGAGAGTCAGGACATTCTCCGAGCTCTCAAGGATAATATGGCTACAACACAAAACCAACAGAAGCTGTATGCTGACAGAGGTCGGGTGGAGAGACAGTTTGAGGTAGTGGACTTGGTCTACCTACGATTACAGCCATACCGACGGTCGTCATTGAAGCAAAAGGGAGCTGAGAAGCTCAAGCCCCGCTTTTACGGGCCATACAGGGTGATACGCAGGATTGGATAGGTTGCATATGAGTTGGAGCTGCCCCAAGGCAGCAAGATTCATAATGTTTTTCATGTATCATGCCTGAAAAAGGCACTGGGGCAGCAGGTCACAGTGACAGATGAGATACCAACCACGGATGATGAGGGGCATTTGGTGTTGCAGCCAGAGGCTATTATTGATACCAGGGAGAGGCAGCTACGGAGCAGGACAGTCCGGGAATTCTTGGTGAGGTGGAAGAATTTGCCGGATGAGGATGCCACTTGGGAGAGTGAGAAAATTTTGCAGCATCCATCACTTGAGTTGCTTGAGGACAAGCAACATTTTGCCGGGGGAGACTGTAATATTCCTAATTAGCTATGGCTAATTGGAATATTCAATTTTGCTCAATTTTGTCGTCTATAGTTTATTCATAAATAAAAAGGTGAGTAGAGAAGACATAACTCAATTTAGAAATAAAAGTTCACTCCCTAGTAGCACAACGTTGTAACTTAAGTGAGCCAAGGGGGCCAAGAGACCACACAGAGAGGGGGCCCACATAGACACATGGAGGGACTGCGCAGGCCAAGAGGGAGCACGTGGCAACGTTGGAGGAGGTGAGCCTTAGGGTTGAGAGGGGATAACGCTAAGGCTCCCCTCGAAGATCTCGCCCTTAGCCCCGGGGGACTTCAAGTGCCTGCTCGGGCAAGGTAGTTTCTTCAGCATTTTGTGGGAGGATTGATGTTTGGGTTTTCTTGTGGAGCTGGGCATTCAGAGACTACGCAGTCTTGAGAGGGAGGACGCAGTCCATTCTAGGGGAGCTCCGGATTGAGTTTCTTGCAGGGGTTTTGAGCTTGGAGATTGAGCAAAGGATCAGCGTTTGCCTTTGGGAGGATTTTGGTGGAGTTTGAGGTTGCATTTCAGTGGTTCCTATTCATCCTCTGCGCAGAGCCTTGGAGGATAGCGTAATTCCCCAAGGGGGGTGATTTTCGGGGATCAGCCATTTCAGATACGATTCTGGGTTTTGCTGTGGTGGATGAGTAGAGGTGGATTTCAGATTTTCAGCTCATTCCGGCGAGGGGATCAGCCCCAAGTCATCAATTCATTTCAGCAGTAGCAACTACACGGCAGTTTTCCAGCAGCTGGGACGCAGTTCAGAGAGCAGCCATTTCTTGGATATTCTGAGAGTATTTCTTCACTTGCCTTGAGCAAGTCTAGGTGCCATCACTTGGATCACCTATTGTACTTCATTATATTTCTCAGTATAATAAAATGGCATAGCATTCTCTCTCTATATTTTTGGATGATTTGTCGTACATTCTATCTATGCTATTGTATGCTTTACTATTATCTTATGTATTTTTGGGCATTCTAGTTCTATACCACTTGGTGTGTTTATCTTATACTCTTAGACAGAGTCTGGAAAGGGCCAGGTAGCCTCCAGATCTCACCCTCTTCACAGAGATGAAATATCTATTAAACGCCCTCCCAGTCCAACTCTGGTTGGAGTTTGCTTGTGTTTTAGAGATATCCCTGAAACGGGATATTACAGTACATCCAGAACATGACACCTCATAGAGCCTTGATTAAGAAGACTCCCGAGGAAGTTTTCACAGGGAAGAAACCGGAGGTAGGGCATCTTCGGATATTTGGTAGCATGGCTTACTGTCATGTACCCAACGAGAAGAGGAGCAAGCTAGATCAAACTGCAAAAAGGGGGTATCTTGTAGAGTACAGTGACACCTCCAAGGCATATAGGATCTATATTCCTGACAGTAGGAAGGTTGTGATAAGACGTGATGTTAAGTTCATGGTGGATAGAGCGTTTCAGAAATCGCGTGATATGCCAGCAGAGGATCAAACTGCAAAAGTTCCCTTGGTCCAAGAACAGCAGGGGCATCAAGAAGAACAGACAGGAAGACAGACTTTGGTACCAAGGACAGGTACTAACATTTTCACAGAGGAAGATCATGAAGATACTCAGTCAGGGGAGCTGTTAGATCAGGAGGAAGAGTTCAGAGAGAAACCTTCCACCAGTGGTCGAATCAGCAGGGAAGCTCAGCAAATACTGAGGGAAGCAGAAAAATTTATTGGGACTCCCGGGAATGGGAAGAGACAAAGAAGACCTCCTAACAGGTACCAGGCCTTGGTGGCTCAAGTAGAGGAACCTTCCAGCTTCCACGAAGTTGTTCAACGCCAAGTATGGGTAGATGCCATGATAGAAGAGTATGCTTCTATCATGACAAATGATGTCTAGGAAGTTGTACCTAGACCTCAAAGCAGATCAGTTGTTGGATCACTCTGGATCTACAAGATCAAGTACGCTACAGATGGCAGTGCAGAGAAATACAAGGCAAGGTTCGTGGCAAAAGGGTATGCTCAGAAGGAAGGCAATGACTATGAGGAGACCTTCACACCAGTTGTCAGATATACCTCCATCCGGATGGGATGGGAGATTCATCAAATGGATGTCAAGACAGTGAACTTGAATGGAGAAATTGAGGAAGAGGTATATATCGAACAGACAAAGGGTTTTGAGACTCATGAAAGGAGATCTCATGTATGCAGATTAAAGAAAGCCCTGTACGGGCTTAAGTAGGCGCCGAGAGCGTGGTATGGTCGGATAGATAGCTATTTGCAAAAGATGGGATTTGTCAAGAGTGATGTGGATCCCAATATTTACTACCTACTAGTAGAGGATGAGCCATTGGTACTAGTACTATATGTAGATGATTTGTTTCTCACAGGATCATCTAGGCTCATCAAGGATTGCAAACGGAATCAAGAAGTTGAATTCGACATGAAGGATTTGGGGTTGATGCACTACTTCCTAGGATTGGAAGTTTGTCAGAAAGATGGAGATATCTTCATGGGACAGGAGAGGTATGCCTTGGAAATCCTGAAGAGATTCAAAATGCAGGATTGCAAGCCCATGGCCACACCCATGATCACCAATTGGAAAAACATAGATGCATCAGAAGATACAGAGGTAGACCCCACCTTATACAGACAACTCATCGGGTCATTGATGTATCTGATTAACACCAAACCAGACATTTGCTTTGCCGTCAACACTCTTAGTCAGTTCATGGTGGAACCCAAAATAGTGCACTGGGCCGCAACAAGGCATGTCCTGAGGTATGTACGAGGAACAGTCAGATTCGGTATCATATATGGCAGAGGAGAGGATGTCAGACTCAGTGGATTCACAGATGCAAATTAGGCAGGTAGCTCAATGGAGAGGAAAAGTACCCTTGGGTACTGTTTCAACATTGGTTCAGGAATGGTGTCCTAGTGCAGCAGGAAACAGAAGTCAGTAGCATTGAGCACAGCTGAAGCAGAGTACAATGCAGCTAGTACAACTACATGCGAAGGAATCTGGCTTCAGAAACTTCTTGTGAGCCTATTCAGAAGCAGGATGGAGCCAACTAGCGTTTACTGTGACAATCAGAGTTGTATCAAACTCTATGAAAATCCAGTATTTCATGATCGGTCCAAACATATTGACATCAGATGTCATTTTATCAGAGACTGTGTTCAGTGTGGGGCAGTACAACTCTAGTACATTCCCACAGGAGAACAAACAACAGATATACTCACTAAGGCTCTGGGGAGAAATAAGTTCACTCATTTCAGGGAACAGCTGGGTATGACTGAAAATCCATTTCAGTAAGAAATGGATCCTCAGCGCAGTTGAAGGAGGGAGTTGCAGTACACTGGAAGTTGGCAGTAGTAAGCAGAGTCAGCAGTAGTACAGATGCAACATTTCTTGTGCAGTGTTGGTGAGCAGCATCACCAGCACAACAACAGATGTTACAGAAGTCAGAATCGCAACACGTTGACTTGTTTTGCTAGAGCACTTTCCTTGCTAAGAGGGAGTGTTGATTAATGGTAGAATCGGATGTGCTCTAGCCTTGTAATTTTGTATATGGGCTAAGATGTTGATTTATGGTAGCATCGGATGTGCTCTAGCCTTGTAACCTTGTATATAGGCTAGGACACCTATTGTCCATAAAACCCAGAAATGGTTTTGGAAAATTACACTTAGAGATGGTTTAATTAAAATAATTAATCATTTTTTTAATATTTCCTAAGTCTAAACTTAGGGAAACTGATTAATTAAAGGGTATTAATTAAACTATGTATGAATCTTCTAGATAAAGTCATGGATCACCTCCAAATTAATCTTATCCCTTGATTATGATTTAATCTTGGTTGTTGAAGGTTCAACAGAAGAATATAAAGAGGGTGAGGGGCCTATGGAAAACACATCAGACAGAGAAAGAATCAAGAGTTCGATTTCTTTAGTGAGAGGAAGAATCGAAGTGATTCTCATTTGCAGAGAGGGGAAGGTGAAATCTCCAGGAGGGAGAATTCTGAAGCAGAGAGAGTACAAGAAGAGAGGTGAGATAGGAGCCAGAGCTTCAGCGCAGAATTACCCTAGCAGCAGTTACATTGGGCAAGCGCAGAGAAGCAGAGGGAGTGTTCGTTTTCTGTTCAAGGAGCAGTTGAGGGTTCACTCGGTGTCAGGAAGACATTTCGGGAAGGATGGAGCACTCGAGTCTCATATAGCAGCAAGCATAGAAGCAACCACAACAAGCAACAGAAGCAGTGACCCAGTGACACGTGAGTGACGCAGTCACTGTGCAGAAATCATGCAGAGCCAGTCAGAGTGGGTGCAGGTCAGTGCTAGAACTCAAAAGGTGATGTGAGAAGAGTCTCACTTAGCCTTTTCTCATCAAGATTCTTCAGGTGATTGATTGACATTCACAATCACACATTTGTATTCAGAATTTCTCCATAATAAAGAAACCCTCAGATCTGCTGCATCGGTTTTCCCAAGTTGCATTTTTTCGGGGACAATTGCCCAAAAATAACGGTGTCTATGCGTGATTACTTGTGCTATTTTTATGTGATTTGTTAATCGTGAAGTCTGCAGCATATTTTATTTTGTTATTTAACACAAGATAAATGTTAAGAAATTGTGTTTGACAATGAAATAGAAGAAATTTGATAAGTAGTTGCAGTAGAGTTCTCCATTATAGAATTTTCACATGGTATCGGAGATGTCAGATCCAAAGGAAGCAAGGTCAGGAAAAGGAACTACGTAAACCAGAAGCTTCAGAGGGGATGCAGCACAAAAGGAAGGAAGCACAAATAAGTATGACAAACTTAGATGTTTTATCCTCTATGTGAAAAGAGGATGATACATTCCTAGCAAGTTCAGTATCTGTAGGAATCTGGTATATTGATAGCGGGGCTTCAGCTTGACTGGAGTGCGAGAATACTTCACGAGCTATAGGGAAAATCAGTTGAACTTTTAGATCACTAGGCAATAACACGAAGTGCACTCCAGTTGGGAGAGGATCCGTAGTATTTCAGACAAAAGCCGGAACTAGTGTCAAGATCACATATGTACTACATGTGCCAGGGCTTGGGATGAACCTAATCTCAGTATCCCAGTTGCAGGACAAAGGGTATGACATACACTTTATCAGAAAGAAAGTATATGTCAAGCATCCCAGTTGGAAGCAAACAAGGCGGATCGGGATCAGAAGCAACAGACTATATAGGTTGCAGATCGAAACCTCGATGGAACTAATCAGTAGTAATATCAAAGACAAGGAAGGGTTGAATGAACTTTGGCATAGAAGAATGGGGCACCTACATCACGGTGCATTGAAAATGCTCAGAGAAACAATTGATGGGGCACCTGTTCTCAGCACGGAGCATGATGATGTGTGCCGAGGATGTGTACTTGGGAAGTATGCTAAGGCAGCTTTTCCCAGAAGTGAAAACAGGGCAGCAAGCATCTTGCGATTGATACACTTAGATATCTGTGGACTAATGTCCACTAACGCTCTCAAAGGTGCCAAATATTTTGTCACATTCATTGATGATCACTCCAGGAAGACCTGGATCTACTTCCTGAAGACAAAAGATGAAGTCTTTGAAAAGTTCAAAGAATTCAAGGCTCTTGTTGAAAACATGATGGGGAAGAAGATCAAGACATTGCATTTAGATCAGGAAGAAGAGTTGAGAGAGCAACCTTCCACCAGTGGTCGGATCAGCAGGGAAGCTCAGCAAATACTGAGGGACGCAGAAAACTTTATTGGGACTCCCAGGGATGGGAAGAGACAGCGCGGACCTCCTGACAGGTACCAGACCTTGATGGCTCAAGTAGAGGAACCTTCCAGCTTCCAGGAAGTTGTTTAGCACCAAGTATGGGTAGATGCCATGATAGAAGAGTATGCTTCTATCATGACAAATGATGTATGGGAAGTCGTACCCATACCTCAGAGCAGATCAGTTGTTGGATCACGTTGGATCTACAAGATCAAGGATGCTGCAGATGGCAGTGTAGAGAAATACAAGGCAAGGTTCGTGGCAAAAGGGTATGCTCAGAAGGAAGGCATTGACTATGAGGAGACCTTCGCACCAATTGCTAGATATACCTCCATCCGGACTGTCGTATCTTTAGCTACACAGATGGGGTGGGAGATTCATCAAATGGATGTCAAGATAGCGTTCTGAAATGGAGAAATTGAGGAAGAGGTATATATCGAACAGCCAAAGGGTTTTGAGACACATGAAAGGTCTCATGTATGCAGATAAAAGAAAGTTCTGTACGAGCTTAAGCAGGCTCCGAGAGCGTGGTATGGTCGGATAGATAGCTATTTCCAAAAGATAGGATTTGTCAAGAGTGATGCGGATCCCAGTCTTTACTATTTGCTGGTAGAGGATGAGCCATTGGCACTAGTACTATATGTAGATGATCTGTTTCTTACAGGATCATCTAGGCTCATCAAGGATTGCAAACAGAATCTAGAAGTTGAATTCGACATGAAGGATTTGGGATTGATGCACTACTTCCTAGGTTTGGAAGTTTGTCAAAAGGAGGGAGATATCTTCATGGGACAGGAAAGGTATGCCTTGGAAATTCTGAAGAGGTTCAGAATGTAGGATAGCAGACCCATGGCCACACCCATGATCACCAATTGGAAAAAGATAGGTGCATCATAAGATACAGAGGTAGACCCCACCTTATACAGACAGCTATTCGGGTCATTAATGTATCTGGTTAACACCAAACCAAACATTTGCTTTGCTGTCAACACTCTTAATCAGTTCATGGTGGAACCCAAAAGAGTGCATTGGGCCGCAGCAAGGCACGTCTTGAGGTATGTACGAGGAACAGTCAAATTCGATATTAGATATGGCAAAGGAGAGGATGTCAAACTCAGTGGATTCACAGATGCAGATTGGGCGGTAGCTCAGTGGATAGGAAAAGTACCTCTGGGTACTATTTCAACGTTGGATCAGAAATGGTGTCGTGGTGCAGCAGGAAACAGAAGTCAGTAGCATTGAGCACAGCAGAAGCAGAGTACATGGAAACTAGTACAGCTACATGCGAAGCAATCTGGCTTCAGAAACTTCTTGTGAGTCTATTCAAAAGCAGGATGGAGCCAACTAGCATTTATTGTGACAATCAGGGTTGTATCAAACTCTCTGAAAATCCAGTATTTCATGATCGGTCCAAACATATTGACATTAGATGTCATTTTATCAAGGACTGTGTTCAGCATGGGGAAGTACAACTCCAGTACATTCCCACAGGCGAACAAACAGCAAATATACTCACTAAGGCTCTGGGGAGAATTAAGTTCACTCAGTTTAGGGAACAACTGGGTATGACTGAAATCTCATTTTAGTAAGAAATGGATCCTCAGCGCAGTTGAAAGAGGGAGTTACAGGAGTTGCAGTACAGTGGAAGTTGGAAGCAGTAAGCAGAGTCAACAGTAGTACAGATGCAACATCTTTCTTGTGCAGTGTTGGTGAGCAGCATCAACAACACAGCAGCAGATGTTACAGAAGTCAAATCAACAGCACATTGAGTTGTCTTACTAGAGCACTTTCCTCGCTAAGAGAGAGTGTTGATTCATGGTAGGATCGGATGTGCTCTAGCATTGTAACCTTTTATATAGGCTAGGACACATGTCCATAAAACCGAAAAATGGTTTTGGAAAATTCCACTTAGAGATGGTTTAATTAAAATAATTGATCATTTTTTTATTGTTTTCCTCAGTCTAAACTTAGGGAAACTGATTAATTAAAGGGTATTAATTAAACTAAGTATGAATCTTCTAGATAAAGTCATGTATCACCTCCAAGTTAATCTTAGCCCTTGATTATGATTTAATCTTGGCCGTTGAAGGTTCAACAAAAAATATAAGGAGGGTGAGGGGCCTATGGAAAACACATCAGACAGAGAAAGAATCAAGAGTTTGATTTCTTCAGTGAGAGGAAGAATCGAAGTGATTCTCATTTGCAAAGATGGGAAGGTGAAATCTCCAGGAGGGAGAATTTTGAAGCAGATAGAGTACAAGAAGAGAAGTGAGATAGGAGCTAGAGATTCAATGCAGAATTACCCTAGCAACAGTTACGTTGGGCCAACGTAGAGAAGCAGAAGGAGGGTTCGCTTTCTGTTGAAGAAGCAACTGAGGGTTCACCCGGTGTCAGAAAGACATTTCGGGAAGGAAGGAGCACTAAAGTCTCATACAGCAGCAAGCACAGAAGCATCCACGACAAGCAGCAGAAGCAGTGATGCAATGACAGCGTGAGTGATGCAGTCACTGCGCAAAAATCACCAAAAGCCAGTCAGAGTAGGTGCAGGTTAGTGCCAGAACACAAAAGGTGATGTGAGAAGAGTCTCATTCAGCCTTTTCTCATCAGGATTCTTCAGGTGATTGATTGACATTTACAATCACACATTTGCATTTAGAATTTCTACATAATAAAGAAACCCTCAGATCTGCTGCACTGGTTTTCCCAAGTTGGGTTTTTTTGGGGACAATTGTCCAAAAATAATGGTGTCTATGTGTGATTACTTGTGCTATTTTTATGTGATTTTTAATCATGAATTTTGCAACATATTTTATTTTTTTATTTAACACAAGATAAATGTTAAGAAATTGTGTTTGACAATGCAATAGAAGAAATTTAATAAGTAGTTGCAGTAGAGTTCTCCATTATAGAATTTTCACATAAGACACATGTATTCCATAATACCCAGAAAGGATTTTTGAAGATTCCACTTAGGATGGTTTAATTAAAATAATTAATCGTTTTTTAATGTTTTCCTAAGTGGAAACTTAGTGTAATATTCCTAATTAGCAGTGGCTAATTGGAATATTCGATTTTGCTCAATTTTGCCATCTATAGTTTATTAATAAATAAAAAGGTGAGTAGAGAGGGTCTAACTCACTTAGTGGAATAAAACCCACTCCCTAGTAGCACAACGTTGTGACCTAAAGGGAGCCAAGGGGGGGCCAAGCACCATGTAGAGAGGGGGCCCACGTATGCATTAGGAGAGACTGCGCAGATGAGGATGAGCACGTGGCAAGAGGGAGGCTACGTTGAGGAGATAGGCCTTAGGGTTTGGAGGAAGGCCAACGTTATAAAAGAGGGAGGAGCTTCCTCATTTCATTCATTCGTTGTTGATGATATTTGAGCTGGTCGTTTTGACTTCTTAAGCACGCTGGTTGTTTAGCCTGTCTGCAGCACTATTTAGTGCGTTGAGTGTCTCCGATCGGAGATCTCGCCCTTAGCCCCGGGGGACTTCGAGTGCCTGCTCGGGCAAGGAATTTTCTTCAACATTTTGCAGGAGGTTTGGTGTTTTGTTTTTGTTGTGGAGCCGAGCATTCAGAGAGACTGCGCAGTCATTGAGAGGGAGGACACAGTCCATCCAAGAGGAGCTCCGGATTGGGATTTTTGCAGGGGTTTTGAGCCGGGAGATTGAGCAGAGGGTCAACCTTTGCCTTTGGGATGATTTTGGTGGAGTTTGAGGCCGTATTTCATTCATTCCTATTCAGCCTCTGCGCAGAGCCTTGGAGGTCAGCGTAATTCCCCAAGGGGGTGTTTTTCGTGGGTCAGCCATTTCTGATATGGTTTCTGGGTTTTCCTGAGATTGGTGAGCAGAGGAGGATTCCAGATTTTCAGCTCATTCCGGAAAGGGGAACATCCCCTAGTCATCAGTTCATTTCAGCAGTAGTAGCTACACGACAGTTTTCCAGCAGCTGGGACGCAGTTCAGAGAACAGCCATTTCCTGTGTATTCTAAGGGTATTTCTTCACTTGCCTTGAGCAAGTTTAGGTGCCATCACTCTGATCACCTATTGTACTTCATTATATTTCTCAGTTTAAGAAAATGGCTTAGCATTCTCTCTCTATATTTCTGGATGATTTATCGTAGATTCTTTCTATGCTATTGTATGTCTGCTGCACTGTTATCTTTATATATTTTGAGCATTCTAGTTCTATACCACTTGGTGTGTTTATCTCATACTCTTAGACAAAGTCTGGAAAGGGCCAGGTAGCCTCCAGATTTCGTCCTCTTTTCAGAGAAGGCATATATGGTAAACGCCCTCCCAGTCCATCTCTGGTTGGAGTTTGCCATGTTTTAGAGATATCCCCGAAACGGGATATTACAGTGGTATCAGAGCATACTTCTGGCTCAGCTTGTGGAGCTTGTTGTCTATGACACCGAGGAAAAGGCCATATATTTGTTACAGAGGTAGGAGGTACAGAGATCGTGAGCATAGGTTGGAGAACACCTACGGAGAGGAAGACTGTGTTCGGGTGGTGGACACAGAATAGGAGGAGCCTGTGTTAGATTCAGAGCCATGAGAGCCGATGGCAGATGATACTGAGGCCAAACAGTTTGGGGAGGCACTCCTCAAATCGGTGCAGGATTTAGCGAGGCAGATTGAGGTGATGGGTCAGAGATTCACCGTTGTAGAGGCTAGACAGCGTGAGACCCCACGGGTATTCTAGGTAGTTGAGGGATCGGGTACATCCCACCATTTTCCAGAGCATGGTGCTGCTCAGCGTGATACTACTCAGCCAATGGCTTCACATGCACCTACATGTTCGACTATGCTCACTTTCTTGGGAGCAGACACAGGGGCAGGAGCCCAGCAGGAGGCAGAGCCCGGACACATGGGCGATTATTTTGCAGAGTATCAGGCCTATGGGCAGGAGTTTAGGGATGCTCTCTCGTTCAGAGATTTTTTTCAGCTCCAGCGGGACAGTAGACCCCATGACCATCATAGAGGGCACCGGCATTATCATGATGGAGATACCCACCGCACATCTAGCAGATTCCATTTGCCTACGTTTGATGGTTCATCAAACAGTTCGACAAAGTCTTGGGTGGAGAAGCTAGACATCTATTTTCAGCTTAACCAAATGTCGGAGACGGAGGCCATCAAGGTGGCGACATTACATTTGGATGGTGAGGCCCAGGACTGGTGGTTCCATGGGATGGTTACACTTGGACATTCTACAGTGACGACATATGCCGAGTTTACCAGGAGGTTGATGGAGCGATTTGGTCGGAGGGATCCAGAACAACACTTTGTTGAGCTGATGAGGCTCAAGCAGACTGGGAGCCCAGAGACATACATTGCAGATTTCTTGAAGGTTTCAGTGATGTTGCCAAATCTATCCACGGCATGGATGATCTATATGTTTGTGGAGGGGTTAGCAAAGCCACTTCAGGGTCTAGTCAGATCTACTAGACTAGCTACACTCCAGGAAGCTATTAGCAGGACCCGGGATTTACAGGATGCATTGCCAACTCGGACACCTTAGCCCCAGAGACAGGGCTTCCAGCCCAAGGGGAAGGATGTGAGGATTCCGCCTCCAAAGGGGAATCCACGACGGGCACAGGAGGATGACGATGCCAGGAGGGAGCTGAAGAAGAAGCGGCTATGCTTTACTTGTCAGGAGCCGTGGGCACCAGGACATAGGTGTGCTGCTGGCAAAGCACACTTCATTGAGGTCTTCTCCGAGGATAGCGGGGAAGAGGATGAGGAGGATGACGAGGAGGCAAGAGATAGTCAGACAGCCCAGGATCAGTTGCCACCTCCACCTCCAGGAATAGGAGGTGCAACTTTTGCACCCACAGGAGGGACCCTTGCAGCGTTGCGAGGAGTTCCCAAGTATTTGACGCTGCGTGTACAGGGGACAGTACATGGTCAGCGAGTATCAATTCTGGTTGACAGTGGGGCAACCCACAACTTCATCGATGCGCAGATGGTTGAGCGGAGAGGTATATCGACCGAGAGCTTCGATGGATTTTTAGTTTTAGTCCCAGGAGCTCAGACGATGCAGTGTGCCCGGTATGTTCCAGAGTTGGTAGTGACGATGGGTACCTACACCGTGACCGACCAATTTTTCATGGTCAACATACCGGATTCCAATGTGGTATTGGGTGTTCAGTGGTTGATTACTCTGGGGAAGGTCACCACAGATTGGGAGGCCTTAGAGATGGAGTGCGATGATAAGAAGATCGGGAAGCATGAGAAGATTCGCAGGATGCACACTTACCCACCTCAGACTATTTCGGCTCACCGGATGGAGGCAGATTTCCAGAAGGGAGACATAGAGTGGGCGATTGAGTTGCGGGCATCAGAGGCAAGGACCACCGGTCAGGCAGTTCATCCTGATATATAGGCCATCCTTGACAGGTATGATGCAGTGTTTGGGGATATACCACCAGGTAGGCCACCGGATCGAGGGTTCGAGCACACCATTGAGCTTGAGCAAAGCATTCAGGCAGTGATTACTACCCCCTATAGGCATCCCAAAGCCTATCGGGATGAGATTGAGCGGGCCATCCAGGAGTTGCTGGCTCTTGGGCACATCAGACCGAGCACGAGTCCGTTTGCTTCTTCTGTGGTGTTGGTAAAGAAGAAGGACGACACCTTGAGGATATGTATTGACTACAGGGCCCTGAACAAGAAAACCCTGAAGAACAGGTATCCTATACCCAAGATTGATGAGTTGATGGATGAGCTGAGAGGAGCCAAGTTCTTCTCAAAGATTGATTTGAGATCAGGGTACCATCAGTTTCGCGTGAGGGAACAGGACATTCCCAAGACCGCCTTCAGGTGTCATTATGGGCACTTTGAGTTTTTGGTTATGCCCTTCGGGCTAACCAATGCCCCAGCTACTTTTCAGTCTTGCACGAACCATATCTTCCGCAGTCATCTGAGGAAGTTTGTATTGGTCTTTTTTTATGACATAATCATATATAGCTGGACTTGGGAGGAGCATCTCCAGCATATAGAGGCAGTACTACATATCTTGGAAGAGCAACAGTTCTATCCTAAGCTCTCCAAGTGTGAGTTTGGGATGACAGAGATGTTGTATTTGGGTCACATTATTGGAGTGGACGGAGTGAGAGTCCATGAGGAGAATATCCGGGCCATCAGAGATTGGCCGGAGCCGAGGAACGTGACGGAACTTCGAGGATTCATTGGCATATGTACTTATTACAGGAAGTTCGTCAAGAGTTTCTCACAGCTTGCTGCACCCCTTACAGATTTGACGAAGAAGGGGGCATTCAGTTGGTCAGATACAGCACAGTGAGCCTTTGACAGGCTCAAGGAGGTGATGAGTAGCTGCCTAGTGCTTGCATTGCCGGATTTTACGTAGCCATTTGATTTAGAGTGTGATGCGTCGGGAGAGGGGATTGGCGCAGTATTGATGCAGGGAGGACACCCTATAGCCTTTGAGAGCCGGAAGCTCCTTCCACACGAGAGGTTGTATTCTATATACGACAAGAAGATGTTGGCCATTATGCATGCATTGGCCAAATTCCGGCAGTATTTGGTGGGGAACAGGTTCAGGGTGAGGACTGATCACAATGGCCTCAGGTTCTTTTTGGAGCAGAAGCAGCTACAGGAGATGCTGCAGAAGTGGATCAGTAAGATCCAAGCATATGACTTTGACATTGAGTATGTCAAGGGTAAGAATAACGTGGTAGCAGATGCCCTTTCATGTAGACCAGCCACGTTATCTCTTGTGAGCTTGGACACAGATTGGAGGGCTCGAATTTTAGTGGAGTACTCCAAGGACAGATTTGCATGTGAGGTTCTGGATGGACAGGTGGCGGATGACAGGTACAGGGTGGTCGATGAGATCATCTACTACAGGGACAAGATCTTCTTGACTGAGGGATCTCAGCTCAAGAAGAAGATACTTCAGGCATCACATGATTCACCATTGGCCGGCCATCAGGGGTTTACCAAAACCTACAAGGCCATTAGAGAGAGGTTCTCATGGAAGGGCCTCAAGGAGGACGTACTCCAGCACATCAGGGAGTGCGATGTTTGCCAGAGGAACAAGGGGGAGATGAGCCATCCCGCAGGATTATTGCAGCCTCTTCCCATTCCGGAGGGGAAATGGGAGAGTATATCGATGGACTTCATCACAAGGTTGTCCATGGTGTAGGGCAAGGATTGTATCTTTGTCGTCGTTGATCGACTGACAAAGTATGCTCATTTTTTCGCCATATCCACGCACTACACAACAGCACAGGTGGCCGAGCTGTTCTTCAGAGAGGTTTTCAGGCTACATGGTCTTCCTAAGACCATCATCAGTGACAGGGACAACTGCTTCATGGGCGGATTTTGGCAGGAGCTTTTTCGGTTGGTGGGGACAGAGTTGACACCGAGTACTAGTTATCACCCACAGACGAATGGACAGACGGAGATAGTTAACAAGTGGCTGGAGGGCTACTTGCGTAACTATGTCAGTGGGCAGCAGTGAGCATGGCTGAAGTGGCTACATTTGGGGGAGTACTGCTACAACACTACACATCACATGTCCATTGGTATGTCTCCATTCTACGCTTTATATGGATATCACTCTTTGTCTTTTGCTGACGTGATGTTTGGTGCTAGCAAGGCTCCGAGAGCCAAGATTTGGATCCAAGAGAGTCAGGATATTCTCCGAGCTCTCAAGGTTAATATGGCCACAGCGCAGAACTAGCAGAAGCTGTATGCTGTCAGAGGTCGGGTGGAGAGACAGTTTGAGGTAGGGGATTTGGTTTACCTACGATTACAGCCATACCGACAGTCGTCATTGAAGCAGAAGGGAGCTGAAAAGCTCAAGCCCCGCTTTTACGGGCCATACAGGGTGATACGCAGGATTGGACAGGTTGCGTATGAGTTGGAGCTGCCCCAAGGCAACAAGATCCATAACGTTTTTCATGTATCATGCCTGAAGAAGGCACTGGGGCAGCAGGTGACAGTGATAGATGAGCTACCCCCCACGGATGATGAGGGGCATTTGGTGTTGCAACCAGAGGCTATTATTGATACCAGGGAGAGGCAGCGACGGAGCAGGACAGTTCGAGAATTCTTGGTGAGGTGGAAGAATTTGTCGGATGAGGATGCCACTTGGGAGAGTGAGAAGATTTTGCAGCATCCATCACTTCAGTTGCTTGAGGACAAGCAACATTTTGCTGGGGGAGACTGTAATATTCCTAATTAGCAGTGGCTAATTGGAATATTCGATTTTGCTCAATTTTGTCGTCTATAGTTTATTAATAAATAAAAAGGTGAGTAGAGAGGGTCTAACTCACTTAATGGAATAAAACCCACTCCCTAGTAGCACAACGTTGTGACTTAAAGGGAGCCAAGGGGGGGCCAAGCACCACGTAGAGAGGGGGCCCACGTATGCACTAAGAGAGACTGCGCATATGAGGATGAGCACATGGCAAGAGGGAGGCTACATTGAGTAGATAGGCCTTAGGGTTTGGAGGAAGGCCAACGTTATAAAAGAGGGAGGAGCCTCCTCATTTCATTCATTTGTTGTTGATGATATTTGAGCTGGTCATTTTGACTTCTTGAGCACGCTAGCTTTTTAGCCTGTCTGCAGCACTGTTTAGTGTGTTGAGTGTCTCCGATCGGAGATCTCACCCTTAGCCCCGGGGGACTTTGAGTGCCTGCTCGGGCAAGATAGTTTCTTCAGCATTTTGCGGGAGGTTTGGTGTTTGGTTTTTTGTTGCAGAGCCGAGCATTCAGAGAGACTGCATAGTCATTGAGTGGGAGGACATAGTCCATCCAGGAGGAGCTCCGGATTGGGATTTTTGTAGGGGTTTTGAGCCGGGAGATTGAGCAGAGGGTCAGCGTTTGCCTTTGGGAGGATTTTGGTGGACTTTGAGGCCGTATTTGATTCATTCCTATTCAGCCTCTGCGTAGAGCCTTGGAGGTCAGCGTAATTCCCCAAGGGGGTGTTTTTCGGGGGTCAACCATTTCTGATATGGTTTTTGGGTTTTGCCGAGATTGGTGAGCAGAGGAGGATTCCAAATTTTCAGCTCATTTCGGCAAGGGGAACAACCCCTAGTCATCAGTTCATTTCAGCAGTAGCAGCTACATGGCAGTTTTCTAGCAACTGAGACGCAGTTTAAAGAGCAGCCATTTCCTGTGTATTCTGAGAGTATTTGTTCACTTGCCTTGAGCAAGTTTAGGTGCCATCACTCTGATCACCTATTGTACTTCATTATATTTCTCAGTTTAATAAAATGGCTTAGCATTCTCTCTCTATATTTCTGGATGATTTGTCGTACATTCTTTCTATGCTATTGTATGTCTGTTGCACTGTTATCTTTATATATTTTCGGGCATTCTAGTTCTATACCACTTGGTGTGTTTATCTCATACTCTTAGACAGAGTTTGGAAAGGGCTAGGTAGCCTCCAGATTTCGTCCTCTTTTCAGAGGCGGCATATCTGGTAAACGCCCTCCCAGTCCATCTCTGGTTGGAGTTTGCCGTGTTTTAGAGATATCCCCGAAACGGGATATTACACTTAGGGAAACTGATTAATTAAAAGGTATTAATTAAACTTAGTGTGAATCTTCTAGAAGAAGTCATGGATCACCTCCAAATTAATCTTAGCCCTTGATTATGTTTTAATCTTGGCCGTTGAAGGTTCAACAAAAGAATATAAGGAGGAGGGTGAGGGGCCTATGGAAAAATACATCAGATGGAGAAAGAATCAAGAGATCGATTTCTTTAGAGAGAGGAAGAATCAAAGTGGTTCTCATTTGCAGAGAGGGGAAGGTGACATCTCCAGGAGGGAGAATTTTTGAAGCATAGAGAGTGCATGAAGAGGAGTGAGAGAGGAGCCAAAGCATCAGCGCAGAGTTAACCTAGCAGCAGTTACACTGGGTTAGCGCAGAGAAGCAGAGGGAGTTTCGTTTTTTGTTGGAGGGGCAGTTGAGGGTTCATCCGGTGTCAGGAGGACATTTCGGGAAGAAAGGAGCAGTTTAGTCTCATATAGCAGCAAGCACAAAAGTAGCCACGACAAGCAGCAGAAGCAGTGACGCAGTGACAGCGTGAGTGATGCAATCACCATGCAGAAATCACGTAGAGCCAGTCAGTGTGGGTGTAGGTCAGTGCTGGAACTCAGATGGTGATGTGAGAATTGTCTCACTCAGCCTTTTCTCATCAGAATTATTCAGGTGATTGATTGACATTTACAATCACACATTTGTACTCAGAATTTTTGTATAATAAAGAAACCCTCAGATCTATTGCACCGGTTTTCCCACATTGGGTTTTTCCAGGGACAATTGTACAAAAATAACGGTGTCTATGTTTGATTACTTGTGCTCTTTTTATATGTGATTTGTTAATCGTGAAGTCTAAAACATATTTTATTTTGTTATTTAAAACAAGAGAAATGTTAAATAATTGTGTTTGACAATAAAATAGAAGAAATTTAATAAGTAGCTACAGTAGAATTCTCCATTATAGAATTTTCACAGCAAATCCCAACCTCTACTATCTAAGAGTAGCAAATGAGCTGCTAATTCTGGTATTTTATGTAGATGATCTATTCTTGACTGGATCATCTAAGCTCATCAAAGACTGCAAGGAAAATCTGGCTACCAAATTCGACATGAAGGATCTCGGGCAGATGCACTATTTTCTTGGTTTGAAGATCTAGCAGCAAAAGGGAGAAATCTTCCTTGGGCAAGGAAGATATACTACAGAGATCCTGAAGAGGTTTCTAATGGAGGACTGTAGACCCATGGCTATGCCAATGATTACAAACTGGAAGAAGATTGACAAGTCCGAGGATGATTAGACTAACCCTACCATGTGTAGGAAGCTCATAGGATCATTGATGTACCTAGTCAACACTAGACCAGACATCTGTTATGCTGTGAATACCCTCAGTTAGTTCATGTTAGAACCAAGGAGGGCTCACTGGGTGGCAACCAAACATGTTCTCAGATACTTGAAGGGGACAGTCGAGTATGGGTTGAAGTACACCAAGGGCAATGAAATCCAGTTGAGTGGGTTCACTGACGTAGATTGGGTTGGAAGTCTAGTGGATCAAAAAAGTACCATTGGGTATTATTTCAGTCTCGGATCAGGAATGACTTCCTAGTGCAATATGTGTGAAAATTCTATAATGGAGAATTTTGTTGCAACTACTTATTGAATTTCTTCTATTGCATTATCAAACACAATTATTTAAAATAAAATATGTTGCAGAATTCACGATTAACAAATCACATATAAAAATAACACAAGTAATCACACATAGACACCATTATTTTTGGACAATTGTACCCGAAAAAACCCAATGTGGGAAAATCGGTGCAGCAGATGTGAGGGTTTCTTTATTATGCAGAAATTATGAGTACAAATGTGTGATTGAAAATGTCAATCAATCACCTGAAAAATTCTGATGAGAAAAGGCCGAGTGAGACAATTCTCACATCACCACAAAGTTCTGACACTGAACTGCACCCACACTCACTGGCTCTGCGTGATTTCTGCGCAGTCACTGCATCACTCACGCTATCACTACTGCTGCTGCTTGTCGTGGTTGCTTTTGTGCTTACTGCTATGTGAGACTGGAGTGTTCCTTCCATAAATGTCTTCTTGAAACCGGATGAACCCTCAGCTGCCCCTCCAACAGAAATCGAAACTCCCTCTGCTTCTCTGCGTTAGCCCAGTGTAGCTGTTGCTAGGGTAACTCTGCGCTGATGTTTTGGCTCCTCTCTCACTCCTCGTCATGCACTCTCAAAATCCCTCTGCTTCTCTGCGCTGGCCCAGTGTAACTGTTGCTAGGGTAACTCTACGCTGATGCTTTGGTTCCTCTCTCACTCCTCGTCATGCACTCTCTATGCTTAATAAATTCTCCCTCCTGGAGATTTCACTTTCTCCTCTCTGCAAATGAAGACCACTTCGATTCTTCCTCTCACTGAGGAAATCGAACTCTTGATTCTTTCTCCATCTGATGTGTTTTTCCATAGGCCCCTCACCCTCCTTATATTCTTTTGTTGAACCTTCAACGGCCAAGATTAAAACATAATCAAGGGCTAAGATTAACTTGGAGGTGATCCATGACATTTTCTAGAAAATTCACACTAAGTTTAATTAATACCCTTTAATTAATCAATTTTCCTAAGTTTATACTTAGGAAAACATTAAAAAACGATTAATTATTTTAATTAAACCATCTCTAAGTGGAATCTTCCAAAATCCTTTCTGGGTATTATGGAATACATGTGTCTTAGCCCATATACAAAATCACAAGGCTAGAGCACATCTGATGCTATCATAAAACAATAGTAGGAAACAAAAATCCGTGGCACTGAACTCAGACGAGGCTGAATATATGGTCGCTAGCACAACTTTGTGTGAGGCCATATGGCTTCGTAAGTTGCTCATGAACTTGCTCAAGAAGAAGATGGAATCAACTAGAATTATGTGTGATAATCAGAGTTGCATCAAGCTCTCTGAGAATACTGGGTTTCATGACCGGTCGAAGCACATTGACATTAGGTACCACTTCATCAGAGACTATGTTGAACGAGGAGTTGTACCATTGAAGTAGATTTCTACAGGAGAACGGGTGGCAGATATCCTCACAAAAGCTCTGGGTAAGATTATGTTTACTTACTTCAAGGAAAAGATGGGGATGGTCGAGAACCCATTCCAGTAAAGGAATGGGTGGACTTGAGATTCAGAGGGAGCTGCAGTATAGATGAGGCAGTGGCACAGATGGTGTCACAAGCAGCAATACAGAGAGCAGCAGCGCAGAGATGAGGGGCAGCAGCCAAAACATCAGCAGTGCAACAGATGCTTCAGGTCAGAGCAGATACAGTTGGTACCTTGCTTTAACACTTTCCTCGCTAAGAGGGAGTGTTGATTTTGTAGCATAGGAAAGTGTTCCAAGTCTCATATTTTAGGAAGAGGCTTGGACATCAGTATTCCAGAGAACCCAGAAACCGTTTGTGGAAATTCTACTCGGATCATGCTTTATTAAAATAATTAATTATTTTAAAGTGTTCCCTAAGTCTAAACCTAGGGAAATTAAACAATTAAAGTAAGAGAATTTGAGTATGAAGTAAGAGAATTCGATTTCAGAAGGTGAGGTTGTAGAGGCAGAGTTGTAGACGCAGAAGGAGGAAGGGGAATTCAGGAGAGGAAGAAGAAGGCAGAAGGAGGACGTAGAGGGGGCAACGATGAGCAACAGCACTGGTCCTCCACGCAGAGTGATGCAGTCCAGCGCAGTGACTGCGCAGAAGGCCACGCAGAGTGACATAGAGGGAGGAAGGGTGCCTCCAGTGTGTCAGAAATTCTTCCGAAGGGTTTGGAAAAATTATCTCAGGTGTATGCTAGACATCTACTCATCATATTTTCTGTAAAAGATTTCCACTGCTGAAGAATAATATAAACCTGCTGCACCAGTTTTCTACATTGGGTTTTTTCGGGGACAATTGTCTAAAAATAACTATGTTCATGTGATTGTTTCTATTGTGTTATATGTGGTCTATTTGTTCTTCTGCTTTTGATTAAGTGAATACTGCAGCTGTGTTTATTTCAGAATTTACTGAAGTATCTGTAAATAACTTATCATAAATAAGTAGGCGAAATAAATTAATCACTGCAGTAGTATTTCAGATTGAAAATTTCACATCTCCAACACTTTGTTGGTGCTCTTGTAGTATCTCGGTCTCTAGTGAAAAGATCTGTTCACTTGCGCTTTTTATTTTTGGAAAAACTGTGGATAGTTGATCATGGACAATGACATCGAAAAGAACTTGGTTTCTCAATAGTTGATCAACTCACTCCAACTCCCTACCGCATCACATCCACAAACATATCATCTTGGATGTGTCAAGGAAGTAGGCTCACCTGCAACTGTCACCTAGAGGTAATCAACCACTTTGACTTTTCATTGATCTAATTCATTGTGATATTACATCCTTGGATTGTTGTGATCAATGGTATCAGAACTGAAACTGGAACCTGACCAATCAAATCCCAAATGCCAAACCAGATTGAAACCAAGAAAAAGATCAAAACAAAACCAGTCAACCAAAAGATGCATCAAATATTCGATTTTTTATTAAGAAAATATATTAATGTACATCGATGTACATCCAGAATATTAGACACAAAATATGCAAGGTTTTCTCATGTATATAGCCTGCAAAGCTGAATACAATAAAATAGCATAGAATGCAATACATATCTAAACGAAAATACCTAACCATTGATGCTCTAAATGGTATCTATGTCTAAAATAATAATATTACATCAATAAAATCATCTGAATCTAGATCCTCTACATTCTTTGCATGCGTATCCTTGGGAAGCGATTTGGATTAGCACAAGAACCATTCAAAATCAACATAAGTTCACAAATGAAGAATGTGAAGTGTGTGAGGCAAATAGACAGTGGGCATTCGAAGGAGATGAAAATTAGGTTTTAGGGTAGGCTTAGGGTTTTAATTTTTGTTTTTATCTCTGTTTTTTGCTGGGGCTGTGCTGGTATGGAACTTGTCAGGAACTGGTGAAATTGATCAGTTTTCCATTTTGAATAACCAGTTCTGACTGGAAGAACCCAAATTTCCAATTGGATTGGTTATAATAACCTGGTTAAGACATGCTTCTTAGAAAGTCTTACTTGTTTGATAGAAGGGCACATTTTGGTGGAATTTTCAACACCTACAAACTTCACAAGAAAGGTAAATGCTAACAGGTCACATCTTCTTCCTCTTCACGTGGATTACAAATTGTTAAGCAAGCGAACCTCCACAAATTCAGAACTCTTTGTTTTGCTCTAATATTCATTCCTCTCAACCTACCTCGGCTTCTTCCACAAGCTTCGGACTTCAGTAGGGAGGTGACACTCGAAGCGTCAAGTCCACACTCCACCCCTAATAATGCTTTAGTGGATACTGTCCTCACATCAACCCAGAACATATGAGTTCTCAAAAACACCCCTTTCATGGTTCCCCTCCCACAGTGATCGACAGGTTATAACTTTTTCACTTTCCTTTCAGCAGCCCATGGTGAGCACTATTCATTTGCAGGGAGTGCATTTCTTCTTCCAGCCAAACACTATTGATTGCATGTGCCTGGTTCTAGTATTCTGTTAGAGAAATACGTTACAGTGATAGCTCCTGCCAACCATGTTGTGCTTTGCTGTAAAGAAGGTACCATAAGTAGAAATCTGGGACGATTTCCTCTTAGCAGGGAAGAGTTGATGAGACTTGGTCCTTAAGTTCCCACTGGACCTTGTTCTTGCATGTATCATAATTATAACTTACTCTTTTCACGTGATTTTTCACATCTCCTTATACACAATTCATAGGAAGCTTGATCACCCACCAAAATATGTGTATTTAATTGTAACCCTAGGTAACATGGTCAAAGATTAGTACTCTGCCAATTTTGTACTGCTATAAATAGCAAGTACAATGAAGAGTGTTTCATATTCATGCATTACAACGTTCTCCTCCTTGTGCTTATATACTTGGTCTCTTGGAGCTTTCTGTTCTTGTATGTGGGTATTGTAGTGCTGCTTTTGTGCCCATATGAGATTGTAACTTGCTGTGCACACAGCAGTTTTTTTTATTGCCATTATTCTAAACCTGCAACATCAAGTGAAATCCACATTCAACAATGGACATAAAATTAAGGACCAGTGCTAGAAAAGCCAATGAATTTTTATCATCATTGGTGAAATGAATGTGAAACTTGTCTTTTTATTGCACGCTTCTATCTTTCCCCTTCTTAGTTTCAGTCTCCTGTTTTGTTCCATTATCTGTTTTACTTTATGCAGCAAGGCAAGGACTAAATATTCAATGTAAAAGAGGTATTTTTAAAAACATTGCTTCCACAACCTAGTGGTGTCTAATAATGTGTCCTTATTTTCTGAGTTTCAGGGCACATTCTTCGCTGCTATCAGTGATTCATCAATGGGTGGAACATATTTGACTTCGCTGAATACCATGGCTAATTTTGGATTTGCCTGGCCTAAATTTTTTGTCTTCTTTTTAATAGACTTTCTAACTTTCCAAAAATGTGTTGGACCAAATCCATCCAATGGTGACTCTTCACTATATTGCCCAATGAAAGCAGGTGCTGCCATTGACAATCCATGTACATATGCCGGTGGGACATGTGTTACAATTTTGGATGGATTTTATCCCCTTTCCATGGCTATGGTGGCAGTTGGTTTGTTCGTCGGAATTTTCTGTGTGAGAACACTGCATGAAATTGAGATGGTACGAATTGATTCTTGGCGAGCATGATATAATGAACTGTAACAAATGCCTTATAGGCATTGAATAAACTGTATATATAAGAATTCAAATCAGGTTTTTTCCTTTGAATATTCCAAAAGTTTAAGTTACGTTATTGTCATAGCATTATAATTTTAACTTTTGTTTTCACATTGAGCACATAATTCAGATAGAAATCAGAACTTGTTCAGCTAGATCGTGTGTCCAGAAGTGGTATCTCGAATAACACCTACAGAATTTTCCCTTTGTGCCTTCCTGCACTGACTGTTTATACTACCCAAAAGGCTCCCTTTAAGGGAATATGAAATTATAATAAGGCATCACAAGTGAAACAATTTGAAGAGATGCACCAAATGTATACACGTATTCTTTCGATATCTCACAGACAATGTGGCATGCTTGGACATTTAAAAAGAGTGTTGTATTTGCAACTGAACTAGTGAGGCGATGATAAATGGGCCTGCTACATAAATTCCGAAAGTTTAGTTCAGCTTAGATAAGCTTGGAATTGTCCAGGTTTAATAGCATAGATTTAGCGAAAGGTTGCCTTTCCTATCTTACAGGGTTACGTGTATCCCTTGAGACAGTTCAAATTTTAGGAAAAGCACATGTGCCAATTACGTGTATCATAGGACTTTACTTAAATAAGGCGTATCAGATCATGAGTTACTAACCATTTCTGGAGGTGGAAAGCATCAATCTTAAAAGAGGCGACAATTGGAATCAAAGGCTTCCACGGCATGAAATGCCACTCCTTTGAGGTGCACTTTGCAAGAGCTTTATGGATATTGTTGGCACTATCAAGGAATGGATTATTGTAATATTGCAATGCTAGACACATTCAAACGCTTTTCTTTTCCGGACTGGATTTCTTTTGTTTGGGGTCAGATATTCGAAGTAGCCGATAGACATCTAGATGTAAGCTGAAGCAATTTGCACCCATGTATTATTATAAGTTGAACCCTAGATCTCAAAAGAGAATCTGGTTCAGTTTGTAACTATGGAATGGCTATATTGTTAGCTATAGATTAAAATCTCCATTAACCATTTTTGGTATTTTAAGCCATTGTACTTTCATTAATTGCCTAGTGCCTAAGTTTCACTATAATTATAGATAAGTTGTGCTACCGGCCATTAAATGCCGCTGGGCATACACTGCCCACCATTGAATTTAAATTCTTTAAATGAATTTAAATCGCAGTATATGCCCAGCTGCTGCATTTAATAGCTGATAAACCAGAAAATAAATTTTGCCCTCAACAATAAACTTATATAAACTTATATTAGGGGCATTTAATGAAAGTTCTTGTAGATAGTGATAGTGGACTTTGAAATGAAACATGCAAAAGCATTTCAGAAGATAATGGAGAAATATTGTACTTTGGTTTGATATTAACGAAATAATAGGCACAAGTTTATTGAGTCTCTATTTCATCCAATACATTTGGAATCACTTGAGGAATTTACCAAGCTTACTTTTTTCACTTGTAAAAGGTTTTCGGGCATTTTAAACTCGTGACGAATTGTTTTCTGGCTAAACTAAGCCTCTATAGAAATTTTGATCTAAGATTGCATAACCATTCAAGATTTTAAACAAAGCAGACTATAAATGCATGCCTCATCATATATTTATTTATTATGTCTATTCAATTTCATATAGGTCAATAAAATGGATCTAATAAACTTGTGAAGTTAAATAAACAGCATGCATGTTTAAGTGCATTACAAAAGAGTATGTATAGTCTCCCACAAGAACTAAATGTTAATAAATTATATAAAATATATAGACTGAATAAAAACAATGTTTATTGATGATAACAATTTTAACAATATATTATGAATAGTATCACTTCCCTTTGCTAGGTTTTTTCAAAAAGTTACTAGTTGAGTGCATAGACTTATAATTTCAATGATCTTTAGTGTTTAGGATAAGCTTTAGATGAAAACATTTAAAAATTGTCTTTTATTATAATTGTAGAAATTTCTGAATCTTAATTCTTATGCAGAAAATATTTTTGTTAATCTGGTTAAGCTTCTCCTACTTATACAAGTTATCAACTGAATAAATTCAAGTTAACATCAAAGCAAAACACGTAACAGATCTCTATCAATTCAGATCTAGAATAAACACATGCACACATAGACAAAGTGACACAGTTATTTCTGGACAAACTGTCTCTGGAAAAACCCAAAGTGGGAAAACCGGTCTCTGGCTGCTAGAGGGCTCTATTATTAAGAATATTTCTGAATACACAACTCTAGGTTCCAGATCTGGAAAACCCTACAAAGAAAACTCTAGATCTACAACACCTGGATGATCTAAGACCAACAACACTAACTGATCCACACCCTCAAATGGGATTTACAGAACTCAAGCCAAATCTAGGCCTAGAAACCCCATTTATGCCACTGAAAGACACTGTGTTAGCCTCTGAAGGCCTCCAAATGCTTAGCGTTGCCACTGGAAGGAACTGTGTTACCCCAGACTGGGTGACACAGTCACTATGCTGCCCCTAAGGGTCTCTGCGTAACCCCTGAAGGGTTTCCTGAAATTCACGCTGTCCTTGCTGCTGTTGTTGTTGTTGCTGCCGTCTGCTGCTATTGTCCTCTGCTGCTGCCTTCCTCTGTGTTGTGTTTCCTGATCTCTTCTCTGCTTCTTGTGTATTCTAGACCCCAGGATCAGATCAACCCCTTGGTCTAAATTCCCCTCTCTGCAACTGAAACACCTGAGAATTCTTAGCAACCCCGCCCTAGAATCTTAGCTTAGCTTCAGTGCTCTGCCTCTGTGTGTCTTACAAATGACCCCAAGCCTTTCCTTTATACTTTTCTTGTTGACAAATCAACGGCCAAGATTAAATCTTTAATCAATGGCTAATATTAAAAGAAAGCTTGATCCGTGTGACTTAAGACAATTTCATCACATGTTTAATTAAATTCACTTTAATTATTTTATTTTCCTAAGTTTTAACTTAGGAAATACATTAAAATAATTAATTAATTTAATATCTTCTAAACCAGATGAAATTTCCCAAATCCATTTCTGGGTCTTGTAGATCAGGTGAACTCTAGTCCTTCCTCAAAATTTGGGACCTAGAGCACAACTGATGCTACCCCAAATACACAAAATCTCAACACTCCCTCTTAGCATCAAGGATGTGCTCTAGCAATACATCACACTTATGCATTACATGATTTTGGGCACTGGTTCTGTGCTACTGAAGTTTGGCCTCCTGCCACTTAATTCTGCACTGTCGATGCCATTCTGTACTACTGCCCATGACTTTGCCACTGCCACTGCAACCATTGTACTGCAACTCCCTCTCAATATGTTGCATTTGTGCTACTCATAACACTGCCACTGTTGATCTGCTGCACTACAACTTCAGTTGTTGAGAGAAACAACTGAATCTCCTGCCAAATCTTTTACAGACAAGTCAGATGGGCTGCATCCTCATCACTGAAGCTCCATAGGCTACAGATCTGTGCTGGTATCTAAAGAACGATGCACAACTACAGCTCTGTCTGTGTAATCAGACTCCCTCTGCACTACTGAAGTCACATCAGCTCCTTGTGTTGAAATCTATCATGTTGATGCTGCACTGTGTTGTCCCTCTGAAGCTCTCTGCACTACTGCAAATCTGCACTGCGCTGTTGAAGTCACATCAGCCTATGCGCTGCTACTGCTTCTACGTTGCTGCTTCTTTACTATGTGTTGCTCCTTCCAGCCTTTAGATCTACCTCTACCTTTGCCTCATCCGTGATCTATGCACCCACTGCTCCACTTGTCCCGCTACTGTCTTAAGGCTGCCATAGCTCACATGTGATCCAAGAGATGAGCTACTCAAGGATCCCGCCTTACTTCCATGTAGCTCCTCTACATGTCCATGTCTCCCCACCTCCGTGGTTCATGAGGGCTCATGGCCACATCATCTGCAACTGTTGCTTTGGAAGAAGATGCTTCCTTGTCCTTCTTCTTTTCTGGACAATGGCTAGCAAAATGTCCCATTTCGCCACACTGGAAGCACTTGATCTTTGAAAGATACTTCTTCTTCTCCAGTTGCTTCTTTGATGCCAAGGCTGCATCTTCCTCCTCTTCCTTCTTAACCTTGCTCAACGCCGAGCTATGCTGCTTCTTGGTGAACCTTCGTAGTTCTTCTTGCCGCAGGATCGACCACAAGCTGTCCCAATCTGGGAGGTTTGCTCTGCCCAAGATACTTTGGACAAAGATTTCCCACTCATCTGTGACTGCATTGAGGGTAGTCTTGACTATCACTACATCATCTATGGTTGCACCCGTTGCAGTTAGCTTATCCCTGATTGACTGCAATCTGAAGAGGAAATGCTCTATGTCTTCTCCCTTGGTCATCATGAATGACTTCATTTGGGCCTCCAACAACATCTTTCTTTGGACTGATTTTCCCTCATACAGGGAAGTCAAGGCCTTCCACATTTCGTTAGTTGTCCTCTTCTCAGCTATGTGTGGTACTATATGATCCTTGATACTGTCCATTATCAACCGCTTGGCATGCCCAGCAGCCTCTCTATGCTTTCGTAGGAGATCCGCATCTGTTGGCGTGGCTAGGGTCTGCTTTGCATGATCTCTTATACCATATGCCTCTAGGACAATCAAGATCCTAGCTTTCCATACCAAAAAGTTTGAGAGGCCCTCTAGCCTATCCTGATCACGTAGTCCATGAGGAGCCATCTACTCAGAATGTGTCGGAACTCCTCTTCTCTATGCTAGAGCTCTTGGATCTAGGGTCCTTTTCGAACTGGGAACCCTCTGCTCTCGCTGAAACTTGATTTCCCTCCTTGGAAATCTATCAAATCAACTATGATTCAGCTTCTTCTTTGATCCTCTGACCAAACTGCAAGTTTCCTTTGGCAAGAAACTCTACGAGAAGGGTTTGATCTCTTCACAAACTTTGTCACTTATTATAAGGTTAGGGTGAAAACCCAGTTTAACACCACCGACTCTTAGTTACGCAGCTTTCTCTGAACTTTCTGCGGATACGACCGATTCGAATCGAATCTAGCAGGCGCTTGACCTATTAGGTCCCTATGTTGCTAGTTTAGTCCCTTATTGTGTAAATGCCATGTATATTGTTATTGTTGTACCCTTGTAACCCCAATATTGTTATTATTGTGCTCTTACATTATTATTGTTAGGTCGGCTAGGATTATATTGTGGCCCATGGACTCCTATATATAGAAGGAGGTTTTGGTCATTTGTATCATCCAAGAATTGTTCATTTATGTAATATATTTGAGGTTTCCCCCTTGAAGTGGTTGATTACTAAGGCGTTGATCTCACTTTTCTTCTATTTTGGAGATGGTTTCACAACATTTGGTATCAGAGCTTTGGATTTTAGGGTTTCGCTGCTCCAAACAGGTCATCGTGGCTATAACTTTTTCTCTACCAAGGTTCAGAAGATTAAATTTTTAGAGCGTGAAGCCGAAATCCTGAGGAAAGTCGTCACAAAATTTCAGAGCTTGGTTCGCAATATTTTCAGAGATATGATCTGTGGAAGTTAGGGATTTTGTAGGCTCCTTAATTTAACCTAAACAAGTCATCGTGGCTATAACTTTTTCTCTACCAAGGTTCAGAAGCTTAAATTTTTAGAGCGTGAAGCCGAAATCCTGAGGAAAGTCGTCACAAAATTTCAGAGCTTGGTTCGCAATATTTTCAGAGATATGATCTGTGGAAGTTAGGGATTTTGCAGGCTCCTTAATTTAACCTAAACAGGTCATCGTGGAATTTTCGCTATAACTTTTTTTCTACAAGGTTTCAGAAGTTGAAATTTTCATAGAGAGAAGTTGAAATACCGAGGAACGTCATGGAAAAATTTTAGAGATTGATTTGCAATATTTTGGGAGGTAGAATCTGTGGAAGTTAGGGCTTTTTCAGGATTCCAAATTTCATCTCAAAGAGGTGATCGTGGGAAAATATTCATAACTCTCCCTTTGAGCATTGGATAGATTAGATTGGAATTACGCAAAAATAAGTTTGCAATCACACGGAGGCTTTGAAGTTTCGTGTGTGTATTAATTCGGAACGAAGGAGGAAACGGTGACACGTGAAGTCATACAAGTTCGCTCTACGAACAGTCCATAATTAGGTCATTGTGAGATATTGGACATAACTTTGTCTTGAATAATCCAAATCAGGTCAAACTTTGTGGCATTGGAAAGTTAGGAGGGCTACATCAGGGCCAAATTTCAGATATTGAAGATCCGAAATCACAGAGATAATTCAGTTTCAATATCAAGCTCCTCAAAAGCAAGAAAAATGTGTGTATTTTTTTTTCCGAATTGCATAAGTCTTGTGTAAAAAATCAGTTTGAAGTGATTCAAAGGGCTTATTGAGCATATATTTCAGTATTGGGTTCTAAAATGCCCCCTAAAAAGAATTCAACACTCATTAAGCCTTCAAAAGACTCTACTATGACTCATGAAAACGAAGAAACGCAACATGAGATATCAAAATTACAAGAGCAAGTGCACTTATCACAAAGAGCAACAAAAAATGAAATGGAAGTTTTGAAGAAAGGCATGGAAACTAAGATGGATGGTTTGAAAAAGGCGTGGAAGCTAAGATGAATGGTTTGGAAGTTAATATGGATGGCATGGAAGTTGGCATGGAAGCTAAGATCGATGAAAAAATGGAAAACATGAAGAATGATCTAAAAGTAGACATCGAAGGTTTGGCAAAGTTGATACAAGAAATGTTTCCTAATGGAAAAAAGATAGTAGAGGAAACTCATGATGAGAACAAAATAAATGTTAATCGTGATTTCATAAACTCTAATGTTGGATGGAAGAACCACCATATTCCAAAGATGGATATGAGGAAGTTTGATGGCAAGGATCCCGTAACATGGATACTACAGATAGAGCAATATTTTGATCTCAATAATGTGCAAAACACACAAAAGGTACACATTGCAACTTTACATTTAGAACAAAATACATTTTTATGGTATCGATGGCTTTGCTACCATAAAAAAATTATCACTTGGTCAACTTTTATGGAGGAAATGATAGCACATTATGAGGATACAAAAAGCAACACCTTCTTTAGCCAATTGATAAATCTCAAACAAAAGAGTTCTGTGGTGGAGCACATTGAGGACTTCCAAAAATTGAATATAAGGGTAACATATATTCCAGAGGAACACAGGATTGATGTCTTCTGTAATATCCCGGATGGGATATTTTTACTAAAAATGCAGATAAATAGATAAACTCCACAAAATGCCGCAAAATCAACATTTACTTACAGAAGATTGCCATGTAAAATTAAACATACAAGTACATGCAAATCCATAACACCATAATGCAGGAATATAACTCAGCTTTATTATATTATCATTGGGGTTACAAGCTGAAATAAAAGATAGCTGAGATAAATGAAATACAACTGGCCTCAAGAAAATCCGCTGCACTGCTACACGGCAATGGCCTCCAAAACTGACTGCTGCCCTCTCCCTTCGGCAACAGCTACCACTGAATCCACTGAAGCTCCCGTTGAAGATCTGAATGATCCTCACTCCAATATCACTGAAGCTCTGTGAAACTTCTGAATGAAGTCTCCTCAAAGAGAGTTGGGTTTTCGTCCAACACTCACAACTCACCCAAGGGTTTCCGTCCTGGGGCTACGGCTGAAGTAGAGAATCCACGTTCTCAAACCTCTCATACACAAGAAAATGATCTACTCCAAAGATGTCTCCCAATGGCCTCCTCCCTTTCTTTTATAGATCCCTTAGAGCCTTCTAGAGCATTATTTTATTATTATTTTATTCATGGAGCACTTTTCCCTTTTATTAAAATATTATAAAATATTCCTTTTTAATGCAGAAAAGGGTAAATCAGCTACCACGCCTTCTATGGTCACTGAAATCTGTGTCTAACTGTCCCATCGTGTAGGTCTCCTCGTCCCAGTTCCAATGAGCTATTACACTAAGGTGTTCCATCATGTATTCCTCTCGGAATTCCACCTTGAGCTCAATTCGCTGAGTTAAGCCCATAAATAACTCAAAATTCCGAAAGTTATCGAAATGCATCGGAGCAAAAGCCAAACTGCTCGGATGATGGAGTATATCAAGCGAATGCCTCCGAACACCATGAAAACTCCTCAAAACTCCTCCAAAAAGCTCCTGAGCCCACTGATAGCACCAATCTGTACATGTGACCTGTCTGCTCCTAACTCCGGAAGTCCCTCCTAGCCCTATCATGGGTGATACCAAAAATGGGAATATTACAGACCTCACGCCCCAAGATTGCTTGCCCTCAAGCAATCGAAATATGTGGGCCACTCTGTTGGCCCGCCGCATCTCAGACCCAATGCCTGGATCCCATACCAACCTCTGGGTGCTGCTATGCACCTGTGTCAAACCTCTTGGAACAGATCCCTCAATGCCAGGATCCCAAACTGATCTCTCTCTGTCCCAGTCAACAAACAATCCCCCCGGATCCCAATGCCACCATGGCCAATCATCGCCCAAGTCCCACGGCTCAGGCTGCGCACTGTCTCTGGCTGTAGCTGATGCTCTCAGAGGTGAAGTCCACCAACAAGCATCAATGCTCCCTGGCTCCTGCTGTGTTGTACCTGTGACTGCATATGCTGCTCCACCAACTGCATACCAACTCATCACCTCTCTCCAATCCAAGTCCTGACTCAATCCCATGCTGATCCTACTCTCCTGAAATCGGGAAGGAGTCCTGAAGTAACGACAACTGGTGCCTTCCTGCCAACTGGAATCTGTAACATCTACTATGTCTAAGGGCCCCTGCTCTGATGTGCTCCCCACGAAAAGTACCGTACCATCAAGAGGGTACCAACTCATGATCTCCCGCCAGTCCATCCGGGAAGAAGAATCCAATGTAGCAACAACTACACATGGAACATGCCCAGGGTGTTGTCGCCAGCCCGTAGTCAACTCCCACTGCTCTGCCCTGTCTACCAATGGAAACTGCTTGTAGAAGGAAGCCCCTCTCTCTATAGTGGGCCCAAGTGGGTAAGACATGCTGCAAGCCCCATCGATGTACTCCTGGAGAGTACTACTCACTGAAAGTACTACAGCTCGGCCGACTGTATGTACATCTATCTGTCCCTCATCGATGTGTCGGCCCAAAGATGGATGCTCCACCATCTCCAACAACCAATCCCTCTCATCGGGAATGTAAAACTCCTGCTGTCCCCTAGCTTCCTGCAGAACTATCCCATCGACCCCCAACATCTCTAGAGGATATGGATCTGCAACTGCCGTCACTGTACTTGGTGTCTGTGCATCTGACTGCTCCTCCTCAAAGGCTGACCCCAATGTTAGCCGCATATCCATCATAGGCTCAATGTGGGCGCCCTTCTGGATTTCCCCCAAAGGAATATCATGCCTGATGTGAATAATATCCTCCTCTGCTAACTCAGGCTCCATCATATGCTGCTCTGACTGAATCATCACAAGGGACTCATCACCTAGAGTATCTCCTATACAGTCCCTTGACTGCTCACTCTACACACTGGAATATAGCTCCGGTCTACTGTCATCATCTCTGCATGACTGCTCTCGCTCCACGGAAGCATCCTCAACTGATCCCATGGACTCATCTGAAGAAGAGCCCTCACCCTAGCATACAGAAGGAATGTCTACCTGCTCTAGCTCTGCCACCTCATCTGCATCTCTCAAACATGAGTGATTAGGCCCCCAAGGTTCTTTGCAAATGAAGCAAAGTCCCTTCCTCCTCAGCTCATTTCTGCTGCTTGACCTACCAAACTGGAGCCGCTCCTCCCTGGTCAACTGTCTCCTGAGAAACTCAATGTTCTGCTCAACTAGCCCTTGGGCTAGCTCATATGCAGCAGGTGAGACCAACTGCTCTCTCCTCCAGATGCTCAGCAACCTAGTCTGCAACTCCCGGCAAATGACCTCACGGATTCCCATACATGACGACAGGATGGACTGCATCTGTGCTATGGCTGTGTCAGAATGATGTCTCCTAATGCTGAAGAAGCATTGGAACATCTGCAGAATCAAGCCATCACACTCAAGGTCAAACATGATCTCATGAGTCCGGGTCATGGCCATGACTTCTAAAACCTTAAGCTTCCTCCTAAATGTAGAGCCTGCACAGTTGTCCAAATCTCGAAAGGTTCCTACTATCAATCTGAAAATTCTTCTCATAATATCATCATTGTAGGGAGGGAAGGGTGTTGTTATCCTCAAAATATCACTGAAACAAGAGGCGACTATAAGTTGGACTCTCTCACTTGGATGTTCCAAGAATCTGGTTTGTACCAATGTAAACATAGATGGCTCCAAAGCCCAATTTAAACTCCAATCTGATTGCTCTACCTTTGGAAGACAGGATTCTAGTTCCTCCAACATGGGAAAGTCATTTTCTGATCTTCCACTCTTCAAGTCCATCCCAAGTGCATAAAGCCAATTTCCCACTTCTTCATCCTTTTGCAAATTCCTTGGATGCCTTTGTTGGAGCAAATTATGTACCTTCTTGGAGAAGGGTCTACTGTTCTGTTTTGTTTTCTGGTCTTCTGATGCACGGTGGTTCAAGGAACCAACTTCTATTTTTATTTTCATCAATCTGCTTAGGAATCCCTCCATGGTTCAGCCAATGGAAAGACCACTCTTTTTCTGAGTTTAATGCATTTTTCTGAGTTTGCCAATTTTAGAGGATGATGGCACACAATGATGCATTCAGCCCTAACCAACAACTGATATCTATATTTTCAAGCTCAGAATTTATATATATATATATTGTTTACAGCAATGGACAAAACTTCATAACCAAGACACAGTGACCTTTCTTAATGATATTCACAAATGTATACTCAGGAAATATAGAATGGAACCTGGTTTATATATCTTCCACAAGGTTGCAATAGTCAAACATTTGAACAGAAGTATTTCTCAAGGAGCGGCCTCTTCATTCCTATGAAATGCGTACTCTGCTACAACAACAGTGATAGTAGTCTTCTACAGCAGTGCATCAATCTTCAAACTCGGCAGTTTGGTCCACGCTTATTTCCAACACACGCCCTCTCTGTACCGTCCCACGTCTAGTAACAGAGATAAATCGACTGTTCCATAAGGCTAAAATCGTTGTAGGCTTCAGCCCCTGTAGTTTTTGCCGCTCTCCAAAGTTAGTTCACGGCATTCATAAAAGATGTGACTCCCTTCAAAAAAAAATTTACGGCTCCACTTAATAATATTATCATGGGATTTTAATTTAAACCAAGGCTCCTCTAAAAAAAAATTACGAACTTCACCACGTATATGAGTGGGCCCCTTCTGATAGTAGGATTTATAAAATTTAATCCTTGGCCCTACAGAAATATGCTAGCTAGATTCCACGGCAATCTGGGTTGTCTATGAGAACTAAACAAGGTAACTATGGACTCCAATTTGGCGTTCTCAGACTCCGCTCTCGACAATAGACTGATGACAATTCAATGTGGATTTCAAATTACTGTTGATAATTCAGCTTCCATACTGATCAGTGCAATGCAGTGGCCAAGTAATTCGATCTTCAAAGAAGTTCACGACCCTTGCAAATCTATCAACAATTCTGGCTTCTTCTCGGCTCTTTTAAAACTTGAATCCTGTCAAACAAATATCGATGATGTTATCCTGTGGTTTAATCGACCTTGAAACAGAATTAAATCGACACACAGATCAAATGTGTCCATGGAATTCGGCCCCAATATTAACTCCGTGTGCTCTCGGCCCTTCAAAATTGACAAATGCATCGCATTTTCTTGTCACCAGCATACATTTCTGGTCACATTCGAACAGGCTGATTCATACAAGGAAAATACTGCCCAAATTCAACTGCGTTTACATAGCTCGACTGCAGCTTTGACTCTCGGCCACCGTTGCTCATGTATAACATCTAATTGGCTTTTATCATTGGTGATAAACGTTTGTCTTGCTACAGGAATGGTGGCCCCGGCTTGGTCCTCAGAAACTCACGCTCGATCAATGCAACCTTTGCGCTATAGTCAACAAGAAATATGTCTCCCACAACTGAAAGTCGAACATCCCTACCACTTAAACGCTCAGGAGATTTCTGTGGGCCATACCAGATGTAAAACTCGATTTCTGGGGTTGAATAACTCGACCCTTGCTCTATGAAAATACCTTTTCAAGTTTGGCTACCAAATCTGGGCTTGACCTCTAACTTTTGCATGCTTTCCTGCTTAAGAATTTCACCGAGAACGAACAATTGAAGTCGGCCTCTAAATATTCCTTCGTGGCACGGATGATGGGCTTTAGATTTGGTAATTCGGCTCAGCAACTTCGGGCTTCAGCTGTGTAATAAGCCCGAGGTTCAAATTATTTGGCCGGCATCAACTTGGCCCATCAAAATAATTTGCACCAGCAAATGTGGCCCGGTTTTAACCTTTGGCCCCTCCAATAATCTTGTGCTACTTAACAATTGCATATCACCCAACCAGATGTGGCCTTTTTAAACCCCCGCATGCAAAACTCGATCTCAACCACTGGGCGTCTGAATTTCTTACATTAATCACTATCTCTGCCCTTTGTTAAATCTGTAACGGAAGAATGGGCCATGCAGTGTGGATCAACTCACAATCTGAGGCCCCCATTGCTCATGCGTTCCTGGCCTGAATACAGTTCTGCCACCACGACTCAAAATATTTGGCCTGTGATAAGTAATGCTCTCAGTATGGAAGATAAGACCCGGCCTTTCAATAATAGTTCATAACATTTAAGAGAATTCGTGGAACTTCATTCCACTGCAAGACTGAGATTTTTGGTTTTTTTCTGAAAATATTTGGCTGTTCCAGCAACCCTTCTAGCAATAATAGTTCTAACTGAAAACCCTGCAGGCTGATCCAAGATTGATGCTCCGATACCACTGTAATATCCCGGATGGGATATTTTTACTAAAAATGCAGATAAATAGATAAACTCCACAAAATGCCGCAAAATAAACATTTACTTACAGAAGATTGCCATGTAAAATTAAACATACAAGTACATGCAAATACATAACACCATAATGCAGGAATATAACTCAGCTTTATTATATTATCACTGGGGTTACAAGCTGAAATAAAAGATAGCTGAGATAAATGAAATACAACTGGCCTCAAGAAAATCTGCTGCACTGCTACACGGCAATGGGATCCAAAACCGACTGTTGCCCTCTCCCCTTGGCAACAGCTACCACTGAATCCACTGAAGCTCCCGTTGAAGATCTGAATGATCCTCACTCCAATATCACTGAATCTCTGTGAAACTTCTGAATGAAGTCTCCTTAAAGAGAGTTGGGTTTTCGTCCAACACTCACAACTCACCCGAGGGTTTCCGTCCTGGGGCTACGACTGAAGTAGAGAATCCACGTTCTCAAACCTCTCATACACAAGAAAATGATCTACTCCAAAGATGTCTCCCAATGGCCTCCTCCCTTTCTTTTATAGATCCCTTGGAGCCTTCTAGAGCATTATTTTATTATTATTTTATTCATGGAGCACTTTTCCCTTTTATTAAAATATTATAAAATATTCCTTTTTAATGCAGAAAAGGGTAAATCAGCTACCACGCCTTCTCTGGTCACTGAAATCTGTGTCTAACTGTCCCATCGTGTAGGTCTCCTTGTCCCGGTTCCAATGAGCTATTACACTAAGGTGTTCCATCATGTATTCCTCTCGGAATGCCACCTTGAGCACAATTAGCTAAGTTAAGCCCATAAATAACTCAAAATTCCAAAAGTTATCGGAATGCATCGAAGCAAAAGCCAAACTGCGCGGATGATGGAGCATATCAAGCAAATGCCTCCAAACACCATGAAAACTCCTCAAAACTCCTCCGAAAAGCTCCTGAGCCCACTAATAGCACCAATTTGTACATGTGACCTGTCTGCTCCTAACTCTGGAAGTCCCTCCTAGCCCTGTCATGGGTGATACCAAAAATGGGAATATTACATCTTCATAGGTACTTTAAAGGATAACATCCAACATGAAGTTCGTGTTTGAGAACCTAATTCATTGGAAAAGGCATTCAGGTTGGCAAGAAAAATTGAATGTAAAATTATGGTGACAAGAAGCCTACCAATCACATATATAAAGATGGAAGTGTTGCTACTCCTAGACTTCCACAACCTACAAGGTTGACACCACAACAATTGGAAGAAAAAAGAGAAAAAGGGCTTTGCTACAGTTGTGATAGCAAATACACTAATGGTCATAAGTGTGCTGAGAAGAAATTATTTTACATAGATTGTGAAGAGGAAGAAGAAAATGAACAAGAAGAGGATATACACCAGGAACCAGCCCCAGAAGAGGAAGAAATGAATCCAACCATATCGTGTAATGCACTGGCAGGAATTACCACTCCTCAAACACTCAAGATAAAAGGACAAATCAAGAAGAGAAAGGTAATAGTGTTGATTGATTCAGGTAGCACCCATAATTTTATTCATTGTAAGGTAGCCAAGGAATTAAATTGTTTCCTATACCCAGCACCAGAATGTCAAGTGATGGTTGCAAATGGAGGAACTATAAATTGCTCTGGAAAATTCCATAATATCAAGCTAACCATGGGGGAATATGTATTGAATAGTCCAATGCTTTCCATTCAAATGGGAGGTGTTGATGTTGTACTAGGAGTACAATGGTTACAATCTTTGGGGACGGTAGCTTTTAATTTTCAAGAACTTTTCTTGAATTTTTTTCAGAAGGAAAGGAAGTCGAATTATGAGGTATCGTAGGGAAGTCGGGAAAGATAATAAGCCCTAATATCATGACAAAGCTTCTGAAGAAAGAACAACGAAGTGTTAGCAAAGCCACTTCAGGGTCTAGTCAGATCTACTAGACCAGCCACACTCCAGGATGCTATTAGTAGCACCCGGGATTTACAGGATGCATTGCCCAGGACTCGGACACCTTACCCCCAGAGACAGGCTTTCCAGCCCAAGGGGAAGGATGTGACGATTCCACCTCCAAAGGGGAATCTAGGACGGGCATAGATGGATGATGATGCCAGGAGGGAGCTGAAGAAGAAGCGGTTGTGCTTTACTTGTTAGGAGCCATGGGCACCGGGCCATAGATGTGCTACTGGCAAAGCACATTTCATTGAGGTCTTCTCTGAAAGCAGCAGGGAAGAGGATGAGGAGGATGACGTGGAGGCAAGAGATAGTCATGCAGCGCAGGATCCTTTGCCACCTCCACCTCCAGCAGCAGGTGGTGCGGATTTTGCACCGACCGGAGGGGCCCTTGCAGCATTGCGAGGAGTTCCCAAATATTTGACGTTGCGCGTACGGGGGACAGTACGTCGCCAGCAAGTATCAGTTTTGGTTGACAGTGGGGCAACCCACAATTTCATCGATGCACAGATGGTTGAGCGGAGAGGTATTCAGACTGAGAGCTTCGATGGATTTTCAGTTTTGGTCCCAGGAGATCAGACCATGATGTGTGCTCGTTATGTTCCAGAGTTATCAGTGACGATGGGCACCTATACACTGACTGATCACTTTTTCGTGGTCAATATCCTGGACACCAACATGGTACTAGGTGTTTAGTGGCTTATCACTCTAGGGAAGGTCACGACAGATTGGAAGGCCCTAGAGATGGAGTGGGATGATGAGAAGACAGGGAGGCATGAGAAGATACGGGGACAGCACACCTATCCACCTCAGACTATTTCGGCTCATCGGATGGAAGCAGTCTTCTGAAAGGGAGACGTGGAGTGGGCAGTGGAGCTGCGTGCATCAGAGGCAGGGACTACAGGGCAGATGGTGCACCCAGAGATACAGTCCATCCTTGACAGGTATGCCACAATATTTGGGGATGTTTCGCTGGGACAGCCAACGGACTGGGGGTTTGAGCGCACCATTGAGCTTGAGCAGGGCATACAGCCAGTGATTACTACCCCCTATAGGCATCCTAAAGCCTATCGGGATGAGATTGAGCGGGCCATCCAGGAGTTGCTAGCTCTTGGGCGCATCCAGCTGAGCACGAGTCCTTTTGCTTCTTCCGTGGTGTTGGTGAAGAAGAAGGATGGCACCTTGAGGATGTGTATTGACTACAAGACCCTGAACAAGAAGACCCTGAAGAACAGGTACCCTATACCCAGGATCGATGAGTTGATGGATGAGTTGAGAGGAGCCCGGTTCTTCTCAAAGATTGATTTGAGATCGGGGTACCGTCAGATTCATGTGAGGGAACAGGACATTCCCAAGACCGCCTTCAAGTGCCACTATGGGCACTTTGAGTTTTTGATGATGCCCTTCGGGCTAACCAACGCACCAGCAACATTCCAGTCTTGCATGAATCACATCTTCCGCAGTCACTTGAGGAAGTTTGTGTTGGTGTTCTTTGATGATATCCACATTTACAGCAGGACTTGGGAGGAGCATCTCCAGCACATTGAGGCAGTGTTGGGCATTTTGGAGGAGCAACAGTTCTATGCCAAGCTCTCCAAGTGTGAGTTTGGGTTATCGAAGATGTTGTACTTGGGACATATCATAGGGGTGGATGGAGTGAGAGTCCACAAGGAGAAGATCAAGGCCATCAGAGATTGGCCGGAGCCGAGGAACGTGACAGAACTTCAGGGATTCATTGGCATTTGTACTTATTACAGGAAATTCGTCAGGAGTTTCTCACAGCTTGCTGCACCCCTTACAGATTTGACGAAGAAGGGGGCATTCAGTTGGTCGGATACAGTGCAGTGAGCCTTTGACAGGCTCAAGGAGGTGATGAGCAGCTACCCAGTGCTTGCATTGCCGGATTTTACGTAGCCATTTGTTTTGGAGTGTAATGCGTCGGGAGAGGGGATCAACACAGTATTGATGCAAGGAGGACACCCTATAGCCTTTGAGAGCCGGAAGCTCCTTCCACACGAGAGGTTGTATTCTATATATGACAAGGAGATGTTGGCCATTATGCATGCATTGGCCAAATTCCGGCAGTATTTAGTGGGTAACAGGTTCAGGGTGAGGACTGATCACAACAACCTCAGGTTCTTTTTGGAGCAGAAGCAGCTACAGGAGAGGCAGCAGAAGTGGATCAGTAAGATCCAGGCATATGACTTTGACATTGAGTATGTCAAGGGTAATAACAACGTGGTAGCAGATGCCCTTTCACGTAGACCAGCCACGTTGTCTCTTATGAGCTTGGATATAGATTGGAGGGCTCGACTTTTAGTAGAGTACTCCAAGGACAGATTTGCATGTGAGGTTCTGGATGGACAGGTGGCGGATAACAGGTACAGGGTGGTCGATGAGATCATCTACTACATGGACCGGATCTTCTTGACTGAGGGATCTCAACTCAAGAAGAAGGTACTTCAGGCATCACATGATTCACCTTTGGCCGGCCATCAGGGGTTTACCAAAACCTACAGGGCCATTAGAGAGAGGTTCTCATGGAAGGGCCTTAAGGAGGACGTACTCCAGCACATCAGGGAGTGCGATGTTTGCCAAAGGAACAAGGGGGAGATGAGCCATCCCGCAGGATTATTGCAGCCTCTTCCCATTCCGGAGGGGAAATGGGAGAGTATTTCGATGGACTTCATCACAGGGTTGCCCATGGTGCAGGGAAAGGATTGTATCTTTGTCGTCGTTGATCAACTGACAAAGTATGCGCATTTTTTCGTCATTTCCGCGCATTACACAGCAGCACAGGTGGCCGAGCTATTCTTCAGAGAGGTTTTCAGGCTACATGGTCTTCCTAAGACCATCATCAGTGATAGGGACAACCGCTTCATGGGCGGATTTTGGCAGGAGCTTTTCCGGTTGGTGGGGACGGAGTTGACACCAAGTACCAGTTATCACCAACAGACGGATGGACAGACGGAGATAGTTAACAAGTGGCTAGAGGGCTATTTGCGTAACTATGTCAGTGAGCAACAGCGAGCATGGCTGAAGTGGTTGCATCTGGGGGAGTACTGCTACAACACTACACATCACATGTCCATTGGTATGTCACCATTCTACGCTTTGTATGGATATCATTCTTTGTCTTTTGTTGATGTGATGTTCGGTGCTAGCAAGGCTCCAAGAGCCAAGATTTGGATCCAAGAGAGTCAAGAAATTCTCCGAGCTCTCAAGGATAATATGGTTACAACACAAAACCAACAGAAGCTGTACGCTGACAGAGGTCGGGTGGAGAGACAGTTTGAGGTAGGGGATTTGGTCTACCTACGGTTACAGCCATACCAACAGTCGTCACTGAAGCAGAAGGGAGCTGAGAAGCTCAGGCCCTGCTTTTATGGGCCATACAGGGTGATACGCAGGATTGGACAAGTTTCATATGAGTTGGAGCTGCCCCAAGGCAGCAAGATTCGTAATGTTTTTCATGTATCATGCCTGAAAAAGGCACTGGGGCAGCAGGTGACAGTGACAGATGAGCTACCACCCACGGATGATGAGGGGCATTTGGTATTGCAGCCAAAAGCTATTATTGATACCAAGGAGAGGCAGCTACAGAGCAGGACAGTCCAGGAATTCTTCGTGAGGTGGAAGAATTTGCCAGATGAGGATGCCACTTGGGAGAGTGAGAAAATTTTGCAGCATCCATCACTTCAGTTTCTTGAGGACAAGCAACATTTTTCCATGGGAGACTGTAATATTCCTAATTAGCTATGGCTAATTGGAATATTCGATTTTGCTCAATTTTGCCGTCTATAGTTTATTCATAAATAAAAAGGTGAGTAGAGAAGACATAACTCACTTTAGAAATAAAAGTTCACTCCCTAGTAGTACAACGTTGTAACTTAAGTGAGCCAAGGGGGCCAAGAGACCACACAGAGAGGGGGCCCACATAGACACATGGAGGGACTGCGCAGGCCAAGAGGGAGCACGTGGCAATGTTGGAGGAGGTGAGCCTTAGGGTTGAGAGGGGCTAACGCTATATAGAGGGGAGAGCCTCCTCATTTTGATCATTTGTTGTTGATGATATTGAGCTGGTCGTTTCGACTTCTTGAGCACACTGACTGTTTAGCTTGTCTGCAACACTGTTTAGTGCGTTGAGTGTCTCCTATCGGAGATCTCGCCCTTAGCCCCGTGGGACTTCGAGTGCCTGCTCGGGCAAGGTAGTTTCTTCATAATTTTTTGGGAGGATTGATGTTTGGGTTTTCTTGTGGAGCTGGGCATTCAGAGACTGCGCAGTCTTGAGAGGGAGGACGCAGTCCATTCTAGGGGAGCTCCGGATTGAGTTTCTTGCAAGGGTTTTGAGCTTGGAGATTGAGTAAAGGATCAGCCTTTGCCTTTGGGAGGATTTTGGTGGAGTTTGAGGCTGCATTTCAGTGGTTCCTATTCAGCCTCTACGCAGAGCCTTGGAGGACAGCGTAATTCCCCAAGGGGGGTGATTTTTGGGGGTCAGCCATTTCAGATATGATTTTTGGGTTTTGCTGTGGTGGATGAGTAGAGGTGGATTCCAGATTTTCAGCTCATTCCAGCGAGGGGATCAGCCCCAAGTCATCAGTTCATTTCAGCAGTAGCAGTTACACGACAGTTTTCCAGCAGCTGGGATGTAGTTCAGAGAGCAGCCATTTCTTGGATATTTTGAGAGTATTTCTTCACTCGCCTTGAGAAAGTATAGGTGCCATCACTCTGATCACGTATTGTACTTCATTATATTTCTCAGTATAATAAAATGGCTTAGCATTCTCTCTCTATATTTCTGGATGATTTGTCGTACATTCTATCTATGCTATTGTATGCTTTACTGTTATCTTATGTATTTTCGGGCATTCTAGTTCTATACCACTTGGTGTGTTTATGTTATACTCTTAGACAGAGTCTGGAAAGGGTCAGGTAGCCTCCAGATCTCACCCTCTTCACAGAGGTGAAATATCTGGTAAATGCCCTCCCAGTCCATCTCTGGTTGGAGTTTGCTTGTGTTTTAGAGATATCCCTAAAACGGGATATTACAGCTCCCGCGAATTGGACCCCTGAATATGCTCCAAAATATTCAGCAAATGAAGGCCCTAGACTGACCCTGAAAGCCCAATGAATGCATGGCTCCACAACCAACTTTCCCAAAGGCAGTGTATTTCTCTTCTGCATCCCACCTGCTCTCGTGCTCCACAAATTCATTTGGCAAGCTCCACGGTCAGATCCGAAGTGATGCAAAACACCTCGTTGGGCTGGCGCTCGAAGTCCACCGAAGGTAGGGTGAGATCCTTGCTTAGGAATCTTGTGTGCTCAACAACACATGCAGACTTGGCTCTCATCTCAAGCTTGCTAGTCAAGGGTGAATTTTCAAATGATCAAGATGTCCAAAAATGAGTGCCTCCTCTTATTTTGTCATTAATCCTCCAATTTCCCCATATAGGGCCCAACCATCGATTTCCTCCATCCTTTCCCTCCAAAAGTGTGTATTACCAAGAGGGGATCGTATTCCCTCTTTGGTGTGGCCCCCACCATCCACAGCCATTCGATTTTTCCCTTTTCCTATGTTGGGCCCTTTGCTTTAGCTCCAAAACTTCAAGTGGGGTCCCACAACCCACTTTTCCTAATTAATAGTCCAAACTCAAAAAAATGAGAAAATTGGAAAAAATGATATTTCCCCTTAGCAATATCGCTAAGTGGGAATATCAGAGTCCTCCCGGCCAAAATGTTCTTTGTCCTTAAGAAACTGCAATGATGGATGTTAGAGTATCTATTCCCCATCCCAAGTGGCATCCTCATCAAGCAGATCCCTTCATTTGATAAAGAACTCTTTGATGACCCTATTCCGCAGATGCCTCTCACAAGTGTCCAAAATAGCCTCAAGCTACAAAACCAAATGCCCCTCATCATCCATGGGTGGTAACTCTGTAGCTATTGTCATATGCTGACCCTGTGCCTTTTTCAAGCAAGCCACATGGAAAATGTTATGAACTCTGCTCCCTGGAGGTATCTCCAACTCATACGCTACCTCTCCAACCCTCCTAGTGACTTTGTACAACACATAAAACAAGGCTTGAGCTTTTCAGCCCCCTTCTGCTTGAGTGTAGACTGTTTGTACGTTTGGAGCCTCAGGAAAACTATATTGCCAACCTCAAACTTCCTCTCTACTTGTCTCGTGTCAGCATAAAACTTGTACTAGTTATACACAGACTGTAGGTTGTCCTTGAGAGCCCGTAGGATATCCTGTCTCTCTTGTATCCAATCTTTGGCCCTTGGGGCCTGGTTGTCTCCAAACATCATATTAGTGAAATTCAATGCATCATAATCATACAAAGCTCAAAACGGGGACATACTTATGGACATGTGGTACGTTGTCTTGTAGCAGTATTCACCCAAAGGAAACCACTATATCCATGCATGTTGTTGGCCCGTCATATAGTTGCGTAAATAGCCCTCCAGCCACTTGTTTACAAACTTTGTCTGCCCATCGGTTTGGGGGTGATAACTAGTGCTCGAGGTGAGATCACTACCCACCAGCCGGAATAGTTCCTGCCAAAATCCCCCCATGAACCTGTTTTCCCGGTCACTGATGATAGTCTTTGGAAGGCCATGAAGTCGAAACACCCCCCTAAAAAATAGTTCAACCACCTGTGAGGCCGAAGACTTAGCATAAATGGCGAAGAAGTGAGCAAACTCGGTCAATCTGTCTACCACCGCATAGATGCAAATCCTTGTCTTGGACTGTAGGCAACCCGGTGATGAAATCCATCGTAATACTCTCCCATTTACCCTCAGGGATAAGAAGAGGCTGCAACAACCCAGCAGGGTGTATCTACTCACCCTTGTTCCTCTGGCACGTATCACATTCCTTTACGTGCCTCAGAACATCACCCTTAAGGCCCTTCCATGCAAAACACTTCATGATAGCCATGTACGTTTTGGTGAACCCCTGATGTCCTGCTAACGATGAATCATGGGCAGCCTGCATAATCTTCTCCCTCAATTGGGAGTTGGGCACCAAAAAAATATGGTCCTTATAGTAGATCACCTAGTCCATCACCCTATACCGATCATCCATAGCTGTGCCATCAAGGACCTCACACGCAAACCGGTTCTTTGAATACTCCACTAGCAACTGCCCCCTCCAATATGGTGCAATGCTCATCAGCGAAATAGTGGTCAACCTCCTAGACAATGCATCAGCTACCACGTTTCGTCGACCCTTGACATACTCGATGTCAAAGTCATATGCCTGAATTTTTCTCACTCACTTTTTTTGCCTCTCCTCCAACTATTTCTACTCCAAAAAGAATAAGATCATGTTGTGATCTGTTTTCACCCAAAATCTGTTTTTCACCAAGTACTTTCTAAACTTCGCCAACGCATGCATGATGGCTAGCATCTCTTTGTCGTATATGGAGTATAGCCGCTCATGGGGAAGTAGCTTCCGACTCTTAAAGGTTATCGGGTGTCCCCCTTGCATCACAACTTCTCCTACAACCTCACCTGATGCATCGCACTCAAGAGTCAAGCATAAAGGGTTGTGTGAAATCTGGGAGTGCCAACACTAGGCAGCTGCTCATCACCTGTTTGAGGCGCTCAAAAGCCTCCTGCACTCCATCGATCCACTCAAATGCTCCCTTCTTGTTCAAGTTAGTGAGAGGAGCTGCCAACTGTGAGAAGCCCTTCACAAAATTCCTGTACTAGGTGCATATACCCACGAAACCCCTCAAATCTATCACATTCTGGGGTACTGGTTAGTCCCGGATGGCCCTAATCTTCTCTTCATGCACCCTCACGCCATCCTCCCCAATAATATGCCCCAAATAGAGCATCTCCGTCAACCCAAACTCGCACTTAGACAGCTTGGTGTAGAACTGTTGCTCCTCTAAAATGCACAACACCACCTCCAAGGTGTTGAGATTTTGTGTATTTGGGGTAGCATCAGTTGTGCTTTAGCTCCCAAATTTTGTAGAAGGACTAGAGTACACTTGACCTACAAGACCCAGAAATTGATTTGGGAAATTTCATCTAGTTTAGGAGATATTAAATTAATTAATTATTTTAATGTATTTCCTAAGTTAAAACTTAGGGAACTTAAATAATTAAAGTGAATTTAATTAAACATATGATGAAATTGTCTTAAGTCACACAGATCAAGCTTTCTTTTAATCTTAGCCATTGATTCAAGATCTGATCATGGCCGTTGGTTTCCCAACGAGAAAAGTATAAAGGAAAGGCTTGGGGTTATTTGTAAAGACACACAAAGGCAGAGCACTGAAGCTAAGCTGAGATTCTAGGGCAGGTTTGCTAAGAAATCTCAGAAGTGTTTCAGCTGCAGAGAGGGGAATTTAGGCCAAGGGAATGATCTGATCCCAGGGTCTAGAATCAGTAAGAGACATAGATCATCTCAAAAAGGTAGCGCAGAGAAACAGGAGGGCAGCAACTTGTGTTACACAGGTGTTGCACATTCCCTCAAGGACAACGTAATTGATGCAGGAAACCCTCAGGGGTTACGCAGAGACCCTAAGGGGCAGTGTAAGGCCTGCGTCACCCAGTCTAGGGTAACGCAGACCTTTCCGGACCAGTGTTGAGGGTCAGAGGGGCTTCAGAGGCTGACGCAGAGGCTTCAGGGGCAGCACTGGGGTTTCTAGGCCCTAATTTTGGCTGAAATCTGTAAATCCCATTTGAGGGTGTAGATCAGTCATTATTTTGGCCCTAGATCAGCCAGCGAGTTGTAGATCTATTATTTCTCTGTCGGGTTTTCCAAATCTGGAACCCAGGCTTGTTGTATTCAAAAAATTCTTAATAATAAAACCCACCAGCAGCCAGAAGACCGGTTTTCCCGCATTGGGTTTTTCCGGGGACTATTTGTCCAAAAATAACTGTGTCACTTTGTCTATGTGTGCATGAACTTGTTCTAGATCTGGATTGGTGGAGATTTTTTATGTGTTTCGCTTCAATTTTAACTTGAATTTTATTCAGTTAATAACTTGTCTAAGTAGGAGGAGCATAACCAGATTAACAGTAAATAATTTTTGCATAAAGTGTAAAGATTCAGAAATTTCCACATGGTATCGGAGCAATTGCAGATCTAAGAGGGTCACCAGCGAGAATCTGAAGGTTCTAGCTCCAGGAAGCAGCTGGAAAAGCAGTAGAAACACAGATCTGAAGGGACAGAGCATTTTTCAGAGGCAGGTTTACGTAGAGGGAAGGGTGACGTTGTCTAACGTTGTCTCCTAGCAAGCCCATGCAATTATTGTGCAGAGGCAACTCAGAAACAACGTTGAATTAGTCTGAAGCCTGCCAGTGTGATGCAGACCTGAATCTGTCAGATCCAGAAAAGACTGAAAAAAAGCTGCAAAAATTCAGAAGGTGTTGGTGGGGTAAAATTTCTGAAGGTTTCAGATTTTTAGCCTCAGTACTAGTGACAAAGAGCGGGAGGAGATCAGCGTCTCAGAGAGTTTCTAGACAAAGAAACTTGCATTTTGATCAAAGGATCAAAGAGAGCTGAATCATAGTTGATTTGGCAGATTTCCAAGGAGGGAAATCAGTTGTCAGAGGGAGTAGAAGGTGCCTGTTTCACCAAGGGCCTTAGATCCATTTCTCTAGCAAAGAGAAAAGGAAGTTCTGACACATTCTGAGCAGATGGCTCCTCATGGACTGCGTGATCAGGACAGGTTGGATGGCCTCTCAAACTTTTCAGTTTGGAAGGCAAGGATCGTGATAGTCCTTGAGGTATACAATCTTAGCGACCATGCGGAGCAAACTCTGGCTATATCGACAGATCTAGATCTCCTTCGAAAGCATAAGGAGGCTGCTAGGCATGCCAAGCGGTTGATTATGGATAGAATCAAGGACCATATTGTAATATCCCGGATGGGATATTTTAACTAAAATGCAGAAAAATACTGAATACCATAATTTGCCGTAAAATAAACATTTATTCAACAGAAGATTGCCATGTAAAATAAAAGACAGGAAATACTGCAATCCAATACCATATAGAACAGAAGGAAAATCTCAGCTTTTATTATAGATAATAAAAGGGGTTACATATAGATCTGACCCAGAAAGAGCTGAGATAGGAAACTGGCCACCAAGATAAGTTGCTAAACGGCGCTGGCCACAAACTGAACTGCTGCACTCTCCCTCCGGCAACAGCTGAAACTGAACCCACTGAAAATGATGAAGCCCAAGTTGAAGATCTGAATGATCCTCACACCAAACTCTGAAGCTCTGTGAAACTCCTAAATGAAGTCTCCTCAAGAGAGTTGGGTTTTCGTCCAACACTCACAAATCACCCGAGGGTTTCCGTCCTGGGGCTACGGCTGAAGTAGAGAACCACGTCCTCAAACCTCTCATACACAAGCAAATGATCTACTCCAAAGATGTCTCCTAATGGCCTCCTCCCTTTCTTTTATAGATCCCTCGGAGCCTTCTAGAGCATTATTTTATTATTATTTTATTTATGGAGCACTTTTCCCTTTTATTAAAATATTATAAAATATTCCTTTTTAATGCAGAAAAGGGTATATCGGCTACCACGCCTCCTCCGGTCACTGAAATCTCTGTCTAATTGTCCCATCGTGTAGGTCTCCTCGTCCCGGTTCCAATGAGCTATTACACTAAGGTGTTCCATCGTGTATTCTTCCCGGAATGCCACCTTGAGCATAATCAGCTGAGTTAAGCCCATAAATAACTCAAAATTCCGAAAGTTATCGGAATGCATCGGAACGAAAGCCAAACTGCTCGGATGGTGGAGTATATCAAGCGAATGCCTCCGAACACCATGAAAACTCCTCAAAACTCCTCCGGAAGCTCCTGAGCCCACTGATAGCGCTAATCTGTACATGTGACATGTTTGCTCCTAACTCTGAAAGTCCCTCCTAGCCCTGTCACGGGTGATACCAAAAATGGGAACATTACAGACCTCTCGCCCCAAGATTTCTTGCCCTCAAGCAATCGAAATATGTGGGCCACTCTGTTGGCCCGCTGCATCTCAGACCCAATGCCTGGATCCCATACCAACCTTTGGGTGCTGCTATGCACCTGTGTCAAACCTCTCGGAACAGATCCCTCAATGCCGGGATCCCAAACTGATCTCTCTCTGTCCCAGTCAACAAACAATCCTCCCGGATCCCAATGCCGCCATGGCCAATCATCGCCCAAGTCCCACGGCTCAGGCTGCACACTGTCTCTGGCTATAGCTGATGCTCTCAGAGGTGAAGCCCACCAGCAAGCATCAATGCTCCCGGGCTCCTGTTGTGCTGTACCTGTAACTGCATGTGCTGCCCCACCAACTGCATACCAACTCATCACCTCTCTCCAATCCAAGTCCTGACTCAATCCCATGCTGATCCTGTTCTCCTGGAATCGGGAAGGAGTCCTGAAGCAACAACAACCAGTGCCCTCCTGCCAACTGGAATCTGTAACATCTACTGTGTCTAAGGGCCCCTGCTCCACTGTGCTCGCCATGACAAATACCATACCATCAAGAGGGTACCAACTCATGATCTCCCGCTAGTCCATCCTGGAAGAAGAATCCAATGTAGCAACAACCACACATGGAACACGCCCAGGGTGTTGCTGCCAGCCTGTAATCAACTCCCACTGCTCTGCCCTGTCTACCAATGGAAGCTGCCTGTAGAAGGAAGCCCCTCTCTCTATAGTGGGCCAAAGTGGGCAAGACATGCCGCAAGCCCCATCGATGTACTCCTGGAGAGTACTACTCATTGAAAGTGCTGCAGCCCGGCCGACTGTATGTACATCTGTCTGTACCTCATCAATGTGTCGGCCCAAAGATGGATGCTCCACCATCTCCAACAACTCATCCCTCTCATCGGGAATGTAAAACTCCGGCTGTCCCCTAGCTCCCTGCAGAACTATCCCATCGACCTCCAACGTCTCTAGAGGATATGGATCTGCAACCGGTGTCTGTGCATCTGACTGCTCCTCCTCAAAGGCTGACTCCAATGTTAGCTGCATATCCATCATAGGCTCAATGTGGGTGCCCATCTGGATCTCACCCAGGGAAATGTCATGCCTGATGTCCATAGTATCCTCCTCTGCTGACTCAGGCTCCATCATATGCTGTTCTGGTTGAATCGTCACAAGTGACTCATCACCCAGAGTATCACCTATACAGTGCCCTGACTGCTCACCCTGCACACTAGAACACAGCTCTGGTCTACTGTCATCATCATCTCTGCATGGCTGCTCTCGCTCCCCAGAAGCATCCTCAACTGATCCCATGGACTCATCTGAAGAAGAGCCCTCACCCTGGCATACGGATGGAATGTCTACCTGCTCTAGCTCTGCCACCTCATCTGCATCTCTCAAACATGAGTGATCAGGCCCCCAAGGTTCTTTGCAAATGAAGCAAATTCCCTTCCTCCTCAGCTCATTTTTGCTGCATGACCTACCAAACTGGAGCCGCTCCTCCCTGGTCAACTGTCTCCTGAGAAACTCAATGTTCTGCTTAACTAGCCCTTGGGCTAGCTCATATGCAGCAGGTGAGACCAACTGCTCTCTCCTCCAAATGCTCAGCAACCTAGTCTGCAACTCCCGGCAAATGGTCTCATGGTCTCTCATACATGACGACAAGATGGACTGCATGTGTGCTATGACAGTATCAGGATGATGTCTCCTAATGCTAAAGAAGCATCGGAACATTTGCAAAATCAGGTCATCACACTCAAGATCGATCATGACCTCATAAGTTCGGGCCATAGCCATGACTTCTAGAACCTCAAGCTTCCCCCCAAATGTAGACCCTGCACAAGTGTCCAAATCCTGAAAGGTTCCTACTATCAATCTGAAAATTCTTCTCATAATATCAGCATTGTAGGGAGGGAAGGGTGCTGTTATCCTCAAGATATCGCTGAAACAAGAGGCAACTATCAGCTGGACTCTCTCACTTGGATGTTCCAAGAATCTGGCTTGTATCAATGCAAGCATAGATGGCTTCAAAGCCCAATTCAAACACCAATCAGATGGATGTACCTTTGAGAGACAGGATGCCAGCTTCTCTAACATGGGCAAGTCATTCCCTAATCTTCCATTCTTCAAGTCCATCCCAAGTGCATAAAGCCAATTCCCCACTTCTTCCTCCTTTTGTAGGTTCCTCGGATGCTCTTGTTGGAGCAATTTATGTACCTTCTTGGAGAAGGGTCTGCTGTTCTGTTTTGTTCTCTAGTTTTCTGATTCATGGTGGTTCAAGGAATCAATTTTTATCCTTCTCAATTTGTTTAGGAGTTCCTCCATCGTTCAGCCAATGATGTGGTCACTGTTTTCTCTGAGTTTTTATAGTGGTGTAGGTGTGGTTTTTTGTCAAACAGTTCAAATACACACTGCTGTAGGTGACATGTGTTTGCTGGTGTCAAATACAGGTGTATAGTGGAGAATTTATAAAAGAACCAGTCTTAGCCCAATGGCTGGTATTTCTTCTCATACTCAGAAATGTACAGACCCAAATATTAAATGCAAACAGTAGCACCACTGGAAATTAATTACATAGGAAATAAAACCCAACAGTTTGAATTGTTTCTAGAATGCGTACAGCTTCAGCAAATTTAGGTATTAAAATAACAAAGTTGTAGTGCCAAGGTTAACATGGAGAACCTGGAATTGATGCACTGGATTAGCAAGGGCGTGATAATTTTTCCACGTATAGTGAAGCGCCCAGCGTCCTTCTCAATGCCCAGATTAATACGCTCAGCTGGTATGTGCAAAATGACAATAATCTCGAGCTTCTTGACTTCTATATCAGTCCCCTACGCAGAGAAGAATACCAGTGCTGCCTGATACGCTTGTTCCAACAAGATGACTCTCACAATATCAGTCATCCTCAGTTATGTATCAACCCCTTTTAGTCAGTTCCAGCTGTGCATATTTCAATGGATTAACCCAGCTACAGGAATAAATTTGTCCTTATCTCCCAGTGTGCACCCAAATTTCATCAACAGCAACTCAACGTACCCTTATTTAACAGTGTTACAGCCACAGTTAAAGATATGCCCGACAGAACTACCTCTTTGCTGAATAAAGAGAAATTTGGTATATATATATATGTATCAGAGAGATGTATTTCAGACTATAGGCTAGACTCGATGTGCCTTAAGCTGGATAATGTCTATGCCGCTATTCCAGAATTCTATAACAGCAATGTTACACGTCATAACAGCCATACTGCTCCCAGCCTTGCGTGCAATCTGTGTCGTATTGCCTCCGGAACCTCTACGTGCAATCTGTGGTAACCGCCAAGTAATACGCTCCCCCTCAATGGTGATATGCTGCAGAGTTCTGTGACTCCTCGACTCGCTCTGTTTCTAGGAAACCCGCAACCAATTAATCCAGCGCTATCAACCCGTTGTTCAGCTTCTAATCACATTGCGCGGCTGATTGCTTCGACGTGTTACTCCAGCTGGGACCTACCTTCACGTGTGGTCATGACAATCATTGCCACCATGCTACGATCTCATTCCGTTGGAATTCCACTTTGTGAGGCTGACGTGGGAACATACCGTCGGATCAATCCATTTATGCATACGGGTCCCTCAATCCTACGCATAGTCAACGCATCTGGAGAAGTCCGCCGTCGGATAGAGATCTTTTTTTTTTTTTTTCTCTGCGTTGCATGTTCCCACAGGTTCGGCTCCACAAATTTTGTCTTCAGCGTGCCTTTGTTAGACTGCGATGCGTATCATCACGTGCACTATTCACTCCTCCACACTTCTATACCAATCTCTGGCACGAACTCTTCCCCGAGATGGGGCTTCGATCCTCACCAAAAATATTTAATCTTATTTCTTTCCTCTGCCTCTCATAACACAAAATTCTGATGACCCTTTCTTTTCCTTTTACAACAGACTTCCCGACAACAACAGGACGACGACAGCGGAATGGTGGCCTTCGGCGGTCGACACACTGCGTCAGTCAAACCCGGCTGAATCGGTATTCTTCAGATTTTGATGCGGCCTCTCTTACACTTCTAGATTGGCTTTCAAGTTTTCATGCGGCCTCCACAAAGACTCGACTCCTTCAGCATAATACACTGCGCTTCATATGAAACTCGATCTTTGCCTTGAAAGAAATTTCCCTTGCGATAAACCCCTACCCTGAGGGTTTCTTCTTCAACATTTTCGCTCTAGGTACCGAGTTGTCTGTTTCTACGACAAACCCTTTGATAACAACAGCGGTAACTAAAATTTGTAATAATAATCACTGCCACTGGAGCTGAAACCCGCAGGCTGAACCAAGACTTTTCTCTGATACCACTGTAATATCCCGGATGGGATATTTTAACTAAAATGCAGAAAAATACTGAATACCATAATTTGCCGTAAAATAACATTTATTCAACAGAAGATTGCCATGTAAAATAAAAGACAGGAAATACTGCAATCCAATACCATATAGAACAGAAGGAAAATCTCAGCTTTTATTATAGATAATATATAGATCTGACCCAGAAAGAGCTGAGATAGGAAACTGGCCACCAAGATAAGCTGCTGAACGGCGCTGGCCACAAACTGAACTGCTGCACTCTCCCTCCGGCAACAGCTGAAACTGAACCCACTGAAAATGATGAAGCCCAAGTTGAAGATCTGAATGATCCTCACACCAAACTCTGAAGCTCTGTGAAACTCCTAAGTGAAGTCTCCTCAAGAGAGTTGGGTTTTCGTCCAACACTCACAAATCACCCAAGGGTTTCCGTCCTGGGGCTACGGCTGAAGTAGAGAACCACGTCCTCAAACCTCTCATACACAAGCAAATGATCTACTCCAAAGATGTCTCCCAATGGCCTCGTCCCTTTATTTTATAGATCCCTTGGAGCCTTCTAGAGCATTATTTTATTATTATTTTATTTATGGAGCACTTTTCCCTTTTATTAAAATATTATAAAATATTCCTTTTTAATGCAGAAAAGGGTATATTGGCTACCACGCCTCCTCCGGTCACTGAAATCTCTGTCTAACTGTCCCATCGTGTAGGTCTCCTTGTCCCGGTTCCGATGAGCTATTACACTAAGGTGTTCCATCGTGTATTCCTCCCGGAATGCCACCTTGAGCATAATCAGCTGAGTTAAGCCCATAAATAACTCAAAAGTCCGAAAGTTATCGGAATGCATCGGAACGAAAGCCAAACTGCTCGGATGGTGGAGTATATCAAGCGAATGCCTCCGAACACCATGAAAACTCCTCAAAACTCCTCCGAAAAGCTCCTGAGCCCACTGATAGCGCCAATCTGTACATGTGACCTGTCTGCTCCTAACTCTGGAAGTCCCTCCTAGCCCTGTCACGGGTGATACCAAAAATGGGAACATTACACATATTGTACCACACTTAGCTGAGAAGAAGACAACTAATGAAATGTGGAAGGCCTTCATCTCCCAGGGAAAATCTGTCCAAAGGAAGATGCTATTGGAGACACAGATGAGGTCATTCATGACGGCCAAGGGAGAAGATATGGAGCATTTCCTCTTCAGATTGCAGTCGATCAGAGATCAGTTGACTGCAACGGGTGCTAAGGCAGAAGACGATGTGATGGTGAGGACTGCCCTCAATGTAGTCACAGATGAATGGGAAACCTTTGTCCAAAGTATCTTGGGTAGGGCGGACCTCCCAGATTGGGAAAGCTTGTGGTCAGTTCTGCGTCAAGAAGAATTCTGCAGATTCGCCAAGAAGCAGTATAGCTCTAGATCAAGCAAAGTAAAGAAGGAAGATGAGGAAGATGCAACCTTGGCATTGAAGAAGCAACCAAAGAAGAAGAAGGATCTCTCAAAGATCAAGTGCTTCCAGTGTGGTGAAATGGGACATTTTACCAGCAATTGTCCTTAGAAGAAAAAGGACAAGGAAGCATCTTCTTCCAAAGCAGCTGTCGTAGATGATGGGTTGGAAGATGATGCAGCCATGAGTGCTCATGAACCACGAAGGTGGGGTGACATGGATATGTAAAGGAGCTACATAGAAGGAGGCAGGATCCTTGAGCAACTCATATCTTGGATCACAAGTGAGCTACGGCAGCCTTAAGATAGTAGCGGGACAAGTAGAGCAGTGGGTGCATAGATCACAGATGAAGCAGAGGTAGATCTGAAGACTGGAAGGAGCAGCGCAGAGCAGAGCAGCAACAATGTAGAAGCAGTAGCAGCGCAGGCATTGATGTGACTTCAGCAGCGCAGAGCAGAGCTGCAGCAGCGCAGAGCAGAGCTGCAGCAGCATAGAAGGCTTCAAAGGGACAGCACAGTGCAGCAACAGCATGAGAGATTTCAGCGCAAGGGGCTGATGTGACTTCAGTAGTGTAGAGGGAGTCTGCTTACGCAGTGCAGAGCTGTAGCTGTGCTTTATCCTTCAGATGAAAGCACAGATTTGTAGCCTATCGAGCTTCAGTGATGAGGATGAAACCCATCTGACTTGTCTGTCAAAGATTGGGCAAAAGTTTCAGTTGTTTCTCTCAACAACTGAAGTTGCAGTGCAGCAGTGGCAGTGCTATGAGCAACACAAATGTAGCATATTGAGAGGGAGCTGCAGTATAGAGGTTGAAGTGGCAGTGGTAGAGTCATGGGCATCAGTACAGAATGGCAACAACAGTGCAGAGTTGAGTGGCAGCAGGCCAAGCATTAGCAGCATGATTTTGAGTGCCCAAAATCATGTAATGCATAGTGTGATGTATTGATAGAGCACACCCTTGATGCTAAGAGGGAGTGTTGAGATTTTGTGTATTTGGGGTAGCATCAATTGTGCTCTAGCTCCCAAATTTTGTGGAAGGACTAGAGTACACTTGATCTACAAGACCCAAAAATTGATTTGGGAAATTTCATCTAGTTTAGGAGATATTAAATTAATTAATTATTTTAATGTATTTCCTAAGTTAAAACTTAGGGAACTTAAATAATTAAAGTGAATTTAATTAAACATGTGATGAAATTGTCTTAAGTCACACGGATCAGTCTTTCTTTTAATCTTAGCCATTGATTCAAGATTTGATCATGATTGTTGGTTTTCCAATGAGAAAAGTATAAAGGAAAGGCTTGGGATCATTTGTAAAGACACACAGAGGCAGAGTACTGAAGCCAAGCTGAGATTCTAGGGCGAGTTTGCTAAGAAATCTCAAAAGTGTTTCAGCTGCAGAGAGGGGAATTTAGGCCAAGAGGATGATCTGATCCCAGGGTCTAGAATCAGCAAGAGGCAGAGATCAGCTTAGAAAGGCAGCACAGAGAAGTAGGAGGGCAACAACAGGAGGGTAGCAACTTGTGCTACGCAGGTGTTGTGCAGTCCCTCAAGGACAGCGTAATAGCTGCACAAAATCCTCAGGGGTTATGCAGAGACCCTAAGGGGCAACGTAAGGCCTGCGTCAACCAGTCTGGGTTAACGCAAACCTTTCCGGAGTAGCACTGAGGGTCAGAGGGGCTTCAGAGAATGACGAAGAGGCTTCAGGGGCAGCGCTAGGGTTTCTAGGCCCTAATTTTGGATAAGTTACATAAATCCCGTTTGAGGGTGTGGATCAGTCATTATTTTGGCCCTAGATCAGCGAGTGAGCTATAGATCTACCATTTCTCTGTCAGGTTTTCCAGATCTAGAACCCAGGCTTGTTGTATTCAAAAAATTCTTAATAATAAAACCCTCCAGCAGCCAGAAGACCGGTTTTCCCGCATTGGGTTTTTCTGGGGACTATTTGTCCAGAAATATCTGTGTCACTTTGTCTATTTGTGCATGAACTTGTTCTAGATCTGGATTGGTGGAGATCTGTTGTGTTTTGCTTCGATTTTAACTTGAATTTTATTCAGTTAATAACTTGTCTAAGTAGGAGGAGCATAACCAAATTAACAATAAATAATTTCTGCATAAAGTGTAAAGATTCAGAAATTTCCACACAAGGTCTGTAAGTGCTCCTCCCAGGTCTTGCTACAGATCAAAATGTCTTCGAAAAATACCAATACGAATCTCCACAACTTCCCACGGAACACATGGTTCATGCAACACTGGAACCTGGCAGGCTAAGTCACCGGGTTCGGTGAATAAAATCCTTCAGTTTCGAAATTCACCGAACCTAAATGCAATCCGAACAAAATCATTTGTGTTCGCCGAATTTCATGCCAAACGCAAACCTATGTCGAACCCAAACCCGATCCCGTACATGAACATGAACAAAATAAAAAAAAATGTCAAAAAATCGATGAAATGCATGTTAGGGTTTTTTTGGTTCAAATTATTTTTTAGCGTTTATGATTAAAAAAATGAAAGAGGTCGTTGGTAACCCAATGAATCCAGCGTCCACCATCGAGTCTCGACGCCTGCACACTCGATCCCTCAATGGCAACCTGGATACTGAGAGTCTCGTGGTGGATCATTTTAATTCCACGTGTCAATGAAGTCTCCAAACTTGTCGCTAAAATTCTAAAAGGATTTAAAACCGTTTTATCAACGCGTAATTATAGGCCAAATATGACTTTGCAAACCATACATGGAAGTGATTATTTACTACATGTATAAATTACCCTTTTTTCAACATTCACACAGAACTCGGTTTTCTGTCAACTAAGAGTGCACGTTAAAAAGAAGTTGATTGCCAAAAATAACGTGTCTAAATTCATTTTGTTACAATGAACATTGAACATTACCTTTTAAAAAAAAATTGAAAGACTTATGAATTTGTAATGATTGCTTTAAAATTCGAAAAAGAAAAAATTGAACACTACCTTTACAAATAATTGAAAGGGTTTTTATGAATTTGTAATGATCGCTTTAAAATACGAAAAAGAAAAAGTGGTAGGAAAATACATGAATTAACCAAATATCTGATTTAGTAATTTACAGATTGAGGTGTTTTGATTTTTGCATTCAAGCTTGATTTTTTAATTGCCCTTGCACAGTTGGATGTGAAATTTTATGGTGATTTTTTTCTTTTTATGGGGCGAGTCTACATGATTTATTTAATTGTGAAGAATTGTAGCTAAATATGCAATGAGCTAAATACATGAGACAACTTAAACTTTAATTATATATATATATATATATATATATATATATATATTCAAATTTCTATGTCGAATTTTATGCCGAATTTTATTGGCAAAATTTTAAGTGCCGAACTTTATTCGAATTTCAAAGTCGTCGAACTAGAACACAAACACGAACACGGTGACTTAGTGTTGATTCTTGTAGCAGCAGATGTGCTCTAGCCTCGAGAATTCGCAGAGAGGCTAAGACACATGTATTCTCCAAGACCCAGAAATCGTTTGGAGAAATTCCACCTAGAGATGGCTTAATTAAAATAATTAATCAGTTTTTAATATTTCCTAAGTCTAAACTTAGGAAATATGATTAATTAAAAGGTATTAATTAAGTCACGTGCGAATCTTCTATAAAAAGGCATGGATCGAGTCTTAGTTAATCTTAGCCATCGATTAAGATTTAATCGTGTCGTTGAAGTCTCAACGAAGGATTATAAGAAAAACTCGATGGGGCTTGGAGAAAATACACTTGAGCAGATCGAATTCATTGGCAGATCCCCTGAGTAGCAGTGCTAAGTTGTCGAAGAGAGAGCTAGTGAGCTCGTTGTAGTGAGAGAGGGGCAGGGATAGTAAGACCGAAGGAAGCTTTTTCAGATCCAGTGAGTGCAAAGCAAAGAGGCAGCAAGTGCCACAGAGAGGCAACGTAGAAGCCATGCACAGGCAGCACAAAGCTTCAGGAGGAGATTTCGTTTTTGCGGGGAGACAGAGTTGATTCAGTGCCAGAGGCTAGAGTGAGAGTCCGGAGGCCAGGAGGGTCAAGTTTCCAGACAACAGCTATTCAGACAGCTAAGGTGACGCAATTCTGAGTTGTTGGACATAGTACTGTGTAGGCTGACGCAGTGACTGCGCAGAGGTAGCGCAAAACAACTCATTCTAAGCTCAGATCAGTGTCGGGTCACCAGTGGCAGAGTGAGAATTTTCTCACTAACTTTTTGTCATATTTTTCTCTGTTATGGTTTGTCAGTTTGGACAACCACAGACTTGTACTCAGATTTACTACTGCACAATATACAAACCCTCAGTTGTTGCACCGATTTTTTTGCATTGGGATTTTCCAAGGACTTAGTCCAAAAATAGCAGTGCTAATTGTGTGTGTGTGCATCTATCTTTCCTGTGTTATATTTATTCCGCTGTATTTATTTTGTGACGGCTATAGCGTATTGATTTCGATATTTACTGTAGAAAATAGTAAATAATTTGTTCAGTAAATTAACAAATAAAAGAAATATAATCAGTTGTTGCAATAGGATTCCAAGTTGTGCGATTTTACATGGTATCAGAGGGCAGATAGAAGCAGAGGAGCTCAGTTGCAGAAAGAAAGAGGGAGATTTGAAGCACTGCGTAGGCAATAGCTCGAAACCCCAGGAGGTTGCGCAGTCCATTAGCCAGCAGGGCAGTTTTTCAGGAAAATTTGTTTCTCTGGGTGAGTTGACAGAGAACGAAATTTCCAAATCGAAGATTATCAAAGGCAGAGGGAGCAACAACGTTTTTCTTGCAGAGCAGATCTTCAACTTGGACGCAGTTATTTTGCAGCAATTGTTGGCTGAATAGCATCAAAAGGGAGAAGAGCACACACTAAGGGAATTCTTTCCTTAGGGACCTTCTAGCCAAGAAGTTCAAATTCTCCACGAAGAGTAGCAGTAGCCGTGAGCAAATTTTCCCACTCCAACATGGAGTGCATAGAGAAAGCTGCACAGAGGAGAAGAGGTAGAGTTCGACATTTTTGGCGAGATGTCATCAACTGGATTGAGAGATCAGGATCGGTTGGATGGTTCATCCAACTATGTTATCTGGAAGGCTAGGATTTCCTGTCTTCTAGATGAACATGATCTCAATACATATATCTGTTCAGTGGTAGCTCTACCCACAGATCCATATTAGCATAAGTCCTACAAAAAGGAGATGGAAAAAGCAAAGAGGTTGATTCTCGATGAAGTTTGAGATCACATAGTATCACACATAGCTGGCAAAGATATCGCCAAGCAGATGTGGGATGCCCTTGCTATGATATACCAGGGATATTCTGAGCAGTGGAAGATGTATTTGGAGGTGAAGTTGAGGTGTACTAGATGTGTGGAGGTAGACTCATTCCTTACTAAGCTTCGGATCACTGGCCTACGTAGCTGCACGGAGGCAAGTGTTCGTCCGTAGGCATTCTAGAGAAAACTTGCCATATTGGGACAAAATGTGGGTAGATCTGTGGTAGGAGGAGATGATGCGAGACTTGGTGAAGAGCACCATCAGTAACAGCAGCAGCAGTGAGATGAAAGAAGTAAAGGAGGAGGAGAATGCAACCCTTGCATTAAAGGGGCAGTAGGAGCAGCGCAGAAAGAAGGACATATCCATGGTCAAATGCTTCAGATGTTGTGAACTTGGTCATTACATCACCCAGTGTCTGCTCAGAAAGAGGAACAGAGGAGAAGCAGGACCAGCAGGCTGCATCCGCTGAGATAGATAGCTTGTCCTCCAGATTGGAAGAAGAGTTTTCCATGATCACTCACATACCTCTAGGGGTGAGGTAGGGTGATTTGGCTTTGTAGCCCTTGAGAGCTACAAATGGGCAGGAACCTTGAGCAGTCCACCTCTTGGATCAATACCTTGCTACGAGAACCCATAACAGCAGTAGCAAGATGGACTAGTGACAGTTGGACATGGTATCAGAGGGCAGATAGAAGCGGAGGAGCTCAGTTGCAGAAAGAAAGAGGGATATTTGAAGCATTGCGTAGGCAACTGCTTGAAACCCTAGGAGGTTGTGCAATCCATTAGCCAGCAGGGCAGTTTTTCGAGAAAATTTGTTTCTTTGAATGAGTCAATAGAGAACAAAATTTCCAGATCAAAGATTGTCAGAGGCAGAGGGAGAAACAACGTGTTTCTTGCAGAGCAGATCTTCAGCTTGGACACAGTTATTTTGCAGCAGTTTCTGGCATAATAGTGTCAAAAGGGAAGAAGAGTACACACTAAGGGAATTTCTTTCCTCGGGGACCTTATAGCCAAGAATTTCAAATTCTCCATGCAGAGCAGCAGTAGCCGTGAGCAGATTTTCCCGCTCCAGCATGGAGTGCATAGAGCCAACTGCGCAGAGGAGAAGAGGTAGAGTTTGACATTTTTGGGGAGATGGCATCAACTGGGTTGAGAGATCAGGATCTGTTGGATGGTTTATCCAACTATGTTATCTGGAAAGCCAGGATTTCCTGTCTTCTAGATGAACATGATATCAATACTTATATCTATTCAGTGGTAGCTCTACCCACAAACCCATATCAGCATAAGACCTACAAAAAGGAGATGGAAAAAGTAGAGAGGCTGATTCTCGATGGAGTTCGAGATGATGTAGTATCACACATAGTTGGCAAAGATACCGCCAAGTAGATGTGGGATGCCCTTTATACGATATACCAGGGATCTTCTGAGCAGCGGAAGATGTATTTGGAGGTGAAATTGAGGTGTACCAGGATGCAGAAAGGGGAGCATACAGACCCATTCCTTACTAAGCTTCGAGAAGTCTAGGATCAACTGCCTGCAATCGGGTCAATACCCCAACCCACAGAGTTTGTACAATTTTCTTTGAATAGCATGTCCGAGGAGTGGAAAGTGTTCATCTAGAGTATCCTTGGTAGAGAAAACTTGCCATATTGGGAAAAAATGTGGGTAGATCTGTATCAGGAGGAGATGAGGCGAGACTTGGTGAAGAGCACCATCAGTAACAACAGCAGCAGTGAGACGAAGGAAGTAAAGGAAGAGGAGAATGTAACCCTTGCATCAAAGGGGCAATAGGAGCAATGCAAAAAGAAGAAGGACATATCCAAGGTCAAATGCTTCAAATGTGGTGAACTTGGTCACTACATCACCCATTTTCCGCTCAGAAAGAGGGACAAAGAGGAGAAGCAGGACTAGCAGGCTACATCCGCTAAGATAGATAGCTTGTCCTCCAGATTGGAAGAAGAGTTTTTTGTGATCACTGACATACCTCCAGGGGTGATGTAGGGTGATTTGGCTTTGTAGCCCTTGAGAGCTACAAATGGGTAGGATCCTTGAGGAGTCCACCTCTTCAATCAATACCTTGCTACGGGAGCCCATAGCAGCAGTAGCAGGATGGACTAGTGACAGTTGGTGCCGTCAGATGTCAGAGTGACAGAAGCATTAGCTAGTAGCAGTCAGAGACTGAGCAGTGCAGAGCAGAGTTGGAAGCGATGTAGCGGCATAGTGCAGAGTCATGAGCAACGCAGAGGCTTCAGTGACGGTGCAGAGACTAGCAGCAGTTAGGATTCGGGTGAAAGACGCATCAGACTAAAAACAGTTGGTTCAGTATGATGGATATCCCCCAGTTGCAACAGCGGAAGATGAGAGACAGTTGTAGATGTTGCAGTGGTAGCGACAACAAAGTTGCAGTAGTTGGCAGCAGTATGCAGGGTCAGCAGCAGCACGGATTCAGTGCATATCAAAATTGCACAGTAGTTGGTGGGCAGTTAGGCCAGACATCAGCTGCGCGACAGGAGATGTTGCAGAATCAGAGTATTGCTATCAGGAGGGCAACAATACTAGAGGACATTCCTCCCTAAGAGGGAGTGTTGATTTTTGTAGCATCGAATGTGCTCTAGCCTCAAGAATTTGCAGAGAGCCTAAGACACATGTATTCTCCAAGACCTAGAAATCGTTTGGAGAAATTCCACCTAGAGATGGCTTAATTAAAATAATTAATCAGTTTTTAATATTTCCTAAGTCTAAACTTAGGAATTATGATTAATTAAAAGGTATTAATTAAGTCAGGTGTGAATCTTCTAGAAAAAGGCGTGGGTCGAGTCTTAGTTAATCGTAGCCATCGATTAAAATTTAATCGTAGTTGTTGAATTCTCAACGGAAGATTATAAGAAGAAATCGATGGGGCTTGAAGAAAATACATTTGAGCAAATCGAATTCATTAGCAAATCGATTTCCTGAGTAGCAGTGATGAGTTGTCGGAGAGATAGTTAATGAGCTCGTTGCAGTGAGAGAGGGACAGGGATAGTAAGACCGGAGGAAGCTTTTCCAAATCCGGTGAGTGAAAAGTAGAGAGGCAGCAATTGCCACAGAGAGGCAATGCAGAGGCCACGCAGAGCTTCATGAGGAGAATCCATGTTTGCTGGGAGACAGAGTTGATTCAATGTCAAAGGCCGGAGTAAACATCTGGAGGCCAGGAGTGTCAAGTTTCCAGACAACAACTGATCAGATAGCGAAGGTGACGCAATTCAGAGTTGTGGGACATAGTACTGCATAGGATGACGTAGTAACTATGTAGAGCAACTCATCATGAGCCCATATTAGTGTCGGATCGCCAGTGGCAGAGTGAGAATTTTCTCACTAACTTTTTGTCAGATTTTTCTATGTATGGTTTGTCAGTTTTGACAAACATAGACTTGTACTCAGATTTACTACGCATAATATACAAACCTTCAGTTGTTGCACTAATTTTCCCGCATTGGGCTTTTCCGGGGACTTAGTCCAAAAGTAGAAGTTTTATTTATGTGTGTACATCTATCTTTCCTGTGTTGTATTTATTCTACTGTATTTATTTTGTGAAGACTATCGCATATTGATTTCGATATTTACTGTAGCAAATCGAAAATAATTTGTTCAGAAAATTAACAAATAGAAGAAATCTAATCAGTTGTTCTAGTAGGATTCCAAGTTGTGGTATTTTCACACTTAGGTGGCAGGTGCGTTGGTTAGGCCAAAAGGCATAACCGGGAACTTAAAATGCCCATAGTAACATCTAAAGGTCGTCTTAGGAATGTCCTGATCCCTCACTCTGATCTGGTGACACCCTGAACGCAAGTCAATCTTAGAGAAGTACTTGGATCCTCTAAGATCATCCATAAACTCATCGATGCGGGGTATGGGATAACGGTTCTTCAGGGTCTTTTTGTTGAATGTCCGGTAATCTATGCACATGCGCAGCGTCTTATCCTTCTTCACCAAGACAACTAGTGAAGCGAAGGGGCTCGAGTTGGGCTTGACATGCCCCAATGTCAACAAATCCTGGATGGCCTACTCAATCTTGTACCGGTAGGCCTTAGCATGTATGTAAGGGGTTGTAATGAGCGCCTGCACCCCTGGCTCCAACTCAATGGTGTGCTCAAATCCCCTGTCAGTCGGTCGTCCGAGTGGAATGTCTCCAAACACGGTCAGTTACCTATCCAAGATAGTCTGGATGTCTGGATGGGGTGGCTTTGGCTAACTCCCAGCCTCTGAAACCCTCAACTCTATTACCCACTCGAAATCACCATGCCTTAGGTCAGCCTCCATCTGGTGTGCTAAAACTGTTTGTCGAAGGTAAGAATGCATACCCCGGAGAACAACCAACTTGCCATCTGGCACTATTGTAATATTCCAAATTAGCAGTCAGCTAATTGGAATATTAATTTTGTCAAATTTTGGTTTTTCTAATGTTTAACAAGGAATAAAGTGGGTAAGGGGGCCCACAAATAAACTATATGGATAACTTACTTTCATAAATTCACTAAGACAAATATTAGAGTTGGAGTGGGACCCATGAGGCCAGCCACATGTTAAAGACAGTGTCCTAGTGGCAGTGCAGGAGAGGTAGCAGCGTAGGCAGCGCAGTGACAGCATGGGAGAGGCAGCAACCCAGTGGCTGCGCAGTGATTGGTTGGCATAGGTGGCAGCGCAGTCCAGTGGGACCCAAGGGAATGTTGGGGACTCAGCTAGGTAAAAGAGGATGAGAGCAACTCACTCCTCATTCATTCATCAACTGATTTTTTTGTCTGATAGACTGAAAGCACGCTTGAGTTGTTTAGCTGAGTCTGCAGTGTTGTTTAGCACAAAGATTTCCAAGCAGAGATCTCAACCTCATCCTCGAGGGACTTCGAGTGCCCACTCAAGAGGGGAGTCACATCCAATTTCGAGGGAGGAGTCACAGCCACACATTCAGGCATACGCAGTCCCTCCAGGACAGCGCAGAAGCCACGCAGTTAGCAAGAGAATTACACAGTCCAGTGAGGAGCAACACTTGGGAGAGAAGGAGAAAGAGCAAATTGCAGTTGGGAGTTTGATATGGGGTTGGCCACTTCCTACTAGAGTTCTTGGGCATATTTTCAGTAGCTTCTTCTAGCAATTCAGCCAGAAAATCAGAGAGCCCGATAGAACATTGTGCCAAGCCCAAGTGGGTGAATTTTCGGGGTCAGGATTTCTTCAAACCCTTTGCGGGTTGTTCTGGGTTTGTTAAGTAGAGGTTGGTGTCTAATTCCCAGAATTTTCTGAGCAAGAGAGCAACCTCAACACGCAATCCCTTTTCAGCCAGCAGTAGCAGTTTCAACTAGGACAAAGAGGAGGAGCCACGCAAAGCAGCAACATAGCAGAGATTTTTGAGCAGGGTTAAGGGGTTATTTCAGCCTGACTTGTGCAATCCAAGGTGCCATATTTCTAAGCACCTTATTGTACCTTTTCCCATCAGAGATTTCATAAAATGGCTCAGATGTTTTTGGTTGTATCATGGTGTTTTTAATGGCTATTTTATGCTTGTAGTTTTAGTATTTATATGCTTTATATTACTGTTTGTTCCCAATTTGGGATATTACAGTGGTATCAGAGCTCATAGACTCGACTCAACCTGTGGAGCACGCAGTCCATGACACCGAAGGATAGGCAGAACATCACATACCGAAGGCAACGGTACAAAAGGAAGGAAAGGAGGCTTGAAACCACGCCAAATCAAGTAGACAACGTTTCGGAGGAAGAGGAGAAGGGAAAAGCACCAATGGCATAGCAAAGAGACAATGGAAAGGAGTTTACTAGCCTCCTTCTAAAGTCAATGCAGAAGCTCACAAAGAGGATAGAGGAGATGGGAAAAATTTTTGTCGAAGATAACAAGCAGTAGGAAATTCGAAGGGAATTCCAGATCGGAGAGGGATCCGACATCTCCCATGACCCACCTGAGCCTAACATTGCACAACAAGTCGTGCCACGCACTCCACCACGCTCTCCCATGCCCAAATTCCTGGCTTCAGGAACAGGAGAAGGAGGGCCACAAGAGCCGGAGGTGGCTCACTACGGAGAATACTTTGCGGAGTATCAGTCTTATGCGCCGGAGTTCAAATATGCCCTCACTTTCAACGAGTTTTGTCAGCTGAATAACAACAGCAGACCACAAGGCCAAACCAAATGAGGAGGGTACATGCAGGGCAATGACCTGCAGCGTACCGTAGGCAGAATTTTCTTGCCTACTTTCAATGGGTCATTGAAATGTTTAGCCAAAGCTTAGGTGGAGAAGCTGGATATTTATTTCCAACTTAACCATATGGTAGAGGTGGAGGCCATCAAGGTTGCAACGCTGTATCTTGGGGGAGGAGCCCATGACTGGTGGTTCCATGGGATGGCTACCCTAGGTCACTCAACAGTGATAGCATATGATGAGTTCACTCGGAGGTTGATAGAAAGGTCTGATTGGAAAGATCCAGAGGAAGATTTTGTTGAGCTAACCAAGCTCAAATAGACAGGGAACCTGGAAAGGTACATTTCCAAGTTTCTGAGGCTTTTAGTGATGGTTCCAGATTTGGCTATGCCAAGGAGAGTATATATGTTCATTGATGGACTAGCTGAACCCTTGCATGGGCTAGTGAGGTCCACTCGGACAACTACGCTGCAGGATGCAGTAGGGAGAATCGAAGACTTGTAGGACGATATGTCGAGGACAAAGGCTCCCTTGCCCAATAGACCAACGTTCTAGTGGAAGGGGAAGGACGTGAGAGCCCCACCACCAAGAGGGAACTAGAGTCGAGGGCCTTTGGATGATGATACCCTGAGAGATATGGGACAGAGGAAGCTTTGATTCACCAGTTAGGAGCCATGGGCACTAGGTCACAGATGTGCTAGAGGGAAGGTAAACTACACTGAGGTCTTCCCCGACAGTGAAGGAGAAGGGGAGGCATATGAGGAGTTGGGAGGAGATGCGGGCACCAAAGCACAAGGAGGGGATCAACCACCACCACCTCCCCCAGCAGCAGCAAGGTCAGCGTTTGCACCTACAGGAGGGGTCCTTGAATCCTTACGGGGAGTTCCCAAGTACCTAACGTTGAGGGTCCGAGGGACAGTTCAGGGGCAACGTGTCTCAGTGTTGGTGGAAAGCGAGGCCACGCACAACTTCATTGATTCCCAGCTAGTTCAGAGGAAGGGCATACAAACAGAAAACTTTGATGGGTTTTTTGTATTGGCTCCATGGGCCTGGACCATGCAGTGCATGAGTTATGTCTCGACACTAACATTGACCATGAGGACATATACATTGACAGATCATTTCTTCGTGGTCGATATTCCAAAAACCAACGTAGTGTTGGGTGTTCAATGGCTTATAACCCTTGGGAAGGTCACTACTGATAGGGAAACACTAGAGATGGAGTGGACGGACAAGAAGAGTGGGAAGCACGTGATGCTCAGGGGCATGCACACATACCCTCCACAGACAGTTTCTGCACATGTAATATCCCGAATGGGAAATAGACAGTAACACAAGCATACAACAATATAGAAAAATGCCGGAAATAGAACATTAAGCAAATACACATAAAATGCCAGGAATGCTAAGCCATTTTATTAATCTGAGAATATAATGGAATACAATGGATAATCAGAATAATAGCACCTATCCTTGCACAAGGCAAGTGAAGAGCCCTCTCAGAAAATAGGAAATGGCTGCTACAGAAACTGCGTCCCAGTTGCTGGAAGAAACTGCCGCAAACTGTTATTGCTGGAATGAACTGGAACTAGGGGCTGATCCCCTTGCCGGAATGAGCTGAAAATCTGCAGAACACCTGAACTCACCACCCCGGACAAAACCCAGAAACCATGTAGAAAATGGTCAGCCTCCGAAAATCACCTCCGGAACCCTCCTCAAGGAAAAACGTTGTCTCTCCAAGCCCAACGCAGAAGCCAAATGATATATGCTGAAATAGGGCCACAAACTCCCCGGAAAATCTCCCACTGATGAAGACTAAACCTCCACACCGAATCTCACTGAATCTCCTGCAGGAAACCCCGCAATAGAACACCTCCTCCAAGAACTGCGTCCTCTCTCCCAGGGACTGCGCAGTCACCAAAAGGAACCCAGCTCCTCCGCAAAACAACAACCAAATCTCCTGCCAAAGATTGAAGGAAAAACCTTGCCCGAGCAGGCACTCGAAGTCCCCCGGGGCTAAGGGCGAGATCTCCGACCGGAGACACTCAATCGCACTAAACAGTGCTGTAGACAGGCTAAACAGCTAGCGTGCTCAAGAAGACAGAAGTCTAGCTCAATATCATCAACATCAATAATCCCCCAAATGAGGAGGCTCCTCCACCTTTTATAGCATTGGTTTCCCTACAAAACCAACGTAGTCTCTCTCTCCTCCACGTGGTGTGTGGCCCCCCTTGGCTCCCCCCTTAAGTTACAACGTTGCATCTACTAGGGAAACACTTTATTTTATTTAAGTGAGTTAGACCCCTTTTCTCACTTTTATTTATTAATAAACTATAGTCGGCAAAACTATACAACAATCAAATATTCCAATTAGCAGTGCTAATTAGGAATATTACAGTCTCCCCCGGCAAAATGTTGTTTGTCCTCAAGCAACTGAAGTGATGGATGCTGCAAAATCTTCTCATTCTCCCAAGTGGCATCCTCATCCAGCAAAAATTTCTTGTGCTCAAGCAACGCTTGAATAAGCCTCCTCTCTAGCTGATGCTCCCCATCGATACTGCAAAATGTGCCTGGGTCCCACTGAAACCTCTCTGATCTCTGCATCACCCTGATACGAAGGGATATCTCAGTGCCGGGATCCCAAAGTGACCTCTCACAGTACCAGCCAACCAATAATCGTCCCGGATCCCATCGCCGCCGTGGCCAATAATCGCACAAGTCCCACGGCTCGGACTGTGCACTGCCTCTAGCTATGACCAATGCTCTAAGAGGTGAAGACCACCAACAAGCATCAATGCTCCCGGGCTCTTGTTGCGCTGTACCTGTAGCTGCATAGGCTACCCCTCCAACTGCATACCAACTCATCACCTCTCTCCAATCCAAGTTGTGACTCAATCCCATGCTGATCCTGCTCTCCTGGAATCGGGATGGAGTGCTGAAGAAATGATGTCCTGTGCCGCCCTGCCAGCTGGAATCTATAACCTCTGTTATGTCCAAGGGCCCTTGCTCGACTGTGCTCCCTACGAAGAATACCGTACCATCTAGAGGGTACCAAATCATGATCTCCCGCCAGTCCATCCTAGAAGAAGAATCCGATGTAGCAATAACAACGGCATATGGAACACACCTGAAGTGTTGCCGCCAACCCGTAATCAACTCCCACTGCTCTGCCCTGTCTGCCAATGAGAGCTGCCTGTAGAAGGAAACCCCTCTCTCTATAATGGGCCAAAGTGGGCAAGATATGCTGCAAGCTCCATCAATGTACTCCTGGAGAGTACTACTCACTGAAAGTACTGCAGCTCGACCGACTGTATGTACATCTATCTGTACCTCAGCAATGTGTCGGCCAAAAGATGAATGCTCCACCATATCCAACAGCTCCTGCTGTCTAATAGCCCCCTGCATAACAATCCCATCAACCTCCAACATCTCTAGAGGATATGGATCTGCAACTGCCGTCACTGTACTCAGTGTCAATGCATCTGACTGCTCCTCCTCAATGGCTGACCCTGCGGTTAGCCGCATATCCATCACCGACTCGATGTGAGCCTCCATCTGGCTCTCCCTCAAAGGACCATCATGCATGATGTGCATAGCATCCTCCTCTACTGCCTCAGGCTCCATCACATATAGCTCCGACTGGATCGTCACAAGTGTCTCATCGCCTAGGGCATCTCCCATAGAGTCCCCTGACTGCTCACCCGGTATACTGGAATGCAGCTCTGATCTACTGTCTCCATCTCTGTGTGACTGCTCTCGCTCCCCAGAAGCGACCTCAACTGATCCTATGGACTCATATGAAGAAGAGTCCTCACTCTGGCATATAGGAGAAAGGCCCTCATGTTCTACCTCCACCACCTCATCTGCAGTGAATATGCCATCCACCCTCTTGATGAAGTGTCGATACAATGTCTGGATTCTAGACGCATGCTGGAATGCTATCTCTACTGAACCCAGTATCCTCTGCTCATGCATGATCTCAACATGCCCCGAGGGAAGAATGATGCATGTCTCCCTCATGACCTGCTCCCCGGGTGTAGGCTCAGCGATGACCGATGTGCCACCCCTGTAGAGGATCATCTCATCCCTCGACCTCTAGTAAACCAACCCAGTGCCACTGCTGAGAGGTCTCTCGCCTAGTGTGCTGAGTGCCATCCAAACATCTTGGGTGTGCCTCGCATACCTCGCTGCTCATGCCCAAAGTGCCAAAGGACAACAATAAAATCGGCTGTGCCTGTGAGTGATGTAGAAGAGGGTCGGATGCATGAGTCCCCACAGATGTCGTCAAGTATCGCTCATCTGTCCCCTCATCTATCCTGGGTGAAATTCTCCCAACGGTAAGCCTGGTGTCCCTATCCGTGAGCCTCCCTGGATGCAATACGCTAAAACCATGCTGTGCAGCACCATATGCCCTCGCATACCATCGGTCATCCATGTACTCCTCGGCATGCCACTGCACACTGAGGCATACCCCTGTGTGCTGCTGGATACCCCAAACTACTGTTGTACCACCCTGTACTGTCTCGTGCGCAAGGCAAGCTAGAGATACTCTCAGAAATACTCCCGGAATGGCTGCTCTAGCAATGACTGCATTATCTCCAAACTGTTGTTGCTGCTACTACCGGACTACTGCTACTACTAGAATAAGCTGACTCCGCTCAGAAAAATATGGGACTTTGGGAATGAGCTCCTCACTCAATACCTAGAAAAGCCTAGAAAGGGTTTCCGGAATGGATGACCCTTAAGATGTCTCTGCAAATGGTGGCCTCCTCCTCTGACAAAATGATGGAATAGTTAAGGGCTGATCCCTCCTCACTATTCCAAGCTGAATCGCTTGATAAATCTCAGCTCCCGACACTACCTCCTCCAAGAAATACGTGGTCTCTCCTCAAGGCTGTGCTACCCAAGCAAGTGTGTAATCCCTGTTGTAGATGCTTTAGCTCCAACCTGAAAATCCAATGATATAACTCCTCACCCGAGTAGGCACTCGAAGTCCCCCAGGGCTGAGGTTGGGATCTCCGCTCAGAGACACCCGGTGTGCTAAACAACACTTTCAGACTTTGCTCAGCAGCAAAAGCGTGCTCAATTTCAATAGACAAAACAAAGATGCATAATAGAATGAGAAAATGAAGGGCCTCTCTCCCTCTTTATGCTTGGATTTCCTTTCTCTCCCCTAGGCCCCACCAAAACTGCGTTGTCCCTCTTGGCCACGTTGTCCATCCACCTCTGCGCTTCCTAGGACCCACGTTGCCCACGCTGCCACTATTCCTACATAGTCACTTTGACCCCTTGGGCCCCACGATGTTAATTAAAGGTGCTCAAGTGACTTTAGGAAGTGTTTTATTTTCCTAAGTGTGAGTTGAGTGTCTCCTAACCCACTTTATTTACTGACTTTAACTTTACAAAGTAAAATGGCCAAAAATTAATATTACCAATTAGCTGTTGCTAATTGGGAATATTACACATCAGCAATGATGGATGTAGACACTGTGAAAGTCAATCCTGCTAGGGTTACTTGATTGCCTTTAAGGTTTACACTGAAGAATCTGCTCAAAACAGGGTGACGTTGTACCCTTTCAATCATGTTACAAAACTCAAGGCAACCAACATACTAAAAGCATGAAACTATCATTGGTGAAGCTATCAGGCATATAGAATCTATGTGCCCGGTCAAAGAGAACTGGAGATATGCCACGATGTCACCTTCGATGAAGATGCTGCCCTCAAGAAAGTAAGAAATCTTCCTAACTCCAAGGAAGACAAAGAAGATGAAGAAGCAGGGAAGTTGGAAGAGTCGAAGGATGACCTGATGCCCGATGTTGAAGGACCTATGGATCCCATTGATCCACCTCCTTCGGATAAGAGAAGACCCTCATGGCTTAGGGATACTCTCGAAGATGTCAAGAGACATACTGCCCCAAGGGGGACATTCCGTGAAAGCAAGAAGTCGAAGAGATACCAAGGGTATCTAGCAGCCATGAGTACGATAGTACAATCTGAGCCTAAAACATTTGAAGAAGCCATAAAGCATCAAGTTTGGAAGGATTCTATGCACGAATAATATGAGTCCATTATGAAGAATGATGTCTGGGAAGTGGTTCCAAGACTGGAGGACAAATTTGTTTTCATATTGAAATCGCTTTATAAGATCAAGCATGGATATGATGGAAGTGCTGAAAAGTACAAGGCAAGATTCGTTGCCTAAGGCCTCTCTCAAAAATAAGGCATAGATTATGATGATATATTTGCACCTATGGACCGTTATACCACCATCCGATCTATTATTACCCTTGCTGCTATTCAAGGATGGAGTCTACATCAAATGGATGTGGAGACTACTTTTCTGCATGGATCTATAAAGGAAGAGGTGTATGTGGAGCAACCTCTGGGGTTCGAAGTCCGAGATAGAGACACCCATGTATGCAGTTTGAAGAAGGCCCTCTATGGGTTGAAGGAAGCCCCCAGGGCTTGCTACGAGAGGATAGATAGCTACTTGATGAAGTTGGGCTTCACTCGAAGTAATGCTGATCCGAACCTTTATTTTAAGGTTGATAGAGAAAGGCCTCTCATTTTGGTTCTCTATGTGGAAGATCTCTTCCTGACAGGTGCTGACCCTCTCATTCATCAGTGTAAGAGGGAGCTAGCTTCTGAGTTTGAGATGAAAGACCTAGGACTGATGCACTACTTCCTAGGCTTGGAGGTTTGGGAGAGGCCAAGCGAGATTTGCCTTTGTCAAGGAAAATATATCGTGAAGTTGCTGGAGAGATTTGGTATGGTGGACTATAAGTCTGTGTCGACACCGATAGAACTCAACTTTAAGAAGTTGAGTGGAAATGTTGTTGGGCCCGTGGTAGCAAATCCTACCGAGTATCGACAAATCATAGGGCCCTGATGTTCTTAGTGAACTCTCGTCCGGACGTATGTTTTGTAGTGAACACTTTGAGTCAACATATGGTTGAACCTCATCACATTCACTGAATTGGTGCCAAGAATCTGTTGAGATATCTTCGGGGCACAATCAACCATGGGCTGAGATACACTACCGGGAGTTTGAGACTCCATGGATATACTAAGGCCGATTGGGCTGGCAGTGTCGTGGATCGCAAGAGCACATCTGGATGTTGCTTCACCTTGGGTTCTGCTTCGATATCTTGGATGAGCAGGAAGCAGAAGTCTGTGGCATTGAGCACCGCTGAGGCCGAATAGATTGCAGCGAGTACGGCCTGTTGTGAATTTGTTTGGTTGCGAAAGCTATTCAATGAGTTGTTCAGGCATCTGCTAGATACCACCGTTATCCTTTGTGATAACCAGAGTGGGATTCATCTTTCTGAGAATCCTGTGTTCCACGATCGATCCAAGCATATTGATATCAAGTACCACTTTATCCGGGATATGGTAAAGCGAGGCGCCGTAAGGCTCGATCATATAGGAACTGATGAGCAGGCCGCAGATATTCTCACGAAGCCCCTGGGGAAGGTCAAGTTCCTAACCTTCCGTGAGAAGCTTGGAATCGTGGAAAGACCCTATTCTGAGGGTTCTTCTTGAGTTGGACTATGAACTTTGGGAGTTCTAGGGGGCTTGGGGATAGCTTCTTGTTAAAATTGGACAACTAGGTCCAAACTCCGAGTTGTGCTACTCAAATGACAATCCCAATATTTTTATTGGATTCCTCTTTCGGAGAGGTGTAAGATTGATCTAAAGATCATCTCGATCGGATGAGCAGAACATGGACTTTAAATTTATTCCACTTATGTGCTAGGTCAGCTTGGAATATAATATAGACTTAAATGTCTTAAAGAGCGTGTCACACACCCCCAAAGATGCCTATATAATGGAGAGACTTGGAGTTCATTATACACATAATTATGTGGAGGATTTTCTTCTCTCTTGATGGCAATGGAGCTGCATTCTTGGTGCTGCGTATTTATGGAGTGTTCTTTGTTTGGGTTGTTTTGGGGTTATGTGTGACACGCTTGGCTGAATGACCTATTGGAGACTTTGCTGTTAGAAGCATTCTACTGATCGCCGTAACGCCACCATTTATTATCTTTGTTTTTGGCTTGTCTTCCATCGATCTATTAGTATGTTCTATCTCCTTCAGTATTGTGTGCCCTAACCTGAAATGGCATAGAACAGTTTCAGAAATTAACATGGTATTAGAGCCTAGGAGAAGACAGAGCCCAAATTCATCTATTGATCTATCAAGAGCAACTAAAAAACAGAACAACGAAGGGTTTAGGGCTGTTTGAAGTCTACTCTGGATAATCGAGTGTAGGAAGAGAGGCTGAGGTTCATGTGCTACCACAAAGGTTGCGTGGTGCCTTCTAGCACTTGGTTGTGTGGCTGTTTCACCTAGCAGCAGGGCCAAGTAATAATGGATGATTTGAGTGGGCAAATCATTCGTAAGAGGGCTGCAGTTTTGTACTGAAGCCAGCAGGAGGGCCGAGTATGAGGAAAAGAAACGCAGGTCTGTATTGAAGGTATTTATGGGTGGAGAACACTTGGAAGAGGCAATCGCAGCCTTGGAGGCTACTGTGGGTAGGTCGCAGTCCTTACCAGCCTGTAACAAAGGAGCATAGGGAAGCTTGAGGGTTTTTCTATGCCTAGAACAATAACAAATAAGGTGAGGAGTCCTCCAAAGGAAGGTCGTAGCAAATGAAGGGAAGACCGCAGTCATTGGAGCTGTTTTAAGATAGGTAGATAACCCTCATAAGAGGCTGCCATAGGAATATACCTGTAGGTTGCCGTTGTGTATAAGGGCTTTCTTCCCTAAAAGAGCAGTATGGAGGGGCAGCCTTCTATTGAAAGGCAACCGCAGTCAAAGGGAGGTCTGGAACGAATGCGAGGTGGGCTGTAGCATCTTGCGAACAAGCCCTAATCAAACTTCAGATCTTCAGCAATTTACACCTGTTTTTTTGATGCAAAGTATGGGTGCTCTGTCCATAAAAGAATATAACGCAGGCCTTTGAAGCCTCACCAAAGCTTGCCGCACATTAAGGGAGGCTGAGGTTGAAGAGGCTATTTTGAAAGGCAGATGGGGAACCATACTAATCTGAAGTAGGCCGCAGGCCTCGCCTCTCCAAATCAGGCCAGCAAAGGGTGTTAAGGCTTTGCTAAGGGTAGCGGGTTCGAAGTTATACATAAAATTATATAGTGTGTACGTTGATATCGTGGAGGAATGACAGCAGGTGGGTCGCATCCCTACTTCACCTTTGGAGGATGCCGTAGCCCTATAAGCTTGGTTTGGATACGCTCTTTGAGCTGCTGTCTCAGAGGTAAGTTTGGGGTGTTGTTTTAAGTACATATTTAGTATTTTGATTGGACGAAGGGATAGCTACCAAAGTTCTAGTTTAGAAATATTTTGAAGGGGCATATTCCACCAGTTAGTGTGCAAGGCTATTTGGACTATTTTCAAATCCGAATTTAGGCAGAGAATCTCACTATATTCAAAAGTTGATTTATGTCATATGAGCCCTCCAACACCTCATATGGAGACTGTGTAAGAAGGTTGATGCCTGTCACATTTTGAACAGTAAGTAGAACGCTCGGTTCTTAAAGCCTTGAAGATAATTCAGGGCATGCATAGTAATGGAGGGAGTATATAAGGAGAAGCCGCAGTGAAATCTCAGATCTGTTTTGCATGAACAAGATGCCATGAGCTGATTGTGTTCCTATCCAGTACTCATTATTTCAGAATGTCTCCAACCTATGTTGCACCAGAATGAAGAAAGGAGATCGGATGTTTCCTGTGGTTATGGGCGCAATCCCTAATTTTAATAGTTATACCCTAATTCTGAATGGCCAAGTTTGTAGGTATATCGGTGGAAGTTCTAGGCAGAATTTTTTTTTGTAATCTCTGCAACTGCGGATTGAATTTCTGTATAAGTAAGGATGTTCAAAGGTCCTACTGGTGGTGAAAAGGAACAACGCTGTAGATTGCAGCCGCAGATCCAAGTTGAAGTTGGTCACAAACACAATGACTCCCAGATCTGTGCATAAGCAAGACCACAGTGATGACACACTGTGTCATTTACCACATGTTCAGGAGTTGTGCACTTCTGACTGAGCTAGATCTACATAACAGGAATGGACTGGCATGAAGAAGGGTAAATTTTGTGAGTGAAGTGGAAAAGTCTTGGACAGTGAAGACAACAGTATGATGGATTAATTGAAGGCCAGTGATGAAGACAAGTGGATAGTGAAGTCAGTGAAGAATTTTGGAAGAAATAATACAATGATGAATATGTCAAGAACATTCAAGTAAGCACTATTCACATTCTCTATTAAACCAAGCAAAGAAGGATTGGTGTCCTTGGACTAGGAGCTCCTAAACACAAGGTTGGTTCCTTGAGCAAATAGGGTCAAAGCCCTAGAGGTCGGAGCCTCATCAAAGTCCAAGTTGGTGCTTGGAAACAGGTTGGTGCCTGTTTCATTAAAAGGGTGTATACTATTATTAGAAAGGGAATTGAAATTCTTATTAATCCTTAATATTATCATTATACACCTCTCTGTCTTTAATTGTGAAGAATCTAACTGGCATTAATCAACAATTGGAAAGAAATATTGATTCACCCCCCTCTCAGTATTTCCAACATTTGGAACACCTGTATGATTGGTTCCTAGACCTGTGCAATTTAGGAAACAAATTGCAGATTTGAGATCTGAAGATCTGGAGCCCTAGATCAATCTACCATTAACTGTAGTTGGACAAATATGGAAGATAAGAAGCAGTGTAGAAGTCAAGATATGTTAGAAGGCAGTAAGTTGCAGATAAAAAAAATTTAAAGGGCTGCATGAGGATGCTACATCAGATCCTCACAGTATAACAGGTAGTCGTTGTAAAGTAAGTATGAGTACTTCTAACACAAGCTGAGGCTTGTAGATATATTCTCCCTATTTGACAATGACATATGTCAAAATATGTATGACCATGAAGCTTGACATCTTCTGTACACTTAAAGATGAAGAAAATAGTGATGACAATTCAGAAGGTATCTCTGTAACCAAAAGTTTGAGGAGGTAAATCTATGATTCTATGTCACTGTAATTATGACAGTGACATAGACAGACACCCATGTTTACAAGATTCATAGTAGCAGTAAGCTTGTGACTGTAATCAGTCTTACATTAGAGCATAATGATAAACTTGGAAGTGTGATCTGAGAAGTTTCTGTAGCCTTCAATCACGTTGTTGGAGTCTTGAACCATGATCAACAAAGCCTGTTTGGATGGCTTTGACTGTGGGAGAATAAGACTCCTTTTCCAAGTTGGTGTCTGGGATGCCCTCATTTAAAATAGATGTCTTCTCTTGAGAGAGAAGCTGGCATTAAGAGGGAGAATACATCTGTATATGCTCCTAAGCTAACATCATTGCTGAATGAAAGAAGATCCTCATGGCTCAAAGTCATATGGCTTCAGAGGGCGAAATTCTGGAAGAAAACCAAGAAGCCATATAAATACCAGGGGTATCCAGCTGCCATGAGTACAATATAAGCCTGGATCATTTGAAGAAATTGTAAAGCATCAAAGTCTGCAAGGATGCGAGGGTGATGTCTAGGATATGGTTCCTAGACCACAAGATCAAAGTTGTTGTCACCCCGATATAAGATCAAGCATGGATCTGATGGGAAATTATAGTGCCTAAGACTTCTCAAGGAAGGCACTGATTATGATTGAACCTATAATCTACTATTTCCCTTGTTGCTACGCGAGGACGGAATCTTCATCAGGTGGATGTAAAGACCACTTTTTGGCATGGTGCGATAAAGGAAGAGGTGTATGTAGAACAACCTTTGGGGATCAAAGTCCAGGATCAGGACACCCATGTTTGCAGGTTGAAGAAAGCGCTCTATGGATTGAAGCAAGCACCCAGAGCTTGGTACGAGAGGATAGATGAGCTAGCTGATGAAATTGGGCTTCACTCGTAGTAATGTTGATCCGAACCTTTACTTCAAGGTTGATAGAGAGAAGCCTCTCATTCTGGTGCTGTATTTGGACGACCCCTTCCTGATAGGTGTTGACCCTCTCATTCATCAGTGCAAGAGAGAGCTCGCTACTGAATTCAAAAGGAAGGACCTAGGACTGATGCACTACGTCCTAGACCTAGAGGTCTGGCAGAGACCTGGCGAGATTTTCCTTTCTCAAGGAAAATACATTATGAAGCTTCTTGTATGGTGGATTGTAAGTCCGTGTCGACACCGATGGAACTCAACTTTAAGAAGTTGAGTGGCAGCACTGTTGGGCCCATGTTAGCAAATCCTACCGAGTATTGTCAACTTGTAGGGACTCTGTTGTTCTTAGTGAACACCCGTCCGAACGTATGTTGTGCCGTGAACACTTAGAGTCAACACAATGTTGATCATAACATTAATTGGGTTGGTGCCAAGAAACTCTTGAGATATCTCTGTGGCACGATAGACCATGGGCTGAGTTACACTGTCGGGAGCATGACACTCCTTGATATTCTGATGCCGATTGGGCTGGCAGTGTGGTGGATCGTAAGAGAACATCTAGATGCTACTTCACCAGTAGGAAACGGAAGTCGGTAGCCTTGAGCACCGCTAAGGTCAAATACATTGCAGCATGTATGACCCGTTGTGAAGTCACTTGGTTGCGAAAGCTCTTCAGTGAGTTGTTCGAGCATGTACTAGATGCCACCGTTATCCTTTGTGATAACCAAAGGGGGATTCATTTGTCATAGAATCTCGGGTTCCACAATTGATCCTGTTGTTGATGATCTCTATCCTAGGAGGTTTTTTGTCTCACTGATTCATGTAAGTGATCGGCAGAGTTTTTCCCTCCAACCTCACCCCAAAGCTAGGGTGGATTTTATCATCAGCATACTAAGTGAGTCCTAGTGTTTCTATCGAGTCCTTGTAAAAGTAGTTTGAGCTACTTGGTCTACTAGATCATATTTTGAGTCGCAGAACTAGGTATTTATTTGAGGGTCTATACGAATGGGTATTCCCCCTTCATGTATGTAAATGTATTATCTCATGTAAAAGAGGGTTGGAAAAATAATTATAATCCCTTCTTAGTCAATTAATTAAATTTTCTGGTCAATTAATTAATAAAATCTTAAACCAGAAATTTAATTAATTTAGGGTCCTAAGTTAGGATTAAATCTTTAAAGGCAAAATTTGTGGGTCCTTGAAAAATGATTTTGAAAGCCCCAGGCCAAGGGAATATTGAGAATTTTAAGAAATTTTGGACCTTTGGGCCTTGGTGGTTAAGTCAAAGTCAAAATTTTGGGGTAATTAACTCAAAAATGATATTTTTGAGTTAATTAAAATTGAATTAAATGATAAATTCGTTTTTCCCCAAAGTTTTAATTTCAACGCTCCGGATTAAAAGATAATTAAATCTTTTGGACGGTTGAGATTATCTTGACGAAGATCATCCAAACTAGCCGTTAGAGATCTTGTCCTATAAATTTAGAGGTCTTTCTCATTCTCGAATCATCCGATCTCAGGATCGTGCACCTGTCTTGGAAGCTCTTGTAAATTTTGGAGTAATAAAGCATAAAGACTTTGGAGTTACAAATTTTGATGTTCCTTCTCAGATCTATGTGGTGAATTGTCTCTGAACTCTGCTACTTTGTTTCTTGTATTTTATGGTTGATGGCCTTCATGGATTAATATGCATACAGGTATCTTGTGCAGTTTTCTGGGTTTATAAAATAACATTCTGATTTTTCTGCAAAGGTCTCATGTTGTTTTCTTAAATCTCTATCGATCTAAGATTCAGATCTAAGTGTGCAGGGCAATTTTTCTTAAGATTGAGCGTCTGGGGAAGTCTTCGGTTGGACCAGCCAACTCTCAATAAACATAAATTTGATAAGCTCTTTATTTGTTAAATTCCAAGTCTATCTTACGATATTTGTGATTTTGCAGGGTTTCGAAGGCTTGTGCCTCTCATTTAAAAATTTTAATTTCTAAACTGTGCTAAAATGTTTCAAATCTGACCATGAGGGTTTTAAATCTGTAAACTAGTTGTAAATTTGTAATTTTTTTGTAAGGGTTTAATCGTGTCTTGGTGTGTATCTTCAGATCTGGCTGGTGTCTTGCAGATTCAGGGTTCAAATCGAATTTTTTTTTAAAGATCTGAGGCAGATCTAGCCTTCAAAGGCCAAATCTGGCCTCAAATCATAACTGTGGACGAATCTGGACATTGTTTCGATTTAAGGGAGCATAAGCTCAGGGGTTAAATGAAGGAATTTTAATTTAACTGGGCAGAATTTATGTGTACCGGGTTTAATCAAAATTATTCTGTTGCTGCACTCTTCCTGTCTCCCTTTTCTTTTTTTTTCATCACGTCCTTCTTAGCCGTCCTTCCTTTGCCCTCACCCTCATCTCCTCAGACGTGAAGCCATTAAGCTTTCCGCTCCTCACGTTATCTCCTCCAGCATCCAGCATCTTTTTGCCTAAACGCTGTCATCTGTGTTTTCAATTGCTTCCTTCATCTTCCATGTGCTTCCTCTCCATCGATTGTTGTCTTTCCCTTGGAAATCGACCTGCAAATAAACAATCAAGCGCACACTTTCATCCTCTGCGTGCTGACCATCGATCCTTTGTTTGTTCGAGCCTTCTAAACCGATCCATCTCCTGCGCTCTCTGCAAATCGATCCTTACCTTTCAAGCCGTCCTCTTTCTCTTCCACATCGAACGCAACACAAGCTCCATTGTCAGCCGTCCAAGCTGCATTCCTCGAGCCGCCGTCCAGACCCATATTCACGTCGACCTGCAACACAAAACAACTCACGAAACGCATCAAATAAAACCACAGATACATTCAAATTCAAAACCCAGCGTCTTATAATTTTTATCTGATCGGGTTCGTTTTAATGTAGTCATAGGGTTAGCGTTTAATTGTAATTTCATTTAAATTCGACAGAGGTTAGCGTAAGTTTTAGACTTTAGGTTTTATTTAAATTCGATCATAGTTTTAAATTTTATTTTTAATTTAGTTTTAATTTAATTTTGTTTTAGTTTTAGCGTAAGTTAGATTTTAGATTTAGTTTGATTTAGGATTTTGTTAGGATAATTTTTTTTTTTTTTTAGTTAGTTTAACTCAGTTTAATTTTTAGTATTTTTTAGCTTTAGATTTTAACTTTAGTTTCAAATAGATTTAGTTTTAAAATTTGTTTAGATTTAGATTTAATTTAAAAAATATATAAATAAATAAAAAATAAAAAATTCTAAAAAAAAAAAAAAATTATAAAAATTTCAAATTCTAAAAAATTTTCTAAGTCCTTTGGTCATATAAGCCTAAAATTTTATTCTAAAGCTTGACCGTGGAACATTTTGATTTTCGAACTGGGTTATAATTGGAATATTTTTGTTTTCGGAAATCTTTCAAGTATCTGGCATTCTCAATTTATTGTAAGTTCAAGTTATTCATGGTTGTGGCGTTTTCAAATTGAATATCATTGTGATCAATCGTGTTTTAATAAGCAGCAGTTAATCGTCACTTACTTATTTATAATTGCATAGCGAGATTTTGTTTGACTCCATAAGGCACTGGTCTTAAACGTGAAATATAATTTAGATCTGTGGAATCTCGTTCATTTTATCAAGTATTTGGATGTTTTAGCTGTGTCTCCTGGATTATTCCTCTTCATTTCTAATAGGGTCTACCTCCCTTAGCTTGCAAGGAGACAACTTAAATAGAGAGATTGGGGAGAAAGGTGACAGCCCCCAATCTGAGCCGTTGTCGCGGTGCCTGGACAATCTGTGCGACAACAGATCCAAGCATGTTGATGGCTGGTACCACTTTATCCGAGATATGGTACAATAAGGCACTGTAAGGCTCAATCATATCGGAACTGATGAGCAGGTCGCGGATATTCTCACAATGCCCTTGGGGAAGGTCATGTTCCTAACCTTCCGTGAGAATCTTGGAATCATGGAATGACCCTATTCTGAGGGTCCTGTTGGACGATGAGCTCTGGGAGCTCCAAGGGGGTTTTGGGGATAGCTTTGGTGCTATAAGCAACCACAGGGCTAGGCTTGCCGAACCTAGTTGGTGTGCTACTACCCCACCGTGATGATATTGAGATGGTTTACCTCTCTTTGATCTGTGCCCGTATGCATCCTACCCATGGAATTTCGGACTCATGGGAAGTACCTCTCATTTGGCCAATGAGGTGGGAAATGTGAATAAAGACCATAGCAAGACAGATGGACGCATTGGAGATTTCCGTACTCTCTATGTCTAGGATGGCACGTGTCCAACCATTTGATCTAGGATCAAGTTTAGCGAGGTTTCGAACCTCCAACTGACTTCGGGTCAGTGAAACTAACTTCAAGTTAGTATATGACTCTCTTGAGTCCTAGTGAGGTTTCGAACCTCCAACTGACTTCTGGTCAGGTAAACCAGCTTCCGGTTGGTATGAGACTCTTTGTGAGTCCTATAGAGGTTTCAGACCTCTGGGCTGAATCTGTCAACCAGGTATGATGTCTTGTGATTGACCCACTTTTGTTCTGAAATAAAGAGGCCAGCAAAGAAAGTTACGGTGAGATGATGCACGATGTTTGGATTGCACTAGTGGACGGAGTTCTCCCTAGTTGAGAGGGAGTGTTAAAATTGGACAACTAGGTCCAAACTTCGGGTTGTGCTGCTCAGATGACAATCCCAATATTTTTATTGGATTCCTCTTTCGGAGAAGTGTAAGATTGATCTAAAGATCATCTCGATCGGATGAGCAGAACATGGACTTTGAATTTATTCCACTTATGTGCTAGGTCGGCCTGGAATATAATATAGACTTAAATGTCTTAAAGAGCGTGTCACGCACCCCCAAAGATGCCTATATAATGGAGAGACTTGGAGTTCATTATACACATAATTGTGTGGAGGATTTTCTTCTCTCTTGATGGCAATGGAGCTGCGTTCTTGGTGCCGCGTATTTATGGAGTGTTCTTTGTTTGGGTTGTTTTGGGGTTATGTTGACACGCTTGGATGAATGACCTATTGGAGAATTTGCTAGTAGAAGCATCCTGCTGATCTGTAATATTCCTAATTTGCGACAGCAAATTGGAATATTCGATTTTGTTTATTTTGCCACCTATAGTTTGTAAATAAATAAAAAGTGAGTAAAAGGGGTCTAAACTCACTTAAATGAAATAAGACATCCAACTAGTAGCACAACGTTGTGACTTAAGTGGGAGTCAAGGGGGGACCCAACACCACGTGGAGGAGGGGGCCTATGTACACTCTAGAAGTTTCTCCAAGCTTCTGTGGAGATAAGGTTGAGAATGTGGAATGAGGATGTGGAGGAGAGAGAGAGACTACGTTGGGTTTTGGAGGGAAACCAACACTATAAAAGATGAAGGAGCCTCCTCATTTCGGGCATGCTTGGATTCTTGGATTATTGATTATTGAGTGAGACATTTGTCTTTCTTTGGCACGCTGGCTGTTTAGCCCCTCTGCTGCACTGTTTAGTGCACCGAGTGTCTCCGTGCGGAGATCTCACCCTTAGCCTCGGGGGACTTCGAGTGCCGCTCAGGCAAGGTTATTTCTTAGCATCATCCTCCAGGACAGCGTTATTGCTGCAACAGCGTAATACTGTGTTGTAGGGTGTTGTCGTGGTGACTTTACGACACCACTTCCTTCTCTTGTTTTTCAGAAGGAGAGTCTTTCTTCCTTTTGGAGGATCAGATTGGAGGACTTTGGAGCTCATTTTCAGATCTTGGCATCAAGCCAATATATTCTTCATGGTATACTGCGCATTTCTTTCCCCAGATCCGCGTTATTGCTGAAGGAGTAGCGTTTCATGGGTTTTGGCATCATTTTGGAAGCTAGATCTCTGTTGGAGGGTGATCCTTGGATTAACCAACCAATACAAGTATATTTCTGATCTGATACTGAAGTTTGCTTCAGAAATTCTGAATCATTCTTCAGATCTGCTGCAATAAGACTCAGATCTGCTCCGACATTTTCATGTATTGCCGAAATCCCCAAGGGGAAAGTAATAAAGAGCCCTTTGGGCATTTTGTCTCATTATAGATCTCTGTTTTCATGTATTTATCAGTTTCAGATCTGTAATATAATAAATATAAGCTTCAGCCTCCTAGAGAAGACGCTGAAGTGTTTCTGGATCAATCTTTGTCTTGCGACACCTCTATTTTGAGGGGTTTTTCTATATAAACTGTTGTTTAACCTTGCTGAATGCCTATGCCGTGTTACCAAACCCATTATCTGATCATACATACTGTTATACATCTTATTCCTTCAGAAAAAAATGCAGCCCTTGCTTCAGTAAAATTCTGCATACTCAAAGTCTTGGGAAATCAGGGTTTTTCTTGACTAGTCGAGAAGGAGGAATTGTTTAACCTATCAAAACGCCTTTGTTTGAGCTGAAATTCGACATGGACGTCCCTCTTGACCTATTATAACATATTCCAGAACCTTGACCTGTCATGTTACACAGATTTCCTTATTCACTCATTTTAGGGCCAAAATCCTCACTTTTCCCCACCTTTTTGCCCTTAAAAGCTGAGTAAAGGTTGTTGCTGCTATTTATTTTGGTTGCTAAACATTTTCAGAGATATTATATGATAGCTGAAGCCCTCATACCTGAGGAATGCGTTTTTCTGGCATGATCTGCTGAAAATTCCCTTCTGGGATATTACAGTGATATCAGAGCATAGTTCTGGCTCAGCCTATGGAGTTGGCTGTCTATGGAAAATATGAGGATCACAATGCCTACATTCTTACCTGAAGTACCGAGGCAACATGGTCGTATACCTCTTGAAGATTATTTCCGAGAATGGAAGTCCATGGGGGAAGACTTCAAAGCAATTTTGCCCTTCAAAGATTACTGTCAGCTCAGAGAGGATGGATTTTCTAGCATTCAGAGTTCAGATTTGCAGCATACTACTGGGAGATCACCTCTTCCCATGCATGAGGAATCCAATAGTCCCTGTGAGTCTAAGCCCAAGAAGACCAGAACGGTGAAAAAGGAGAGTTTATTCTTTTTCAGATCCAGAAAAGATGCATCCACTATTGAGGAGGTCAAGAGTTTATTCTTTTTCAGATCCAGAAAACTCACTTAAATGAAATAAGACATCCACCTAGTAGCACAACGTTGTGACTTAAGTGGGAGTCAAGGGGGGACCCAACACCACGTGGAGGAGGGGGCCTATGTACACTCTAGAAGTTTCTCCAAGCTTCTGTGGAGATAAGGTTGAGAATGTGGAATGAGGATGTGGAGGAGAGAGAGAGACTACGTTGGGTTTTGGAGGGAAACCAACACTATAAAAGATGAAGGAGCCTCCTCATTTCGGGCATGCTTGGATTCTTGGATTATTGATTATTGAGTGAGACATTTGTCTTTCTTTGGCACGCTGGCTGTTTAGCCCCTCTGCTGCACTGTTTAGTGCACCGAGTGTCTCCGTGCGGAGATCTCACCCTTAGCCTCGGGGGACTTCGAGTGCCTGCTCAGGTGTAATATTCCTAATTAGCACCGCTAATTGGAATATTTGATTTTTGTATAGTTTTGCCGATTATAGTTAATTAATAAATAAAAGTGAGAAAAAGGGGTCTAACTCACTTAAATAAAATAAAGTGTTTCCCTAGTAAAGGCAACGTTGTAACTTAAAGGGGAAGCCTTGGGGGTCCACACGTGTATGAGGGGAGGCCTCACGCTGACCCTAAGGTAACTGCGCAGGCCAAGGAGGGTGAAGGACGCAGTTAAGGTTTTGGAGGGAATTTAGCACTATAAAAGGTGGGGTTTCCACTCCATTTGGCATTATTGATATGTTATTGATATTGAGAGCTAGACTTCTGTCTACTTCAGCACGCCGGTTGTTTAGTCGGTCTGCAGCACTGTTTAGTGCGAACTGAGTGTCTCCGGTCGGAGATCTCACCCTTGGCTCCGGGGGACTTCGAGTGCCTGCTCGAGCAAGGTATTTTCTTCAGTTTCTATAGGTGGTTTGCAGTGGATTTTTGGGTGGACGTTGCAGAGGAGTTGGTCTCTTGGAGTGACTGCGCAGTCCAGGAGAGAGGACGCAGTTTCAGCTGGGAGGACGCAGTCTTTGTTGAGCAGCTTTGTTGTGTGGTGATTTGGCCGTGGTTTCAGCGTTTTTCAGCCTTGAGGAGGTTGCCATTTCAACCGGAGGTTTTGCAGGAGGATTCAGGCCCTTTTCTCAGCGTGTTTCTTGAGCTTCTGCGTTGTTCCTGGAGGCACAGCGTTTTCATAGGAGGAGGGGTTCTGGGGGTGATTTTCGGAGGTGGTCCGTTTGGTATATGGTTTCTGGGTTTGGTCCGGGGTGGTGAGTTCAGGTGATCTGCCGATTTTCAGCTCATTCCGGCAAGGGGATCAGCCCCTAGCTTCAGTTTATTCCAGCAGCAGCAGTTTACGGCAGTTTCTTCCAGCAACTGGCATGCAGTTTCTTGTAGCAGCAATTTCCTGTTTTTATGAGAGGGTTCTTCACTTGCCTTGAGCAAGGATAGGTGCATTTATTCTGATTATCCGTTGTATCTCATTATATGCTCAGATTAATAAAATGGCTTAGCATTTCCGGCATTTTTATGTCTATTTGTTCCATATTCTAGTTCCGGCATTTTGCTCTATATAGCTGCTTGTTGTTTTGCTGTGTATTACTGTTTATTTCCCATTGGGGATATTACATCAGGCAAGGTTATTTCTTAGCATCATCCTCCAGGACAGCGTTTTTGCTGCAACAGCGTAATACTGTGTTGTAGGGTGTTGCCGTGGTGACTTTACGACACCACTTCCTTCTCTTGTTTTTCATAAGGAGAGTCTTTCTTCCTTTTGGAGGATCAGATTGGAGGACTTTGGAGCTCATTTTCAGATCTTGGCATCAGGCCAATATATTCTTCATGGTATACTGCGCAGTTCTTTCCCCAGATCTGCGTTATTGCTGAAGGAGCAGTGTTTCATGGGTTTTGGCATCATTTTGGAAGCTAGATCTCTGTTGGAGGGTGATCCTTGGATTAGCCAACCAATACAAGTATATTTCTGATCTGATACTGAAGTTTGCTTCAGAAATTCTGAATCATTCTTCAGATCTGCTGCAGTAAGACTCAGATCTGCTCCGGCATTTTCATGTATTGCCGAAATCCCCAAGGGGAAAGTAATAAAGAGCCCGTTGGGAATTTTGTCTCATTATAGATCTCTGTTTTCATGTATTTATCCGTTTCAGATCTATAATATAATAAATATAAGCTTCAGCCTCCTAGAGAAAACGCTAAAGTGTTTCTGGATCAATCTTTGTCTTGCGGCACCTCTATTTTGAGGGGTTTTTCTATATAAACTGTTGTTTAACCTTTCTGAATGCCTATGCCGTGTTACCAAACCCATTATCTGATCATACATACTGTTATACATCTTATTCCTTCAAAAAAAAATGCAGCCCTTGCTTCAGTAAAATTTTGCATACTCAAAGTGTTGGGAAATCAGGGTTTTTCTTGACTAGTCGGGAAGGAGGAACTGTTTAACCTATCAAAACGCCTTTGTTTGAGCTTAAATTCGACATGGACGTCCCTCTTGACCTATTATAACATATTCCAGAATCTTGACCTGTCAGTTTACGCAAATTTCCTTATTCACTCATTTTAGGGCCAAAATCCTCACTTTTCCCCACCTTTTTGCCCTTAAAAGCTGAGTAAAGGTTGTTGCTGCTATTTATTTTGGTTGCTAAACATTTTCAGAGATATTATGTGATAGTTGAAGCCCTCATACCTGAGGAATGCGTTTTTCTGGCATGATCTGCTGAAAATTCCCTTCTGGGATATTACATGATCGCCGTAATGCCACCATTCATTATCTCTGTTTTTGGCTTGTCTTCCATCGATCTATTAGTATGTTCTATCTCCTTCAGTATTGTGTGCCCTAATCTGAAATGGCATAGAACATGTTCATAAATTAACACTTCTTGGAGCTATAAGCACTCACGGGGCTAGGCTTTTCGAACCTTGTGGTGCTTCTGCCCCACCGTTATGATATTGAGTTGGTTCGCCTCTCTCTGATCTATGCCCCACACGCATCCTACCCATGGAGTTTCGGACTCATGGGAAGTACCTCTCATTTGGCCAATGAGGTGGGAAATGTGGATAAAGACCATAGCAAGACCGATGGACGCATCAGAGATTGTCGTACTCGCGCTGTCTAGGATGGCACGGGTCTAGCACCTTGATCTGGGATCAAATATGATGAGGTTTTATCCTCTAAAGTTTAAACTGACTTCGGGTCGATAAACTAACTTCGGGTTTGTATGAGAGTCTTTTGAGTCTGAGAGAGGTTTTTACCTCTAAGCTGACTTCGGGTCAGCTGTGTGTGATGTCTTTGTGACTCACCTTTTGTTTTGAAATAAAGAGCCAGCAAAGCAAGTTATGACAGGATGACGCACGATGTTTGGTTTGGTACATGATGGATGGCACTTGTGGACAGATGGAGTTCTCCCTAATTGAGAGGGAGTGTTAATTTTGGGCAACTAGGTCCAAACTCCATGTTGCATTGCTCATATGATGATGGTCATATATTTGTTGGATTCCTCTTTCGGAGAGGTGCAAGATTGATCTAATGAGCATAACATTGATTTTGAATTTATTTTCCACATGTGCAAGATCGGCCAGATTTATGCCACATGCCTAAGAGATGTGTCACACACCCTCATTGATGAATATAAATTGGAGAGACTTGGAGATCATTTTCACATCATCTCAACACACATTCTCTCACTATGATCTGATTGGTTCGATAGCCTTTGGAGGCCCTTTTTCCCTCACACATGTGGAGCAAAGCTTATGTTTTCTGCGCTGATTTGTTTAGGGCTTTCTGTTTTCTGCGCTAATCTGTTTAGGGATTTTCTGCTGCAGTGTTGACCATGGTCAACCCTTGGTCATTTGACCTCAATATTCTACAGAAAATTCCTATTTTAGGAGGTCGTACAACTGGGCACTAAAATCGAGGAATTCCGGGCTATTTGACTGAAGCCCTAGCTTGTTGCATTGACTTTTAGAAAGTTGTTTGCATTGACTTTTATGCGCTGTCCCCGGTTTGACTTGCGTTGACTTGTGATGAGTTGTCTTTGAGGGTTGTGGGTGTGACACATGAAAGTGATGGTTGACCAAGAAAGACTTTGCTGGTTGAAGCATCCTATTCACCGCTGTAACGCAACAATATCTCATATCTTTGCTGGACATAAGGAATTGTAAATCTGATCTATATTTGGCTTGTCTTCTATTGATCTATTGTTGTGTTCTATCAGTGTTTTACTTTCAAGTTTATATGATTTCTATTTTGTATTGGGCCTAAGAAAGATTGAAGCAAAAGTGCATCAAGCATAGAACACCATTGTTATCTAAATTTAATAGAGTGATGCTAGGGTTTTTCTACTAGACACTTAGTTAATTTTTCTCATTAAGAAAATCACCATAAAAATGATATTTAGGAAAGCAAGGATGTGAAGATTTTGTGTCACTTACTTGATAAAGGAGCAAACAAGCCTTTGCTGAAAGTCTGAGAGAGATTGAGGGTGTTTTGATGCTTCTAATACTCACTGGGCATAAGCGCAGCGCACTGGGAAAAAGCGCAACACCTTGCCCAGGAGCGTAGCACCTGAGGTAAAAAAGGCAGCGCCAAATGCTCTAAGCGCACCGCCTCTTGCCTACGCGCAGCGCCAACCTACTAAGCGCAACGCTAAGAAAAATTTCGCCTCTGACTATGCAATTCGACTTTTTCGGGCTGAGGTAATGCAAACTTGACCTTTGGATGTGCAAATGAGCTTGAGTGGGATGTCTTAGTGGTCTTTATACTTCATGAAATTAATGATTTGGGCCTTGGGACCCACTTTCTTCCTTTTTTATTCACTTAACCTTTTGAAACTTTACCCTTTACTTGACTCTTTCCTTTGACAAATTGATCTTTTGATGATCTTTGAGAAGTCTTTAAATTTGAAATTTTAGTGCTTTGGCATCTTTGGAACACTGAGTTAGCGGCTTTGGGATGGTGAAATTATTACATTTTGAAAGACATAAAATTACATAATGAAAATAATAAAATTACATTTGAACTCAAAATTACATGATGAAATAAGCATTTCTCTTTACAAATCATCTTCACATAGTGAAGGGATGTTATTGGATCACCCTTTACTTTCTGGTCTTATGCAGTGGAATGAAATTTTTTTGAACCTTGTAAACCCTAAGGACCTAGAGAAACCTTGAAAAACCCTAAAAGACCTAATGAGACCTTGAAGGACTAAACATCAAGATGACATGACTGATATGACTTTATGGATGGTGTACAGTCAACAAGGTATGAAACTATGCCAACAAGTAATCAAATTTGAGGAAGATTTATGTTTTTGGATTAGGGCTACCATTACTAACTAATTTTTTGCATGACCTAGTGGAATGAATAAAAATTTCTGAGTGGGACTCCTAAAAATATATGAAAAGAGGATTTTTGATCGTTGATAGCAAGATGCAAATACTGACACTAACAACCCCCTTATTGTTATTGTAAGTGTAGCCCCCTTATTGTCACTGTTGTGCCCATGTAGACCCCATATTGTTATTGTTGTGCCCCATAGAAGCCTAATATTGTTATTGTTGTGCCCTTACATTATTATTGTTATGTAGGCTCTGATTATATTGTGACCCCTTAAACTCCTATATATACAGAGGAAGTCTTGTCATTTGTATCATCCAAGAATTGTTCATTTATGTAATGTAAAGGAGGTTTTTCAAGTCCCTGATCTATCTTCTCTCTATTTTGTGAGTTGGTTGCATAACATTTGGTATCAGAGCTTTGAATTCTAGGGTTTTGCTGCTTCAAATAGGTCATTGTGGAATTTTCACTATAACTTTGTTTCTACGAGGCTTCAGAAGTTGTAATTGCAACCACGTGGAGATGAGATATTGGTGAACTTTGTGTACAATTTTCAGATCTTGGTTCGCTATATTTTGGGAGATATGATCCGAAGAAGTTAGGATTTTTGCAAGATCCGGAATTCCATCTCAAACAGGTGACCTAGGGAAAATTGTCATAACTTTCCTTTTAGGCGTCGGATTTCAATTCTGTGAAAAGTGGCTGAAATTAAACGGAATGTAGTTTGTCCTGTAGAAATTTCAGGGCCGAATTTTGAAACAGTTACACGTGGCATCCCGTAAAACGTCGCTCTACTGAACTAGTCCATAATCAGGTCATCATGGGAGATTTGGCATAACGCTTTATTGAAGAATCCAATACTGGTCTGACTTGCGGCATTGACCACAAGACCGAATTTCAGACCTTGGAAATATGAAATTACAAAGATACAACAATGTCAATAGCAAGCTCCAAAAAAGCAAGAAAAATGTGTGTATTTTTTAAAATTTTGCATAACATTTGTTTGAAAATTCATTTTGAAGTGATTCAAAGGGAATATTGAAGCATAGATATCAGTATTTGGTTCTAAAATTCCTCCAAAACAAAAGAAATTTACACCAATTACACCCTCAGAAAGCTCTACTATGACGCATGAAGAGGAAGAATTGCAACATGATATATCAAAATTACAGGACCAAAAGCACTAAATTTCGCTTTCACAAAGAGCAACCAAAGATGACATGGATGGTTTAAAAGCAAACATGGAAGGTTTTAAGGATGGCATGGAAGCTAAGATGGATGGTTTGAAAGCAAACATGGAAGGTTTGACAAAGTTGTTGCAAGAAAGGTTTTCTAGTGGTGACAAGGTAATCCATGAAGATCATGATGAGAACAAAAGGAATATGAATTATGATTTTAGAGACTCCAATGTTGGGTTTAAGAACCACCACATTCCAAAGATCGATATGAGGAATTTTGATGGCAAGGATCGGGTGACATGGATACTACAAATGGAGAAATATTTTGATCTCCATGATGTGCAACACTCACAAAAGGTATGCATTGCAACTTTATATTTAGAACCCAATCAATGTATGGTATCGATGGCTTTGTTCTCGTAAACCACTTGTCACTTGGTCAATTTTTACAGAGAAAATGATAGCACATTATGAGGATACAAAGAGAAACACTCTCTTTAGCCAATTGATAAATCTCAAACAAAAGGGTTCAATGGCAGAGCACATTGAGGACTTCCAAAAATTGAATATCAGGGTAACAGATATTCCAAAGGAGCATATGATTGATGTCTTCATATGAAATTTAAAGGATAACATCCAACAAGAGGTTCGCATTTGGGAAATAATTATTGGAAAAGGCATTCAGGGTGGCAAGAAAATTTGAAAGCAAAATTATGGCAACAAGGAATTCTACCACTCACAACTATATAGATGGAATTGTTGTTCCAAGCCTTCCACAACCTACAAGGTTGACACCACAAAAATTGGAGGAAAAAAGAGAAAAAGGGCTTTGTTATAGTTGTGATACCAAATACACTAAAGGTCATAAGTGCACTGAGAAAAAATTATTCTACATAAATTGTGAAGAGGAAGAAAAAGAACAAGAAACATCAAAAGCGGAGGATATACACTAGGAACCAAACCCAGAGAAAGAAGAAATGAATCCCACCATGTCTTGTAATGCATTGGCGGGAATTATCTCTCAAACTCTCAAGATAGAAGGATATATCAAGAAGAAAAAGGTAATAGTGCTGATTGATTCGGGTAATACCCATAATTTTATTCATTGTAAGATAGCCAAGGAATTCAATTGATTCCTATATCTAGCACCAAAGTGTCAAGTGATGGTTGCAAATGGAGGAACTATAAATTTCTCTGGAAAGTGCCATAATATCAAGTTAACCAAGGGGGAATATGTATTGAATAGTCTAATGCTTTCCGTTCCAATGGGTGGTGTTGATGTTGTACTAGGAGTCCAATGGTTACAATCTTTGGGGACGATAGCTTTTAATTTTCAAGAACTTTTCTTGAATTTTTTTTGGGAAGGAAAGGAAGTTGAATTAAGGGGTATCTCAGGGAAACCAGGAAAGATAATCAACTCTAATGTCATGACAAAGCTTTTGAAGAAAGAACAACGAGGCATAATTGCACAATTATACTCACTAGAGGTTCAAACATCGAAATCATCTATTTCTCCAAATCTCCAAAAAGTCTTGGAGAATCATTCCAAGGTGTTTGAGACTCCCAAAGGCCTTCCACCTATTCGTGATCATGATCATGCTATTCATTTGATTCCAAGAATTGTTCCTCCAAATATCAGGCCTTACAAATATCCTTATGGCCAAAAGAGTGAGATTAAACATATGGTTGCAGAAATGCTAGAGGCTGGTATAATTCAACCCAGTAAAAGTTTTTTCTCTACTCCAGTAGTATTGGTGCACAAGAAGGTTGAATCATGGCGAACGTGTCCAGATTATAGGGAGTTCAACAAGCTCGCTATTAAAGATAAATTTTCCATCCCTCTCATTGATGAATTTTTGGATGAATTACATGGAGCAATTTACTTCACCAAGTTGGATCTTCGTTCAGGATATCATCAAATTAGAATGAAGACTGAAGACATTTCGAAAACAACATTCATAACTCATGAGGGTCATTATGAATTTTTGGTCATGCCTTTTGGCCTTACTAATGCACCTTCCACATTTCAAGGTTTGATGAATTCCATTTTCAAACCCTTCTTTAAAAAATTTGTGTTAGTATTTTTTTATGATATACTAATCTACAACAAGTCTTGGAAGGATCATGTTCAACATGTTGACAAAGTGCTCAAACTATTGGAGGAGAAACAATTATATGCAAAAACCTCCAAATGTTTCTTTGGAGTACATGAGGTTCAATATTTAGGTCATATTGTATCTCATGAGGATGTTAAGATAAACCCTAACAAAATTAAAGCCATTAAGGAATGGAAAATCCCCACAACCATAAAGCATCTTCAAGAATTTCTCGAGTTGACAAGGTATTATCGCAAATTTGTTAAGAATTATGGAAGAATAGCAGCACCTCTAACATCATTATTGAAGCAATATGCATTTTCTTGGAGTCCATAAGCAACTAAGGCCTTTGAACATCTTAAAGAGGCAATGTGTCAAGAACCAGTCTTAGCTACACCAGACTTCACAAAAACCTTTATTGTGGAATGTGATGCCTCAGGAAATGGAATTGGTGCAGTTTTAATGCAAGAAGGAAGACCCATTGCTTTTGAAAGTTGTCGAATCAAAAGAAAATATTTACACAAACCTATTTATGAGAAGGAAATGTTGGCAATACTACATGCACTAAAGAAATGGAAACATTACCTAATGGGAGGACACTTCAAGGTAAAAACATATCATGATTGTCTTAAATACTTTTTGGAACAAAGATTATCTTCAGAAGAGCAGCAAAAATGGGTCACAAAGATGTCGGGTTATGACTTTGAAATCATCTACAAAAAATGGAAGCAAAATGTTGTTGCAGATGCACTCTCAAGAAAGGATGAGGATGTGGAAGAATTCCCAACTCAAAGAAAATATTGTTTTGGAATTGCACACCTCTCCCTTAGGAGGGCACTCAAGATTTTTAAAAACTTACCACTGTGAAAATTCCTAAAACTGGAATCTTTTGCAGCAACTGGAAAATATTCACCTAATTGTTAATTTTAACTTAACAATCTATTTGCAGTTTCCTACAACAAACACTAAATACATCGCACTGCAACCTACACAAATATAAAATGTTGCGAAAACAAAAATACAACACAGGAAAGAAATAAACACACAATGGACACCGTTATTTTTGGACAAATGTCCCCAGAAAAACCCAATGCGAGAAAACTAGTGCAACAACTAAGGGTTTGTATTATTATGCAGTAGTTTTTTAATACAATATTTGGATGCCTTACTGGCTATCCAATACAGAGAATATAACTGGAGAGAAAGTTAGTGAAATAACCTTGCAATGGTACAGGAAGATCCAGTACTGATCTGACTGGAGATGAGCCCTCTGCACTGTTTTTGCACAGCCTTTGCGCAGATCTGTAATATTCCTAATGGAAATTTTCAATGATAAACAAGAAAAAAATAGCAAAAACACATAAAAATTAATAGCACATTTACAACTAGAAATCTCCATGAACTGCGACGATCTGAACCATTTTATTAATAAATCAGTGAGTAAAATATGGTGCTGGAAAGGGTGCACCTAGGCTTGCACAAAGCAAGCTAGCAAATCCCAAGTGAAAGATATGAAGCACCTCTCTGATTTACTACTGCTCTTTGTTGAATAGTGCACTAAAACTGCCCAGAAATATGTTGTTGGTTGCAAAGAACTGCTACTACGACCTCCTATGATGCTTAGAAAATTTTGGGAAATTAACCCCAAACTCTCCAACAATAACCCATGAAGGGATTGGCCAAATGTTGACAACGAAATTTCGGCGCAATTTCCCCCTAGCTCCTCCAGCAACTGGCTGAGTTGGGATCCCTGTTTGGCCCCTCAATTCCACCCAAAAAGTTTTTCCAGATTAATCTTGGCTTCTCCTCAATAAACCCAGAAAAACCTAGAAAGGATTTGCCCAAATCTTGACCTTGAAAATTGGCCCTCTTGGGCTTGGCTCCCTAAACTGTTGGGCAATTCGGACCTCCTGATAAAACTGTTATCGGATGCCACCGGAATGCCTAGAAAATCCCTGTTATAAGGCTCCAAACCTTCCCTCCAAATCCTTTGCGAAAACTCCACTCACTCCTTGGCACCTGGAGTGAATCCCTCAAGGGACTGCGCAGCTGGGAATGTCTCTACGCTGGTGGTGAAGTGATTGCGTTGTAGATGAGGCTCTTTGCTGCTAGACTGATCGAATCTGTGGTGAAGCACCTTCCTTGGGCTGGCACTCGAAGTACACCGAAGCAAAGGCTGGGATCTCCTCTTGTAGACACCTATGTGTTGAACAACATATGCAGACTTGGCTCACTGCTCAAGCGTGATTTTGTCGAAGACAATTTCGAAATAGATGAATGAATGAGAGAAATGACCCTCGTGCTTCCTTTTTATCCAAGGCTGCCCAACATTCCCTTGGGCCTCACGTCGTGCCTCTAGCCTCTAACACGCACCAATGACTGTGTTGCCTTCATGTGGGACGCAGTTCATCCTCATTGGGCCCCATCCTCCACTATTTCCACAATACTTTGCCTCAACCTAATGTTTTGAGGCCTATAGTCGCCTAAGGTTATTTGCAAGTTCCAATCCACATTTCCACATCCACATGGTCCCCAAATCCACATTTCCTAATTCAAAACTGTGATATTATCAAAATTGGCCAAAATTAATATTTTTGTAGCAAAATTTCTAAACAAGAATATTACAGTCATCCCTGCCAAAAATTGTTTGTCCCCAAGAAATGCCCAAACAAGTATCCTCTCTAGTTGAAGCTCCCCATTGTCACTACAAAATCGTGACAAGGTCCCAGATGTGCCACTGAGTCGTCCCTGACCTCTGCACTGTCCTGACATAAAAGAGTCCCTCAATACCAGGATCCCAAGCCATCCTGCTGAAACTACCCTCACTCCACTCACTGTTCTGCCCGATATAAGTACCAATAGTCCCCTATACACCACCAATGAGTAGAGGAGCATGATAAGGTGGCACTATACCCAACTCCTTGTGAATTTTTCCTACCATGTAGGCCATCCCATGCACCCCAAGAGTATACTCTCGAAGATACCACCTAATCCCTACAGAGATAGCATCTCACTCACGTGAGCTCCTCCTGATATCATCTTGTTGACCCCCCTGTCGTGCTAATGAAGTCCCCCACTCCATCAGTGACTCGCTAAAGCCAAATGGAATATTTGCATGATCTCCCCCTGTAGTAGCCAACTCATCCCTAAAGGTTATTGAGCTGTGAAGAGCGATGAGGTCCCCTACTAATCTCAGAGTGTTGCCACCATGTCGAGGCTGCGCTACTCTGATTATGACATACTGCCCACCGTGTGCAGACTGTATCCTCCTCTCCTGAGGCCTAGTGGCAAAAAATCAAGAGCAGTCTGTGCGGGCATCTCCAAGATGCCAATATCTACCCCTCCATGGCTAATCTCAACCCTAAGCAACAATAGGATAAGTCTGCCTTGCCATGCAGTGGAGGTCTCAGTGATCCCCCATGTGTCAAACCCAAGGTGGACTAGATCACCCTCTACCATGATCGTGCTCATCACAAAGTGGACTGATCCACCCGCCAATTGGATCCCAGGATCCCCCAACCATACTAGGAGCTCGCAACTCCCACTCCTCACAGGATGTCGTTACATAGCGCCGCTACCTGCTAGAACCTGTTTGGCCCTCATCTTTGACCCATGTATGTATCCCCTAGGTGGACCACAAGTATCAGGAGTTTATCCCACGCATTCGAATATGCCCTGCTACCGCCAGACCACGCAGTGAAATCCGCTATTCCCACTCCTAATAATACGCTTGGACACTGATCGGAGTCTGGGTACCCTCTTGTAGACAAAGTCTACCATCCACCATCCCTCAAGTGTGAGCCCAGCGGTGGAACATGTGCTACCTCGGCAATCAACCACACCATCCCTAAGCCTGCATCCATCAAGTCGTGCACCTACCAAGTGTCTCAACTGGAGAGTCTCCTCCTGGCTCATGACACGTGGTGTCTCATCCAACTGCCTAGGGTGAGCCTCCCATGCCCTGCTACCTGAATGGAGAGTGTCAAGGGGCAACAACCAAACACTATGCGATTGTAAGCAACACTGGAGGATGATGGGTGGGTATGTCCCAAAGGGTATGATTAAGAGTCTGTTGGGATGCTTAAGAGTAATCCTCCGGACGACACTCTCTTCGCCTCGGATCTGCTGATAACCCCCTCATAGCCCTGTCTCTGCTAAACGTGGTGTCCCCATATGCTCAACAATGTCCTCATCAATCCTAGGTGAGCTGCATCCCATGGTACACCTATTGCCCCTTTCCATAAGTCTCCTTGGAGACAACACTCCAAGAGCCCGTTGCGCCGCATCACATGTCACTGCATACCACCAAGTATCACCACACTCCTCGACATGCCACTATATGCCGCAAGCTGTCCCTATACACTGCTAGATACCCCTGGCTACGGTATACCATCCTGTAGTGTCATGTGTCCCGCTTGTGTCACTACACCTGTCAATCCCCGTATGTACTAAATGTGATGTGAGTTACTCCTCTACAACGCAGTCTAACATACGATGATAGAACCCCATGCATCTCCATGCCCATTTGCAAACCACTGCTCAATGCTAGATGCTCCTACACATCCCTGGATGTGATGGCCGAAAGTTGTGTCCATATGCGTCAACCCGCACCCGACCGATACCATCACCTCCACCGTCACATCACCATACTCTCCAATGAATGGATCTCCCCTCCAAATCCTCCTTGAGCGACCCAAGAAGTGAATCTCCCTAGGTGTTAGTAGTGAAGCCACCGCTACTTTGCTCCTCCGCGACCTCTGTGCCCCACACAAAGGTGAAGAATCCCTAGCCCCATACAAGGCACTATTTGGTGCCCTGCCAATGCCACCAAATCCGATACACTCCTGCCAAAGTATGTTGATCACCCCGTGACCATATGTACAAAGGTCATACCAAGATAACTCAAGAAGTTTGTCCATAAACTGGTTAGCCACTGATGCTGACCAAAAACTCCCCTGGCGAATGTGCACGCTCAATTGCTAGGTCAACTGTACCATCCAGGTCGTAGTCAACCAACATACCTGGAAAGTGATAGTTAGTCCCACCCAAATCCCAATGCCAGTCTGGGCTTCCGGTATCCCCAATGCCTGGAAGATTTTGCTAAGCTACACCTAGGTCCACCACCATCTCCATAGCCCACTTCACCAGGTACCAACTCAGAATCTCTCGCCATCCAACCCCACGAGGGGGATCGAATGCAGGAACTCCCGTGCATAGAACAACCCCAACATGCAGATATTTCACCCTGTGCAATTCATGTCGTCTCATCCCGCTATCCAAGTCAACACATGAGATCTGACTAGGTAGCTTTGTCTCTCTCTCTCCAATGGCCAAAGGTGACCCAACAGTGCTGCTAGCCCCGTCTATGTATGCCTGAAGAGGGTTGCTCCGACTTTCCAATGTGCCCTTTAAATTTACCATTAGGGAATCAAACTGTTCCCTAATGTCAGCCATCTTGGTTGCTGACTCGGCAGAAACCACTCTCATGTCGTCCAGATCCTCGTTCTATCGCAGAATAGCCTCTCGTACCAACATGGCCTTCCTTTTTAATGCAAAAAGGTCAGCCTGAAACTGACGACACTGTTGTGTGTGACCATTGTCTAATCCCTCAAGAGACTGCGCAGCTAGGAATGTCTCTACGCTGTTGGTGAAGTAACTGCGTTGTAGATGAGGCTCTCTACTGCTAGACTAATCGAATCTGTGGTGAAGCACCTTTCCTGGGCTGGCACTCGAAGTCCATCGAAGCAAAGGCTGGGATCTCCTCTCGAAGACACTTGTGCGCTGAAAAACACATGCAGACTTGGCTCACTGCTCAGGTGTGCTCTTGTCAAAGACAATTTCGAAATAGATGAATGAATGAGAGAAATGAACCTCATGCTTCCTTTTTATCCAAGGCTGCCCAATGTTCCCTTGGGCCCCACCTCGTGCCTCTAGCCTCTAACACGCACCAATGACTGCGTTGCCTTCTTGTGAGGCCGCAATTCATCCTCATCGGGCCCCATCCTCCACTATTGTCACAATATTTTGCCTCAGCCTAATGTTTTGTGACCTATAGTCGCCTAATTTTATTTGTGGGTCCCCAAATCCACATTTCCTAATTCAAAATTGTGATATTATCAAAATTGCCCAAAATTAATATTTCAGTTAGTAGAATTGCTAAATAGGAATATTACAAGCTCTGCATAACACCTATGCAGTTACTGCATCGCTACTGTAGGGACTGCGTCACACCTCCAAGTTGATCTATCTGTTGGCTCGAAACTCGATCCTCTGGCCTCCTGGTCCCACACTCCGGCTTCCGGTACTGGATCTCGATTGTTCCTCGACAAATCTTCGAACTCCCTCTGAAGCTCTGCGCTGCCTCTTCTGCACCTCTCTCTCCTCCTCTGCAATGTATTCACCAGATCAGGAATACTTCCACCGACAATCTATCCCTGCCCCTCATCGCAATAAATCACTTCGATCATCCTTCGGCTACTGCTGCGCTGCTCTCTTGAGAAATCGATCTCTAGATCTCTTACTCGATGTGTTTTCCAAATGCCCATCAAGCTCCTTCTTATAATCTCTCATTGACATATCAACGACCAAGATTAAAACATAATCAATGGCTAAGATTAACTGGGAGTTGATCTATGTCTTTATCTAGAAAATTCACACCCGATCTAATTAATACACTTTAATTAATCACATTTCTAAAGTTTAGACTTAGGAATACATTAAAAATAATTAATTATTCTAATTGAATAATTTCCAGGTGAAATTTCCCAAAACGTTTTCTGAGTATTGTGGAATGTATGTGTCTTAGCCTCTCTGCAAAATCTTGAGACTAGAGGACATCCGATGCTAAAAAAAATAAAAAAACACAGCGTCAAGAAGGAATTTTTTTGGGATGGCCTTAAATCTGATATTTAAAAGTTTGTGGCAAAATGTTTGGTTTTCCAACAAAATAAAGTTTAAACAATTAAGATCCCAGGTTTGTTACAACCTTTAGCCATTCCAAGTCAGTGTTGGGAGGAGGTCTCAATGGATTTTATCACAGGTTTTGTTAGGTCCCTATATTACTAGTATAGTCCCTTATTGTTGTTAGTGTAACCCCCTTATTGTTATTATTGTACCCTTGTAACCCCCATTTTGTTATTATTGTGCCCTTAAATTATTATTGTTAGGTCGGCTAGGATTACATTGTGGCCCCACTAGAATTACATTATGGCCCCATGGACTCCTATATATAGAAAGGAGGTTTTGTAAATTGTATCATCCAAGAATTGTTCATTTATGTAATGTATTGGAGGTTGCCCCCTCGAAGTGGCTCATTTCTAAGGCATTGATATCTCTCTTCTTCTCTTTTTGGAGCTGGTTACACAACATTTGGTATCAGAGCAAAATCGAATGAAACAACAGGCAGATCAACATCGCAGCGAGAGAAGTTTTAATGTAGGAGATTGGGTATTTTTACGGCTACAACCATACAAACAAATGTCCCTCAAGCAAGCTAAGAAGGATAATAAATTATCGCCAAAGTACTATGGTCCTTACAAGGTGTTGCAAAAGATTGGTACTATGGCATACGAATTGGAGCTTCCTGCTTCTTCACGAGTGCATCCAATTTTCCATGTTTCATGCTTAAAGAAGGTTATAGGTGAAAATATTCTAGTTCAAACAATATTGCCCGAACTTGATGAGGAAGGAAAAATCATATTGGAACCTGAAGCGGTCACGGAAACAAGAACTCGACAGCTACGAAATCGATCAATTTCAGAGTATCTCATCAAGTGGAAGAACTTACCCACTGAAGATTCTATATGGGAGGATGAGAATTTTATACAGAAGCACCCAGAGCTACTCAAGCGTTGAGGACAACACTTTTTTGAAGGAGAGGGGCATGTTAGGTCCCTATATTACTAGTATAGTCCCTTATTGTTACTAGTGTAACCCCCTTATTGTTATTATTGTACCCTTGTAACCCCCATTTTGTTATTATTGTGCCCTTAAATTATTATTGTTAGGTCGGCTAGGATTACATTGTGGCCCACTAGGATTACATTATGGCCCCATGGACTCCTACATATAGAAAGGAGGTTTTGTAAATTGTATCATCCAAGAATTGTTCATTTATGTAATGTATTGGAGGTTTCCCCCTCGAAGTGGCTCATTTCTAAGGCATTGATATCTCTCTTCTTCTCTTTTTGGAGCTGGTTACACAACAGGTTTACCCAAGTCTGAAGGAAAGAGTGTCATCATGATGGTAGTTGATAGACTCACCAACTATGCACAATTTTGTGCATTATCTCATCCTTTTAAAGCCAGTACAATTGCTACTGCATTTATGGAAACAATTCAAAAGCTTCATGGAAACCCAAAGATTATAGTAAGTGATAGAGATCCCATTCTCACTAGATTTTTTTTGGACAAAATTATTTTCTTGTCTTGGCACTCAATTAGCTCATAGTTCATCTTATCATCCTCAATCTGATGGGAAAACTCAGATAGTGAGAAAATGTTTGGAAGGATATCTTCGTTGCCTTGTATCTGATAAACAAACACAATGGGTCAAGTGTTTGCCTCTAGCTGAATGGTGGTATAACACTTCCTTCCATACTACAGCAAAAATAACCCTATTTATGGCACTTTATGGATATCATCCACCATCCATCACATCTAGGAACCTCCGGATCTAGGCTAACCTCTAATTCCCTCTCTATGCTCCTGTATTTATGCCTCTGGTAGGTTATATTCTTCTTGTCATCTAGAGTCATACAAAGGCTTTTTCCCCACATCTAGTCGAGTCACAGCTTTGATATCATTGTAATATTCCTAATGGCAATATCAAGTAATAACAGAAGCAAAAATATAGACATGAAACAAAAAATTCCAAAACACAAAATATCATAATACACCAAAAATTGTACCAAAATACAAAGCCATTTTATTAATCTGAGCAAAATGGAGTACAAATATATAGGAATAGAGGAACTCAGGCTTGCTTCAGCAAGCAAGGAAAAACCCAGGTGATAATAATGATGCCAAAGTGCTAGAAAACCTCCTCTCCATTTTTTGCGCTAACCAAGTAATTTCCTATCGCCGATACCAAATAGGAAATGGGAATTCTTCCCTCAAATGTGCTTAGAAAATTCCGAAACCTTAGCTGGTACACTTTCTCAACAAGCCCAACAAAACCCAGAAAGGGTTTGGGCACCTTCCAACCAACCCCAAGGCCCCTCAAAAAATGTGAGTTCCTCCTACAGTCAGAAATTCGCACCATATGGAAATAACATTGCAAAATGGGCTCCCAGCTCCCAAAATCTCTCCCAAAGTTCTCCGGAATTCCACCAATTCTAGCCCCAATTTCTCTGCCACAACACCACAACAGCTCAACAAGGATAACGATGCTGGCCTGCGTGACAAATCATCTGCCACCATGTTGTTCTTCCCTTTGAGATACTCAATGTCAAATTCATAGGCCTAAATCTTACTGACCCACTTTTGCTGCCTCTCCTACAACTGCTGTTGCTCAAGGAAAAACCGGAGGCTGTTGTGGTCAGTCCTCACCCGAAACCTGTTACCTACCAAATACTGTTGGAAGTTTGGCCAATGCATGCATCATGGCCAGCATCTCCTTGTCGTATATCGGATACAACCTCTCATGCAGCAGTAGCTTCCGGCTCTCGAAAGCTATAGGGTGGCCCCCCTGCACCAACACTGCGCCTACTCCTTCCCCTGAAGCATCACACTCCAAAATAAAGGGCTGCGTGAAATCCAACAAAGACAATACCAAACAGCTACTCATCACCTTTTTGAGCTTGTCAAAAGCCCTTTGCGCAGTATCAGTCCAGCCAAATGCCCCCTTCTTGGTAAGATCTGTGAGGGGTGCAACAAGTTGGGAAAACCCCTTGACAAATTTCCGGTAGTAGGTGCAGATGCCTACAAATCCCCGGAGCTCTGTCACATTCTTCGGTTCCGGCCAATCCCGGATGGCACAGATCTTCTCCTCATGGACTCTCACTTCGTCTACACCAATGATGTGCCCCAAATAGAGCATCTTTGTCAACCTAAACCCGCATTTGGAGAGCTTAGCTTAGAAATGTTGCTCCTCCAAAATACGCAATACAGCCTCAATGTGCTGCAAGTGCTCCTCCCATGTGCGGTTGTAGATGAGGATGTCATCAAAGAACACCAACACAAACTTCCTCAACTAACCACGGAAGATGTGGTTCATGCAAGACTGAAAGGTGGCTGGTGTGTTGATTAGCCTAAAGGGCATCACCAAAAACTCGAAATGGCCATAGTGGCACCTGAATGCAGTCTTGGGGATGTCCCAATCCCTCATCTTGATCTGATGGTACCCTAACCTCAAATCGATCTTGGAGAAGAATTTCGATCCCCTCAGCTCATCCATCAACTCATCAATCCTGGGGATGGGGTATCGGTTCTTCATGGTATTTTTGTTGAGTGCCCTGTAGTCAATGCACATCTGCAATGTGCCATCCTTCTTCTTCACCAGAACAACAGAAGAAGAAAATAGGCTAGTACTGGGTCGGATGTGTCCCAGTGCTAAGAGCTCATGGATAGCTCTCTCAATCTCATCCCTATAGGCCTTGGGATTCCTATAGGGGGTGGTGATCACTGCCTGGATCCCCTTCTCCAACTCAATAGTATGCTCAAACCCCTGGTCTGGAGGCCGCCCCAGTGGTATGTCCCCAAAACCTGTGGAGTATCTATCCAATATCGACTGCACATTGGGGTGTACTGACTGCCTTGTGACTCCTGCCTCTGAAATACGCAGGTCCACTACCCACTCTATGTCCTCCTTCCAGAAGTCTGTCTCCATCTGGTGTGCTGAAACTGTCTGAGGAGGGTATGTGTGCATGCCTCTGATCATCACATGCTTCCCACTCTTCTTGTCTATCCACCCCATCTCAAGTGTCTCCCAATCTGTGGTGACCTTACCCAGCGTAATCAACCACTGCACTCCCAATACCACATTGGTATCTAGGATGTCAACCACAAAGAAGTGGTCAGTCATCGTGTATGTCCCCATGGTCACTGCCAGTGCTGGAACATACCTCATACACTGCATGGTTCTGGCACCCGGAACCAACACTGAGAACCCATCAAAACTCTCTGTCGGTATGTCCCTCCTCTTCACTAGTTGGGCATCAATGAAGTTATGAGTGGCCCCACTATCCACCTTAACTGAAGCACGTTGTCCTTGGACGGTGCCTCGGACAAATACTTAGGAACTCCTCGCAAAGATGCAAGGACTCCTCCTGTGGGTGCAAACGTTGCCCCTCCTTCTCTTGGGGGAGGTGGTGGTGGATGATCTCCTCTCGGTGCATCAGCGCTGGCATCTCCCTCTAAGTCCTCATACGCATCTTCTTCTCCCTCACTATCGAGGAAGACCTCGATGTAATGTGCCTTTCCTTCGGTACATCGATGACGCAGTGCTCACGGCTCCTAGCATGTGAAGCATAGCTTCCTCCGTCTCAAATCTCTCTGGGTGTCATCGTCCAAAGGCCCTTGGCCCTGGTTCCCCTTTGGCAGTGGAATTCTCGTGTCTTTCCCCTTCGACTGAAATGCCGGTCTCTAGGGGAAAGGAACTCTAGTCCTAGGCAAAGCATCATGCAAGTCTCTTTTCCTCCCAACTGCGTCCCGAAGTGTAACAGGCCTAGTAAACCTGACTAACCCACGCAGAGGCTCCGCCAACCCATCAATGAACATGTACAGACAAGTCTGGCGCCATCACTGAAAGTCTCAAGAACTCAGTAATGTAGGTCTTTGGGTTCCCGGTCTGTTTGAGCTTGGTCAGCTCGAAAAAAATGCTCTTCTGGATCCTTCCGGTCAAATCTCTCCACCAATCTCCGAGTGAACTCTGCATACATTGTCACTCCTGAGTGACCTAGCGTGGCCATACCATGAAACCACCAGTCATGGGCTTCCCCCTCAAGGTGCAGCGCTGCCACCTTGATGGCCTCCACCTCCGCCATCTGGTTCAGCTGAAAGTAAATGTCCATTTTTTCCACTCAAGCTTTTGTTGAACATTTTTATGACCCGTGATATGTTGGCAAGAAAAATCTGCCCATGGTATGTTGCAGTTCACCTCCCTGCATGTACCCACCTCCTCTATTCTGGTTGCGGGGTCTGCTGTTGTTCTTCAGCTGGTAGAAATCATGGAAAGTGAGGGCTTCCCCAAATTCTCGCCCGTATGACAGATAATCTACAAAATAATCCCCGTAATGAGCCATCTTCGGCTCCTGGTGTCCTCCCATTCCCGTACCTACAATCAAGAATGTGGGCATAGTAGAACGTGAGGGAGTGCGTAGCACCACCTGCTGCGTCATGTTATGCTCCTGTGTGTGATGAGAATTATCGGACCCTTCTCCGATGTAATATTCCTAATTAGCTATGGCTAATTGGAATATTCGAATTTTGCTCAATTTTGTCGTCTATAGTTTATTCATAAATAAAAAGGTGAGTAGAGGAGACGTAACTCACTTTAGAAATGAAAGTTCACTCCCTAGTAGCACAACATTGTAACTTAAGTGAGCCGAGGGGGCCAAGAGACCACGCAGAGAGGGGACCCACGTAGACACATGGAGGGACTGCGCAAGCCAAGAGGGAGCACGTGGCAACGTTGGAGGAGGTGAGCATTAGGGTTGAGAGGGGCTCATGCTATATAGAGGGGAGAGCCTCCTCATTTTTTTCATTCGTTGTTGATGATATTGAGCTGCTCATTTGTAATATCCCCAACGGGAAATAGGCAACAATACAAGCATACAACTATATAGAAAAATGCCGGAAATAGAATATAGAGCAAGTACACATAAAATGCCAGGAATGCTAAGCCATTTTATTAATCTGAGAATATAAATGGGTACAATGGATAATCAGAATAAGAGCACCTATCCTTGCACCAGGCAAGTGAAGAACCCTCTCAGAAACAGGAAATGGTTACTACAGAAACTGCTTCCCAGCTGCTGGAAGAAACTGCCGTAAACTACTGCTCCTGGAAAGAACTGGAACTAGAGGCTGATCCCCTCGCCGGAATGAGCTAAAAATCTACAGATCACCTGTACTCGCTGCTCCGGACAAAACCCAGAAATCATAGACCAAACAGACCACCTCCGAAAATCACCCCCAGAAACCCTCCTCCTACAAAAACGTTGTGCCTCCAGGAACAGCGCAGAAGCTCAAGGAACACGCTGAGAAAAGGGCCTGAATCCTCCTGCAAAACCTCCGGCTGAAATGGCAACCTCCTCGAGGCTGAAAAACGCTGAAACCACTGCCAAATCACCACACAACAACGCTGCTCAACAAAGACTGCGTCCTCCCTGCTGAAACTGCGTCCTCTCTCCTGGCTGCGCAGTCACTCCAAGAGACCAACTCCTCTGCAACGTCCACCCAAAAATCCACTGCAAACCACCTATGAAACTGAAGGAAATACCTTGCTCGAGCAGGCACTCGAAGTCCCCCGGAGCCAAGGGTGAGATCTCCGACCGGAGACACTCAGTTCGCACTAAACAGTGCTGCAGACCGACTAAACAACCGGCGTGCTGAAGTAGACAGAAGTCTAGCTCTCAATATCAATAACATATCCATAATCCCAAATGGAGTGAAACCCCCACCTTTTATAGTGCTAGCTCCCTCAAAACCCTAACTGCGTCCTTGAGTTCCTCCTTGACCTGCGCAGTTACCTTAGGAGTCTACGTGAGGCCTCTCTCATGTGTGTGTGGACCCCCAAGGCTTTCCCCTTTAAGTTACAACGTTGCCTCTACTAGGGAAATACTTTATTTTATTTAAGTGAGTTAGACCCCTTTTCTCACTTTTATTTATTAATTAACTATAGTCGGCAAAACTATACAAAAATCAAATATTCCAATTAGCGGTGCTAATTAGGAATATTACAGTCTCCCCTGGCAAAACGTTGCTTGTCCTCAAGCAACTGAAGTGATGGATGCTGTAAAGTCTGCTCGCTCTCCCAAGTGGCATCCTCATCCGACAAAAATTGCTTGTTCTCAAGCAATGCTTGAACAAGCCTACTCTCTAGCTGATGCTCCCCACCGATACTGCAAAATGTGCCTGGGTCCCACTGAAACCTCTCTATCTCCTGCATCACCTTGATACGAAGGGATATCTCAATGCCAGGATCCCAAACTGGCCTCTCACGGTACCAGCCAACCAATAGTCCTCCCGGATCCCATCGCCACTGTGGCCAATAATCGCACAAGTCCCACGGCTCGGACTGTGCACTGCCTCTGGCTATGACCAATGCTCTAAGAGGTGAAGACCACCAACAAGCATCAATGCTCTCGGGCTCCTGCTGCGTTGTACCTGTAGCTACATATGCTGCCCCTCCAACTGCATACCAACTCATCACCTCTCTCCAATCCACGTCATGACTCAATCCCATGCTGATCCTGCTCTCCTGAAATTGGGAAGGAGTCCTGAAGTAACGAACACTGGTGCCCTCCTGCCGACTGGGATCTGTAACATCTACTATGTCCAAGGGCCCCTGCTCTGCTGTGCTCTCTACGAAGAATACCATACCATCAAGAGGGTACCAACTCATGATCTCCCGCCAGTCCATCCTAGAAGAAGAATCTGATGTAGTAACAACAACGGTATATGGAACATGCCTGGGATGTTGCCACCAGTCTATAATCAACTCCCACTGCGCTACCCTGTCTGTCAATGGAAGCTGCCTGTAGAAGGAAGCCCCTCTTTCTATAATGGGCAAAAGTGGGCAAGGTATGCTGCAAGCTCCATCGATGTACTCCTGGAGAGTGCTACCCACTAAAAATGCTACAGCTCTGCTGGCTGCGAGTACATCTATCTGTGCCTCATCCCAGTGTCGACCCAAAGATGGATGCTCCAACATATCCAACAGCTCCTGCTGTCTACTAGCCCCCTGCATAACAATCCCGTCAACCTCCAACACCTCCAGAGGATATGGATCTGCAACAGCTGTCACCGTACTCGATGTTAATGCAGCTGACTGCTCCTCCTCAATGGCTGTCCCCGCGGTTAGCTGCATATCCACCACAAACTCGATGTGAGTGCCCATCTGGCTCTCTCTCAAAGGAATATCATGCCTGATGTGAGTAGTGTCCTCCTCTGTCGACTCAGGCTCCATCACCTGCTGCTCTAGCTGAATTGTCACAAGTGACTCTTCACCCAGAGTATCTCTCGCAGAGTCCCATGACTGCTCACCCTGGACACTAGAATATAGCTCCGGTCTACTATCACCATCCATGCATGACTGCCCTCGCTCCCCAGAAGCGACCTCAACTGATCCTATGGACTCATGTGAAAAGGAGTCCTCACCCTGGCATACAGAAGGAATGCCCTCCTGTTCTACCTCCGCCATCTCATCTGCATCGAACATGCCATCCATCCTCTCGACAAAGTGTCGATACAGTGTCTGGAGCCCAGACACATACTGGGATACTACCTCTGCTGTACCCCGTATCCTCTGCTCATGCATGATCTCGACATGCCCTGAGGAAAAAATGATGCATGTCTCCCTCATGACCTGCTCCCCAAGCGTAGGCTTAGTGATGACTGATGCATCACCTTTGCAAAGGATCATCTCATCCCCCAACATGTGGCTGTCAACTAGCACACCAACCCAGTGCCACTGCTGAGAAGTCTCTCGTCTAGTGTACTGAGTGTCATCCAAATATCTTGGGTGAACCTCGCATACCCTGCTGCTCACGCCCAAAGTGCCAAAGATCGAAAACATAATCAGCTGTACCTGTGAGTGATGTCGAAGCGAGTCAGGTGTGTGAGTCCCCACAGATACTGCCAAGTATCGCTCCTCTGTCTCTCCATCGATCCTGGGTGAAATACCCCCAAAGGTAAGCCCAGTGTCCCTGTCCATGAGTCTCTCTGGAAGCAATGCTCTAAGACCCTGCCGTGTAGCACCGTATGCCCTCACATACCACTGATCATCCATACACTCCTCAACATGCCACTGCACACTGAGGCATACCTCGGTATGCTGCTGGATACCATGTGCTACTGCTGTAGCACCCTGTACCGTCTCGTGCCCTGATTGTGTCCAGGCATCGGTCACTCTCCGCATGCTCTCAATGTGATGTAGGATACTCCTACTCCACAATGCAGTCCCACACACTATGGTACACCACCATGCTACTCCATGTCCACCGGCAATCCACCGCTCAATGCTAGAGGCTTCCACACATCCCTGGATGTGATGTCCTAGAGCTGTGCCTCTACAGGTCCGACTACCACCAATCGGTAACATCGTCTCCACCGTCGCATCACTATACCTGCCGACGAAAGGATCATCACTCCAAATACTCCTCAAGGGGTCCGAGAAGTGAATCTCCATGTGTGTCAGTAGTGTTACCACCACTGCTCGGCTCTGCTGCGTCCTCTGTGCCCCACACAAAGGTGAAGAATCCTTGGCCCCATACAAGGTGCCATCTGGTGGCCTGCCAATGCCACCTCCTCCGACAAGCTCCTGCCAAGGTGTGCTGACCACTCCGTGATCCCGTGTATGAATGTCATGCCAAGACAACCTAGGGAGTCTACCCATAAACTGGTTGGCCACTGGAGCTGACCGAAACTGCACATGCTCTACTGCTAGGCCAACTGTACTCTCCAAGACATAGTCAGCCGACCTGACTGGGAAACGATAGGTGATCCCACCTGGATCCCAATGCCAATCTGGGGTTCCTGTATTCCCCATGCATAGAAACTCCTGCTGAGCTACACTCGGATCCATCACCATCTCCATAGCCCGCTCCACCGAGTACCAACTCAAAATCTCTCTCCATCCAACCTCAACATGTGGATGCTGTACCCTGTGCAACTCTGATCGTCTCATACCGCTATCCAAGTCAACATATGAGATCTGACCAGGTGGCTCTGCCTCTCTCTCTCCAATGGGAAGAGATGACCCAACAACACTATTAGTCCCATCCATGCATACCTGAAGGGGAATGATCTGACGCTGCAATGTGCCCTCGGGTTGTACCATCAGGGAATCCAGTTGTTTCCCAATGCGGGCCAACTTGGCGGCCGACTCAGCACAAGCCACTCTCGTGCCCTCCAGCTCCTAGTCCTGCAACAAAATGGCCTCCCGTACTGACGCGGCCTTCCCTCTCAAAGCTCAAAGGTCCGTCCGAAGTCGATGATACCGCTGCCTGCGACCATCATCCAATACCTCTGTATCTCCTAGTGCCTCATCGATAGTGGATACATCTCCTGGTACCTCACCCATCTGTCGTGTGCTGCTACCACCCGAAGACTCGGACATGGCTCCAGTCATCCCCTCAGTGGATGGCTCTACTGGGGTAGGCTCTACCTTCTCCACTACGATACCAACCGACACGGTCAAGGGGGTCTCTAAAGATGGTGAGTCCTGTGTCACACTAGGTGTGTCCTCTAACTCCCTGCAATCCTGTGTGTCCTCATCCTCCAAGTGCGAGGTAACCATTTTAATGGTTTTCCTCTCCGATACTCGGTCAAGCTGGAAAGAGGTATCCAACTTCTCCACCCAAGCTTTCTCTGAGCGCCTGGATGACCCATCAAACGTGGGCAAATGAAATCTGCTAGCTGCGCGGTGGTCATCACGGTGGTGCCTGTGCCCCTGGTGATGATCACGGAATCTAATGCCATACATGATCCGGAGATAGGCTCTGAACGAGAGAGCCTCCATGAACTCCCGCCCGTATGCCTGGTACTCTGCAAAATAGTCACCCATGTGGCCCAGCTCCGGCTCTCGCTGTGCTGCTGCCCCTATGTCTTCATCCAGAAAAGTGGGCATGGTAGGACGTGTGGGTGTATGTGATGCCATATGCTGAGTGGCAACATGCTCCGGCAAATGGTGGGATGTGCACGATCCCTCATCAATCTGAAAACCCCTTGGGGTTTCCCGCTGCCTAACCGCTAGCGCGGCGAGTCTCTGTGACACATCCTGTATGTGTTGGAGGAGCGTTTCTCTAAATCTCCTCTCATCATCATCAACTGCCATCGGCTCTTTCTACTATGTGTCTACAGGCTCCTCAGAAACTGCACGGCTGCTGCAAAACCATACTGCTGCTTAACTTCGACCTCCGATTTACCCACTGAAAACTACTCAGAAAATTCCAGGAATTTGGGAAGGTGATCCTTGCCCAAAACCCAGAAAAACCCAGAAAACGTTTCTTCTAATTCCAAATTTCAAAATTTGACCCTTTATATTTTGGCCCTTTTTCCAATTGCGTTTTTGGTACTGCAACTGCTATTGCTCTCCAAAATTCCAGCAAACCTCTGTATGTTCTCTTTCCCAATGTCATAGACCACAGGCTGAGCCAGAATTATGCTCTGATACCACTGTAATATCCCCAACGGGAAATAGGCAGCCATACAAGCATACAACTATATAGAAAAATGCCGGAAACAGAATATAGAGCAAGTACACATAAAATTCCAGAAATGCTAAGCCATTTTATTAATCTGAGAATATAAATGGGTACAATGGATAATCAGAATAAGAGCACCTATCTTTGCACCAGGCAAGTGAAGAACCCTCTCAGAAACAGGAAATGGCTACTACAGAAACTGCTTCCCAGCTGCTGGAAGAAACTGCCGTAAACTGCTGCTCCTGGAAAGAACTGGGACTAGAGGCTGATCCCCTCGCCGGAATGAGCTAAAAATCTACAGATCACCTATACTCGCTGCTCCGGACAAAACCCAGAAATCATAGACCAAACGGACCACCTCCGAAAATCACCCCCAGAAACCCTCCTCCTACAAAAACGCTGTGCCTCCAGGAACAGCGCAGAAGCTCAAGGAACACGCTGAGAAAAGGGCCTGAATCCTCCTGCAAAACCTCCGGGTGAAATGGCAACCCCCTTGAGGCTGAAAACGCTGAAACCACTGCCAAATCACCACACAACAATGCTGCTCAACAAAGACTACGTCCTCCCTGCTGAAACTGCGTCCTCTCTTCTGGACTGCGCAGTCACTCCAAGAGACCAACTCCTCTGCAACGTCCACCCGAAAATCCACTGCAAACCACCTATAGAAACTGAAGGAAATACCTTGCTCGAGCAGGCACTCGAAGTCCCCCGGAGCCAAGGGTGAGATCTCCGACCGGAGACACTCAGTTCGCACTAAACAGTGCTGCAGACCGACTAAACAACCGGTGTGCTGAAGTAGACAGAAGTCTAGCTCTCAATATCAATAATATATCCATAATCCCAAATGGAGTGAAACCCCCACCTTTTATAGTGCTAGCTCCCTCAAAACCCTAACTGCGTCCTTGAGTTCCTCCTTGACCTGCGCAGTTACCTTAGGAGTTTACGTGAGGCCTCTCTCATGTGTGTGTGGACCCCCAAGGCTTTCCCCTTTAAGTTACAACGTTGCCTCTACTCGGGAAACACTTTATTTTATTTAAGTGAGTTAGACCCCTTTTCTCACTTTTATTTATTAATTAACTATAGTCGGCAAAACTATACAAAAATCAAATATTCCAATTAGCGGTGCTAATTAGGAATATTACATCATTTCGACTTCTTGAGCACGCTGGCTGTTTAGCCTGTCTGCAGCACTGTTTAGTGCATTGAGTGTCTCCGATCGGAGATCTCGCCCTTAGCCCCGGGGGACTTCGAGTGCCTGCTCGGGCAAGGTAGTTTCTTCAGCATTTTGTGGGAGGATTGATTTTTGGGTTTTCTTGCGGAGCTGGGCATTCAGAGACTGCGCAATCTTGAGAGGAAGGTCTTGAGAGGGAGGACGCAGTCCATTCTAGGGGAGCTCCGGATTGAGTTTCTTGTAGGGGTTTTGAGCTTGGAGATTGACCAAAGGATCAGCCTTTGCGTTTGGGAGGATTTTGGTGGAGTTTGAGGCTGCATTTCAGTGGTTTCTATTCACCTTCCGCAGCCTCGAGGACAACAGACCCCTGGCGGGGTGATTTCGAAATAACCATTTCATGATTTATGGGTTTTGGTCGTGTTTGATGTAGTAGAGGTGGATTCGCATTTTCAGCTCATTCCAACAGGGACTCCCCAAGTCATCAGCTCATTTTAGCAGTAGGGAAGCCACATCATAGCTTTTCAAGAAATTTCGGGATGCAGCTTCAGAGCAAACACTTTCGGATATTCTAGAGTATTTCTTCACTTGCCTTGAGCAAGTCTAGGTGCCATCACTCTGATCACCTATTGTACTTCATTATATTTCTCAGTATAATAAAATGGCGTAGCATTCTCTCTCTATATTTCTGGATGATTTGTCGTACATTCTATCTATGCTATTGTATGTCTTCTTTACTGTTATCTTTATATATCTTCGGGCATTCTAGTTCTATACCACTTGGTGTGTTTATCTCATACTCTTAGATAGAGTCTGGAAAGGGCTAGGCAACCTCTAGATCTCACCCTCTTCTCAGAGGTGAAATATCTGGTAAACGCCCTCCCAGTCCATCTTTGGTTGGAGTTTGCTTGTGTTTTAGAGATATCCCTGAAACAGGATATTACAGTGGTATCAGAGCATAGTTCTGGCTCAGCCTGTGGAGCTAGTTGTCTATGACACCAGGGAAGAGGCCATATATTTGTTACAGAGGCAAGAAGTACAGAGATCGTGAGCATAGGTTGGAGAACACCTACGGAGAGGGAGACTGTGTTCGGGTGGTGGACACAGAACAGGAGGAGCCTGTGACAGACGCAAGAGCAGGAGGAGCCTGTGCTAGATTCAGAGCAAAGAGAGCCGATGGCAGATGATAGTGAGGCAAAATAGTTTGGGGAGGCACTCCTCAAATCAGTGCAGGATCTAGCGAGACAGATTAAGGTGATGGGTCAGAGATTTACCGCTGTGAAGGCTAGACAGCGTGAGACCCCACGGGTTTTCCAGGTAGGAAAGGAATCAGGTACATCCCACCATTTGCCGGAGCATGGTGCTACTCAGCGTGATGCTACTCATCCGATGGCTTCACATGCACCTACACGCTCTACCATGCCCACTTTCTTGGGAGCAGACACAGGGGCAGGAGCCCAGCAGGAGGCAGAGCCCGGACATATGGGTGATTATTTTGCAGAGTATCAGGCCTATGGACAGGAGTTCAGGGATGCTCTCTCGTTTAGAGATTTTGTTCAGCTAGAGCGGGATAGTAGACCCCGCAACCATCATAGAGGGCACCAGCATTATCATGACGAAGATACCCACCGCACAGCTAGCAGATTCCACTTGCCTACGTTTGATGGTTCATCAAACAGTTCGGCGAAGTCTTGGTTGGAGAATCTGGACATCTATTTCCAGCTTAACCAAATTTTGGAGACGGAGGCCATCAAGGTGGCAACATTACATTTGAATGGTGAGGCCCAGGACTGGTGGTTTCATGGGATGGTTACACTCGGACATTCTACAGTGATGACATATGCCGATTTTACCAGGGGGTTGATAGAGAGGTTTGACCGGAGGGATCCGGAACAGCACTTTGGTGAGCTGACGTGGCTCAAACAGACCGGGAGCCCAGAGACATACATTGCAGACTTTTTGAGGGTTTCAGTGATGGTGCCAGATCTATCCGCGGCACGGATGATCTATATGTTTGTGGAGGGGTTAGCAGAGCCACTTTGGGGTCTAGTCAGATCTACTAGACTAGCCACACTCCAGGATGCTATTAGTAGGACCCAGGACTTACAGGATGCATTGCCCAGGACTCGGACACCTTACCCCCAGAGACAGGGCTTCCAGCCCAAGGGGAAGGATGTGAGGATTCTGCCTCCAAAGAGGAATCCAGGACGGGCACAGACGGATGATGATGCCAGGAGGGAGCTGAAGAATAAGCGGTTGTGCTTTACCTGTCAGGAGTCGTGGGCACCGGGACATAGATGTGCTGCTAGCAAAGCACACTTCATTGAGGTCTTCTCCGAGAGTAGCGGGGAAGAGGATGAGGAGGATGACGTGGTGGCAGGAGACAGTCAGAAAGCCCAGGATTAGTTGCCACCACCACCTCCAGGAGCGGGAGGTGCAGCTTTTGCACCCACAGGGGAGACCCTTGCGGCATTGCGAGGAGTTCCTAAGTATTTGACGCTGCGCGTACGGAGGACAGTACGTGGTCAGCGAGTATCAGTTTTGGTTGACAGTGGGGCAACCCACAACTTCATCGATGCACAGATGGTTGAGCGTAGAGGTATACCGACAGAGAGCTTTGATGGATTTTCTGTTCTAGTCCCAGGAACTCAGATGATGCAGTGTGCCCGGTATGTTCCAGAGTTGGCAGTGACGATGGGTACCTACACCATGACCAACCACTTTTTCGTGGTCAACATACCGGATACCAATGTGGTATTGGGTGTTCAGTGGTTGATTACTCTGGGGAAGGTCACCATAGATTGGGAGGCCTTGGAGATGGAGTGGGATGATAAGAAGATCGAGAAGCATGAGAAGATCCGCGGGATGCACACCTACCCACCTCAGACTGTTTCGGCTCACCGGATGGAGGCAGATTTCCGGAAGGGAGACATAGATTGGACGGTTGAGTTGCGAGCATCAGAGGCAGGGACCACCGGTCAGGCCGTTCATCCTGATATACAGGCCATCCTTGACAGGTATGACACAGTGTTCGGGGATATACCACCAGGCCGACCACCGGATCGGGGGTTTGAGCACACCATTGAGTTGGAGCAGGGTATTCAAGCAGTGATTACCACACCCTATAGGCACCCCAAAGCCTATCGGGATGAGATTGAGCGGGCCATCCAAGAGTTGCTGGCTCTTGGGCACATCTGGCCGAGCACGAGTCCTTTTGCTTCTTCCGTGAGGATGTGTATTGACTATAGGGCCCTGAACAAGAAGACCCTGAAGAACAGGTACCCTATACCCAGGATCGATGAGTTGATGGATGAGTTGAGAGGAGCCTGGTTCTTCTCAAAGATTGATTTGAGATCAGGGTACCATCAGATTCGCGTGAGGGAACAAGACATTCCCAAGACCGCCTTCAAGTGTCACTATGGGCACTTTCAGTTTTTGGTGATGCCCTTCAGGCTAACCAACGCACCAGCGACATTCCAGTCTTGCATGAACCACATCTTCCACGGTCACTTGAGGAAGTTTGTGTTGGTGTTCTTCGATGATATCCTCATTTACAGCAGGACTTGGGAGGAGCATCTCCAGCACATTGAGGCAGTGTTGCGCATTTTGGAGGAGCAGCAGTTCTATGCCAAGCTCTCCAAGTGTGAGTTTGGGTTGTCAAAGATGTTGTACTTGAGACATATCATAGGGGTGGACGGAGTGAGAGTCCACAAGGAGAAAATCAAGGCCATCAGAGATTGGTCGGAGCCGAGGAATGTGACAGAACTTCGGGGTTTCATTGGCATTTGTACTTATTACAGGAAGTTCGTCAGGAGTTTTTCACAGCTTGCTGCACCCCTTACAGATTTGACGAAGAAGGGGGTATTCAGTTGGTCAGATACAGCGCAGCGAGCCTTTGACAGGCTCAAGGAGGTGATGAGTAGCTTCCCAGTGCTTGCATTGCCAAATTTTACGCAGCCATTTGTTTTGGAGTGTGATGCGTCGGGAGAGGAGATCAGCGCAGTATTGATGCAGGGAGGACACCCTATAGCCTTTGAGAGCCGGAAGCTCCTTCCACACGAGAGGTTGTATTCTATATACGACAAGGAGATGTTGGTCATTATCCATGCATTGGCCAAATTCCGGCAGTATTTAGTGGGTAACAGGTTCAGGGTGAGGACTGATCACAACAGCCTCAGGTTCTTTTTGGAGCAGAAGCAGCTACAGGAGAGGCAGCAGAAGTGGATCAATAAGATCCAAGCATATGACTTTGACATTGAGTATGTCAAAGGTAAGAACAACGTGCTAGCAGATGCCCTTTCAAGGAGACCAGCCACGTTGTCTCTTATGAGCTTGGATACAGATTGGAGGGCTCAACTTTTAGTAGAGTACTCCAAGGACAGATTTGCATGTGAGATTCTGGATAGACAGGTGGCGGATGAAAGGTACAGGGTGGTTGATGAGATCATCTACTACAGGGACCGGATATTCTTGACTGAGGGATCTCAGCTCAAGAAGAAGATACTTCAGGCATCACATGATTCACCTTTGGCCAGCCATCAAGGGTTTACCAAAACCTACTGAGCCATTAGGGAGAGGTTCTCATGGAAGGGCCTCAAGGAGGACGTACTCCAGCACATCAGGAAGTGCGATGTTTGCCAGAGGAACAAGGGGGAGATGAGCCATCCCACAGGATTATTGCAGCCTCTTCCCATCCCGGAGGGGAAATGGGAGAGTATTTCGATGGACTTCATCACAGGGTTGCCCATGGTGAAGGGCAAGGATTGTATCTTTATCGTCGTTGATCGATTGACAAAGTATGCGCATTTTTTCGCCATATCCGCGCATTACACAACAGCACAGGTGGCCGAGCTGTTCTTCAGAGAGGTTTTCAGGCTATATGGTCTTCCTAAGATCATCATCAGTGACAGGGACAGCTGCTTCATGGGCAGATTTTGGCAGGAGCTTTTTCAGTTTGTGGGGACAGAGTTGACACCGAGTACCAGTTATCACCCACAGACGGATGGACAGACGGAGATAGTTAACAAGTAGCTGGAGGGCTACTTACGTAACTATGTCAGTGGGCAGCAGCGAGCATGGCTGAAGTGGTTGCATCTGGGGGAGTACTGCTACAACACTACACATCACATGTCCACTGGTATGTCACCATTTTATGCTTTGTATGAGTATCATTTTTTATCTTTTGCTGATGTGATGTTCGGTGCTAGCAAGGCTCCTAGAGCCAAGATTTGGATCCAACAGAGTCAAGACATTCTCCGAGCTCTCAAGGATAATATGGCTACAACACAAAACTAGCAGAAGCTGTATGCTGACAGAGGTCGGGTGGAGAGACAGTTTGAGGTAGGGGACTTGGTCTACCTACGATTACAGCCATATCGACAGTCGTCGCTGAAGCAGAAGGGAGCTGAGAAGCTCAAGCCCCGCTTTTACGAGCCATACAGGGTGATATGCAGGATTGGACAGGTTGCATATGAGTTGGAGCTGCCCCAAGGCAGAAAGATTCATAATGTTTTTCATGTATCATGCCTAAAAAAGGCATTGGGGCAGCTGGTGACGGTGACAGATGAACTACCACCCACAGATAATGAGGGGAATTTGGTGTTGCAGCCAGAGGCTATTATTGATACCAGGGAGGGGCAGCTATGGAGCAGGACAGTCCGGGAGTTCTTGGTGAGGTGGAAGAATTTGTCGGATAAGGATGCCACTTGGGAGAGTGAGAAAATTTTGCAACATCCATCACTTCAGTTGCTTGAGGACAAGCAACATTTTTCCGGGGGAGACTATAATATTCCTAATTAGCTATGGCTAATTGGAATATTCGAATTTTTCTCAATTTTGCCGTCTATAGTTTATTCATAAATAAAAAGGTGAGTAGAGGAGACGTAACTCACTTTAGAAATAAAAGTTCACTCCCTAGTAGCACAACGTTGTAACTTAAGTGAGCCGAGGGGGCCAAGAGACCACGCAGAGAGGGGGCCCACGTAGACACATGGAGGGACTGCGCAGGCCAAGAGGGAGCACGTGGCAACGTTGGAGGAGGTGAGCATTAGGGTTGAGAGGGGCTCATGCTATATAGAGGGGAGAGCCTCCTCATTTTTTTCATTCGTTTTTGATGATATTGAGCTACTCATTTCGACTTCTTGAGCACGCTAGCTGTTTAGCCTGTCTGCAGCACTGTTTAGTGCATTGAGTGTCTCCGATCGGAGATCTCGCCCTTAGCCCCGGGGGACTTCGAGTGCCTGCTCGGGCAAGGTAGTGTCTTCAGCATTTTTTGGGAGGATTGATGTTTGGGTTTTCTTGCGAAGCTGGGCATTCAAAGACTGCGCAGTCTTGAGAGGGAGGACGCAGTCCATTCTAGGGGAGCTCCGGATTGAGTTTCTTGCAGGGGTTTTGAGCTTGGAGATTGAGCAAAGGATCAGCCTTTGCCTTTGGGAGGATTTTGGTGGAGTTTGAGGCTGCATTTCAGTGGTTTCTATTCAGCCTCTGCGCAGAGCCTTGGAGGACAGCGTAATTCCCCAAGGGGGTGATTTTCGGGGGTCAACCATTTCGGATATGATTTCTGGGTTTTGCTGTGGTTGATGAGTAGAGGTGGATTCTAGATTTTCAGCTCATTCCGGCAATGGGATCAGCCCCAAGTCATCAGTTCATTTCAGCAGTAGCAGCTACACGGCAGTTTTCCAGCAGCTGGGATGCAATTCAGAGAGCAGCCATTTCTTGGATATTCTGAGAGTATTTCTTCACTTGCCTTGAGCAAGTCTAGGTGCCATCACTCTGATCACCTATTGTACTTCATTATATTTCTCAGTATAATAAAATGGCGTAGCATTCTCTCTCTATATTTCTGGATGATTTGTCGTACATTCTATCTATGCTATTGTATGTCTGCTTTACTGTTATCTTTATATATCTTCGGGCATTCTAGTTATATACCACTTGGTGTGTTTATCTCATACTCTTAGACAGAGTCTGGAAAGGGCCAGGTAACCTCCAGATCTCACCCTCTTCTCAGAGGTGAAATATCTGATAAACGCCCTCCCAGTCCATCTTTGGTTGGAGTTTGCTGGTGTTTTAGAGATATCCCTGAAACGAGATATTACATCCGATGTGAAATCCCCTTGGGGTCTCACACTGTCTGTTCTCCCCAACAATCTTCTGACCCATCTCCTCTATTTTTCTGGAGAGTTCTTGTACAAAATTCAAGAGGAGATTACCAAACTCCTTCTCGTCATCTACCTCATCTGCCATGGGTGCTTCCTCCTCTGCGTCCTCTACTGGAACACAGTCCCCTTCACCAAATGTGGGCTCGAGTCACCGCTCTTTGCTCCTGTACCACTGCTTCCGGTAGGTGATGTATTCTTTGTCTCTGAGTGTCATAGAGTGATCTGCTCCACAGGCTGAGCCAAGTCTATGAGCTTTGATACCATTGTAATATTCCGAATAGGAAATAAACAACAATACAAAGAAACATAAACAAAACTACAACTAATAGAGATGCACCATAAAAATCACTGCAAACATTTTAAAAAAGCTGAGCCATTTTATTATATATCTGGAAATAGGGAACGAGTACAAGAAGGTGATCAAAATGATGGCACCTTGGCTTGCTCAAGGAATGCTGAAATATCTCTCTAGACCCTGCTATGGATGGCTACTTCTCCTAGTGAGGGCATAACTCCCTGAGTTGTTGTTGCTACTGGAAAGTATTGCTTCTGGCTGGAATGGAGCTGCTCTTTGGGGTTGTTCCCTTGCTCAGAAAATTCAGAAACTTTGGCTATGAACTCTCCTCCCAAAACTCGGAAAAACCCAGGAAGGAATTCTGGAAAGGCTGACCCCGAAATTTGACCCTCTTGGCAAAATTACGCACTCCTGGTGAGTACATTGGCCTCTGAACTGAATGGCTGGAAATGCTAGCCTCTCACTGCTCCAAAACACAGCTTATGAAGGGTTGATCCCCTCACACTTCTCCCGAACTAAAACTCCTGAATCTCCCTCATTCCCGAAGCTGCCCTCCTCCAGGACTGCGTAATCTTCCTGAGTGACTGCGTTGCCTGATGACTGCATAATCTCCTTGAGTGACAGTGCTACCTGATGACTGCGTAACTCTTGGGTGAATGGTTCTGCGTTCTCTGCTCTGGAAAATGACGGTAAAGCTCCTCACCTAAGCGGGCACTCAAAGTTCCCTGAGGCTGAGGTTGGGATCTCCGCTTGGAGACACCCGTGTGCTGAACAAAATTTGCAGACTTAGCTAAACATCATAAGCGTGCTCAATATCTATTAGACAAAAATTCTGAAGATGCATAATAGAATGAATGAGAAGTTAGGCCCTCACTCCCTTTTATGCTTGAGACCCTGACATCCCCTTGAGCCCCATTGTGCTGCGTTGTCCTCCTTTGAGACGCTGCCCTGCCTACTCTGCGTTGTCCTGGCCCACGCTGCCATTGGGTTGCCTGGCCCACGCTGCCCCTGCGTTGTCCCTCTCCTTGCGCTGTCACTTGGTCCCCCTAGGCCCCACACTGAAGGCATCATGTTCGTTAAGTGACTTTAGGAAGATTATTTCTCCTAAGTTGGGTTATGGGTCCCAACATCCTTTTTATTTATGGATCAACATTAGAAAAGCAAAATCTGAACAATAATTAATATTGCCAATTAGCTGCTGCTAATTGGGAATATTACACACTCTTATTTGCACCTTGGGTGGGTTTTCTCAGGGGAAAAAAAATCTTTGGTTCCTCGATATTATTACACCCTATGACTGGATAGTTTCTTATGAAGCGAGTCTATTGGTTGAGGATATCCGTCACCTCTGCTTCCTCAGTAGTAAAGTCTGCCTTAACATGCCAAGGCAAAGAATGCGACCCTGATGGTGAGCCAATAGCAGAGGCATGTATAGTGGGTCTCTAGCTACCATAGAGTTAAATCTTTGGCTTGGTTATATAGTGTGTAGAGTCTAGACCCCACCATCAGTTCAAGAAGAAATTCACAATGTAGAGACAGTTATCACAAGTGAAAGAGATGAACACTCAGATTCTGAAGTGTTTGTTCTAGTTGCAGATTGGATTTCATACCCTAGGCATACCCAGGGAAGACAAAACCAGTACCCTCCATACTATAGATTTATACTATCAGGTTAGATCCCTACTTGGTAAAGTCCTCTTAGAGAGGAATGACACCAAGGTTGAGATTTCCTACCAGCTGGAGGGAATTCAGTGAGATTTGGCCGACATCACTGACTACATGGTTAAAATGGATCTTTGTCTAATCCACATAGAAGGAAGGCTAAAACAGGGAAAGGGGGCAACTTAGCGCGCCAATCTAGCTGACCCTGAGCATATAGATATCTCCACCTCATCCTCATGGGCATCTGAAGTCACTGGTATCTCTATTTTTTGCATTTTTCCCCCGTCAACATTATCAAGAATGTAGTTTATTTTAGTTATCAGCAAACTATGCTGCTTAGACATCCTTTTGATGCTATGTTATCATGTATATCACGTTATGCTCTAGACTTAATGCTACTATTTTGGAGCAAGATGCTCTGATTCTATCATTCGTTGGGTTTCCCATGTGGCCGGCCACGACAGAAGGAGCCAGTCATATTGTAATTTTTATATAATTTAGTAGAAAGGTGTTTACTTAATAGAAAAAGAAAAACACCACATATGGGAGGAGCATTCCCACCAAAATTTGAACCTAGATCATGGTCACAACAACCACTCCAAGTTGTCACTAGACCACAGCCTGACAGACATATGACTACTAATATTGTATAACTAATAATAATGATATATTACTATATTTACATACTAATCTATTTTTGGGGATGTTACCAAAAGGTAGCTACCCCTCTAGTGACTATATATTTTGTTATACGTTGGACCTTATGACCTTTGTATTATTTATAATAACATATGTGTTTATTGAATATTTTCCTTCGAGCACTTATCATGTATCAAAATGTAAACTTTAAGGGAGTTGTTGACTTGTATTTACAAGCTATAATATGGCTATAAGATCGGACAAAAGGAAAAAATTTAAATTGAACCATGAAATTGATTCACATACAATAAAACTACAATAAGAAAAATGACATGTCAATAATCATGCTAAGATCATGTCTCATGTTCAGAGCTCCCTATATTATTCTTTTCAATGATCCCAGACAAAGTTTCATCCTCATTTTGTGTTTCCATTTCTGTTATATAAGCTCCATAATGTAGCAGTATTAACATCATAGCATTCTATTAATCATAAAGTTTTTCCTATTGCAATGCATATCCTTTTTGCGAGCAGGTTCTATCTATTTTTATACACCAAATTTATTTAAAAGGACCCACATATACATAATGGAAAATTCACACTTCTGTTTAGTAATGAGTACAAATAACAAACACATACATAATTGGAAACCCTATTTCATGATTATGCAGCGGTCAGTATGCCCAATAGATAAATAACCAAAGTACTCATCTATTTAATGGACTAATAAATGGGCACTAAATATTTCTGCCAACCTTTAGGCATTCCTATGGAAACTCATCTAAGGGGAGGACTTGCAACATACCAAGACTTTCGCCATCCAATCTTAGAAGAAAACACTGTGTCAACAATTGGGCTCCAGATTAACTTCATGGAATACGGGTAAGAAGCCAGTGAAAAAAATCTGCAAAGATTATATTAGTGACTGGATACACCAAAGCTTACAATTACTGATGAAATGCAAAAGTCAAGAATAGAATACCAATACTAGTATAACATGTTGTAATACTTTTCCATCTATATGCTCACCCAACTTCAGTATAGCTTGCATGAGCCTTGAGTATAAATGGTATACTTCCTAGGGTAAGGCCAAGCGGCACCCCTTGCATTGCATCTGAAGCAAAAATGTGCAGACAGATGGTTAGAAAAAACAGTTGACGTCTTCTCATTGAGAGAGAGCAATATCATAGAAAACACAATAGTTTAGCTCCCATTTTAGCAACATTTGTAAAGTTTAAATAGAATTCATGCTTATGTAAGAAATTACGTACACTAACCTCATGAGATAATTTTCTGTAAATATAAGACGTACTTTACAGAAACAAAAAAAATATATGTAAGGACAGGTTTGCCAAAGTCAACTTACCACAATTGAGGCTATGATAAAAATGAGTTATACACCAAAAATATGTACTTTGCCAATATTAAAGAGAAATCCAATCATAAGAATTCGGTTACAGAAAAAATGACTTCTTGTAATATTCCTTTTTCTGGTGTTCCTTATGACAGGGTCAGGATGGACTTCCAGAGTTGGGAGCAGACAAGTCACAAGTACAGGTCGGTGTCAACAGCAGGCCCAAGGGATTGTTGAAGGAGTTTGAGGAGTTTCTATGAGGACCAGTGGCATTCCCTTGGTATATTCCATCATCCGCACAGTGTTTCGTTTCGGTGCATTCTGACAACTTTCGGAAAACTGAGTTATTTTTGGGCTTAACCCAATTAATTATGCTCAAGGTGGCATTCCGGGAGGAATACATGATAGAACATCTTAGTGTAATAGCTCGTTGGAACCGGAACAAGAATACCTACATGATGGAATGGTTTGACATGAGTTTCAGTGACCTGAGGAGACATGGTGGACGATTTACTCTTTCCCGCATTAAAAAAGAATATTTTAATTGGAAAATAAGAGGGAAAAGTGCTCCATGATTCAAATAATAATAAAATAGAAGGCTCTAGAGGGGTCCATGAGATCTATAAAATAAGGGTAGGAGGCCATTGAGGAATATCTTGGATTTGATATCTTTCATTGTATGTGAGGTTGAGAACCCGGTTCTCTACTCCATTGGTAGCCCTAGGACAGAAACCCTCGGGTATGTTGTTGAGTGTTGGACGAAAACCCAACTCTCTTTGAGGAGACTTCATTTAGGATTTTCATAGAGCTTCAGGAATATTGGAGTGAGGATCATTTAGGTCCTCAATTGGTGCTTCATTGTCTTTCAGTTGATTCAGTGGCAGCTGTTGTTGGAGGGAGGGTGCAGCAGTTCAATTTTGGAGGCCGGTGCAGTGTAGAAAATTATATTGGAGGTCTACTTTCCATCTTAACTATTTTGGGTCAGATATGCATGTAACCCCAATTTTCCATTTATAATAAAAAGCTGAAATTCTTCATGTTCAATATGTTAATGAATTACAATGCTCTATTTGTTTTATTTTACATGACAACCTTCTGTTAATTAATCAATAATCTTATGGAAAAATGTTGGGTTAGTAAAATTTCTGCAAAATCGATGAAAAATCCCATTCGATATATTACAATGGTATTAGAGCCTTGCTCTTGGCTCAGCCTACGGATTTTTTTTTTTTCCCAGTTGCAATGGATATTGAGGGTTTTTCCAGAGAAAATTCAAGGGTTTTAGGATTTCTTCTGTAGAAAATAAATTAACTCATAAAACACATAAAAAACCAGAAACATAGAATCTAGCGGAAAAATCCCTGAGAGCCTTACAACATTCCTCACATATTCTTCATTATTGAAAGAATGTAATATACAAATAAATAGATGAGGGAGTTGTCTCAAGATAGTGCGTCTATCTTGGACAACTTCGTTGAGAAAATATCTCAACCACACACACTAATCTAGGAGCTAAGTTAGGTAGGCCTAAACTAACCCTAATCAAGAGGAACTAACATAATCTAGAAAATTAGGCATAAAATCCTAATTTTCAATATTTAATTAATTTAATTTATTTTGGATTTATAATTGTTTATGAGAAAGAAGCTAACATTCCCCCCCTCAATGATAAATCCAAAATAAGAACGATGAACCATCTTCCAAGTTCTCATGCTGAAATTGTTGCTCCTCAAAAACACTACCTAAAAACCAAAGCCAGACGCCGAAAAAACTACAATCTGAAGAGACCATGAGTCAGCTGCATGTCTGATTCATCTCTGAATTTTGCTTGACAACTCCATCACGTGCCAAGCTGCAAAATGATCCATATGTCCTTTGTTTGCAATCAGCATCATTTGTCCACTCACAAAAAATTGATGAAGCCTATTGGAAAATTTGCTTGTCCACTGACAAATTTGCTGATGACGATAGCCCACTGGCTGATGATGTTGATGATGTCAAAAAACAACACACTGTTGATTTTGTTGATGCTGTCGAAAACTGCTCATTGTGGATGCCCACTGGCTTCTTGGATGTTTGAACGCCCACTGGCGAATTTGTTGATGTTTTCAAGACTTTCAATCTAACAACCACCGTCAATTTCATTAACATTTTCCCCCCTTTGTCAGCTGAAAGGAGAGACAATCACCTGGAAATTATTTCTGAACTCCCCCCCTTTAGGTGTAGGAGAGTTTCACTGGTGTACTCCCCCGTCCATCTGCATGAGAGTACCATCTTCTTTTGACTGTCGGTTGCAATAGGTGTGATTGAATTCGATTGTAGAACTTATACAATCTTTTGACTGTGGACGACCATTCCCAGGGATCAATCCATTCATACTTGATCTTCAATCTGGCCGGTTGGTTTTGGTTGTAGCATTTCTCTGATGAATGATTCGGCTTGCCACAATGGCGACAAAGATGGAGATCAAAACAATGATCTTCCATATGACTTGTTCTTCGACAATGTGAGAATTTTGGTTTGATTGCAACTTCGGTTTGTGTGCATGTCGGTTTGTCTGCAACTTTCGCAGAATTTGTTGATGTGATTTGTTCAAGAAAGCCTGCACTGACGAACTTGATGGGCTTTGAGTAATTTGGGATATGTAAGTTGTCGTCATCTTTGACATATCCTAATCCTCATCGATTTCTGTCACTTTGGATTTCTTCCCATGGCTTGATGATTGGTTTGGAAGAAAGTTGAACTTTAACAACTTCGACACTTAAAGTTGTTTGGATGAATGGCTTATCATCTTTATCTATATGGTTCAAAGATTCGAAAACATCACTCTTCTCTTGCAACTCAATTCTTTGTAGTTGCGACTCCAATTGAAGGAACTCAATTGTTTCATTTGTCTGTTGTAGATGCCTTGAAATATCAGCAAGAGTTGCTTTGCTGATTTGCACCATGTCTTCAGTACTTGATAGGATCAAATTGTGAAGAACGTGTAATAGTTGGATGTGTTTCGCCATGTGAACTTGCTTGCTTGAATTCAGGCTCGCTTGTCTTGAACTTACTTGAACTTGTTGGATTAAATTCACTCGCTTGCTTTGAATGACACGCTCGCTTGCTTTGGAATTTGCTTGATCTCTTGCGCGGTGAAACTTGTTTTGCTTGTTTCACGCTCACTGGAACTCACGTTCGCTTGCTATAGATTTCAACTTGCTTGATTTTTTTTTGAATATTACATTTACTTGCGTTAGAGTTGAACTCGCTCGCTTGCTCTGATTGTTGCTTCAATGAACTTCACCCTGGCTAGCTTAATTTTGTGAACTTTGTACTGACTTGATTGTGCTTATTGGCAAAGGGTGTCGAACACTGTCGAAAATGCACCCAAAATACAAATGACAAGTTCAAATAATATGACTCAGTTGAAGACTTACTTGACTTAATTGTCTTAGTTTGACCACCTTATCAATTCAAACGAGGGTGTCAGTTTCAACCGAGAATGCACCCTGATAATTCAACTCAGTTACAAAAATGTTTATCTGCAAGTGATACAAAACGTGTTGTCAATGTCGTCTTGTCTTGGAATGCTTGATGTGGAATCCTTAACTTGATTATTTTGATTGCATGATGTGAAATGTGGTTGTAGAAAACCTCTTTATCAACTTGATGATGTGTTGCACAAATGTATGTGATTGTTTGTGCTTGTGTACTTAAGCTTGATTACAGGAGCTAGATTACTTAAGTTTGATGAATTGTATACTTAAGCTGCTTATGTGCATGTAGTTTTTTAATTTGTTGTGTACCATATTACAAAGAGAGTGTCAAAAAACTGGACACAAGTCATGCACACGCATTCACTACACATGGTGTACCTAAGATCCCTTTATTCAATTTCGGGTAGATCTAGGACACAATCACCACAAAAAAAATTATGATTTTATTAAGTATTGAGTACATAAGCAATCTTCACCTTCAAGTAATGAAAATGCCAAGCTGGAAACCCTTTTGTTACACAGTAATTTGTCACCATCCCTGCAATCCCCATCTCGCCCATTGGAGGGTCGTTTCTGTGACCAATAAGCAGTGTCATGCCTTGCAAATACCATCATTGGATCCCTTTCCATGAGGACAACATTCCTTCTGTTGATCATTTCCTGAGCAGACCCCTAAAAACACATGTTTTTGCCTTGGCACTGGTAGCCCGTTATGTCCTCGTGCCAATGGGGAAAATTAACACTGAGCCCCCGCCAATTGGCGCTCTGTCCCAGTTAAGCACCCGTGCCAATCTGCTTAAGGAAATTTTTTTAAAAAAGGAGGCAAAGTTTCGATTACAACAACTTCGTGGATGAGTCATTAGGAGTGGTTTCGACTGAATAACCACGGCCTTCCTCCTTTGGCCTCTTGTTTCCACCTTGTGGGGAACCTCCCAAAGGATAAGGCCTCCCTTCCACTATTGTAGGGATCCCAGCCTCCTCCTCTCCTCTATAAATATAGCCTTCATCCATTGATGAAGGGGCTGAATGGTTGAATCTCCAAGAGCCTTCATAGCCTAAAGAATGCTGCAAGAGCTTTGATAGTCCTCATAGTGCCAACCATAGCAAGGAGATTGACGATCGAAGAGAGAGGCTGTCCTTACCCCCGACAAGCTTTACTGAGACGTATTCCGCTGACGACCCACCGAAGGAAGGTTCAGCGTCAGAGCCAGGTTGTATTTTCCTTTGTATGAATTAATGATAAGCAACTATTGGTTATGGTTCCACTCGTATTGTTCATTATGATATTGAGTTGTGTCTTCTCTGACTGATACATAATTGCATATATCGGGTTTTACGCTTGTGTTTGTCGTGTTTCTTGTGGGTGCAGGTGTTCGATCGCGGCGAGCGAGAGGATTGTGATCTGCTGAAGCAAGGAAACGGGAGCGCCATATTCTCTACGAACAACAGCATTGGACTTGAGGTAGGCCTTCTTCGCAAGTTGGTTTATTGTAATTAGGAACCTGCGCCTTAGCATGATACGATTGTTGCTAGACCCGATCTGGGCTAGTAGGGATCGCCTCTGTCCGCAGAGGGGATTTACCTCCACAACAAACTGGCGACTCCGCTGGGGATCGTTGATTTGGAGTATTGTCTTGTCTTTTTGGTCGATTCTTGACTTTGCTTGCTTCATCAGCTCTTTTGGTTCGCCTTTTTTCTGGTGTTAAACCTCTGTTCAGCCCCCAGAGGATCAGATCTGACCTCCACTTTTCCAGATTTTCATCTTTTCATGGTTGGCTTGATTGGCGCAGTTTCCAGCCTGACAGTCGCGCCAATTGGCGCAGGTTGCCAGTTCATCACTCGCGCCATCCCCTGTCTGGCGCGGATTATAGCCAGACAGTCGCGCCATTTCCTGTAGGTGCTAGGGTTTACCCTTGTTCAGAAGTTTCTTTTGGTCAGTACTTTGCTTCTGGGTTTGTTTTAGATTCTGCTTGAAGTGGTGAGTCTGGTCTTGGTTGGGAGAAATTCTTTGTTTTTTCATTTTCAGGCATTGGCGCTTGTTGTCAGTTAGCAACCCGCGCCAATTTGCCATTGGCGCTAGTTGTCAGTGAGCAAGTCGCGCCAGTTGGCACTAGTTATCAATGATAAAGTCGTGCTAATTTCAGGGTGTTTGAAAATTGAGACTTTTTCCCTAAATCCTTCACCAGTGTGTCTTTCCCTTCTAGTATTTTCACTGTATGAACATAGATTACATTGCTCATTCTTTGAAATGTCTTCTCTCCATGATTACTTGATGTAAAAGGGAATGAATGCCTTGTTTTGATCTCATGCTTTGGAAGTCCTCTTTGTGTTTTGTCACCTTTTGAGGAATTTCGTTACAAAGTGTTTTGAAACAACGATTGCATTCTTAGTGTTTGTTTACATCTCTTTTGCATTCATCCTTCATTAAGGGGATTTGCGTTTATTTAGTTTTCGTCTCATAGTTTGCTTTTCGTTAGAATGCATTAGATCACATTGCATTGAAAAGTAGTTTTGAGATTTATCATTGAACTTACATCACATTGTTTAATGATTGAAAGCTAAAATCGCATTGAGTGCATTCTCTTTCATTAAAAGCATGCATTAAGTAGATTCTCATTTTATCGAAAAATGCATTGAGTGCATTCTTATAATTTGAAAAGGAAAAGGAAATTGTGCATAGATTACAATTGCATAGTTTTCGGAAAAAAAAGAGGATTCTGCATAGATTACATTGCATTATTCGCATCGTTGAATGTTTGAAATTACTTTTGGATAGTGAAAGTCATCTAGTTTGGAAAAAGTTTCTTTTTCAGTGTTGTTGTTTGTTGCATCATTGTTTGAAGCTTTTCCCTTAACTAGATAGCATTCATCGAATTGAAAAGTTTTCTTTTCTCATATAGCTGCATATAGGAGATTGTCAGATGACACTTGCTAGGGCCTAGAACCGAGACATAATTGAAGATCAATCATTAAAATTCATTCAATTTACACTAAGGCAGAATTGAAACATTAACGAAACATTTAGAGGTCTAGGCTAGAGACGTGTTTTGGCGTCTTTAAACCTAGTAGTTGTCGTTCGCCTCTTGGCTTTAGACAACACTAGTACGGACTTGTGCTCCCCGTACCGTCGCATATATAAAGGGAGACCCCACTAGGTTTCTATCCTTTATCCATAGGAAGCCGAGTCTGCAGCCCTATACCCGTGATACACCAGACACAGCATTCGGGGAGATTGCCTGCACGTACGTTAAGTCCTTGGTTGATTTCTCTTTCATTTTGAAACCAAGGTGTATATTGCAGTTCACGATTATTTGGTACACCCTTTGCCTAGCATTCTTGAGCAGTCATTTTGATCTTATCTGACTCCTTAAATTTGAAAAGATCACCAAGCGCTTGTCCTTTCACGCTTGCTTCAAAACTGAAAGAGATAGAGTCATCTTTCATCCGTTTCTCGACTCTTAAAACATGAAACGATGAAGTTTCTAAGTTTCAATGTGGTAAAATAAATCACCCGCGATCATATGCCCTTTTAGAGTTTTCTTGTTGGCCGTTTGATTGTGTGCCTTGGTTTTTAGCCCGTGTGCGGTTTTGAGTTGTTGATGGCAACTTTTCCAGAGTTCACCAACCAAGGAATCCCCTCCGATGGGAATCCTGGTCATTTCCTCCTTTTGGAAATGTTGGTGCTCCTTATATGGCAACGTTGTCCCTTCCTAGGTTAATTGTTGGGTTGCCTGTTTGGTTGTTTTCAACCTCTGTGGTCCCAAATGTCTCAGCTACTGTTCAATCAGTTCCTCCGCCTGAACAACATCATGTTGATTCCAAGGTGGACCTCTCCCCTTCTTCGCCTGTTTCTGCGTCCTCATCTTCTACTTCGCCTGGTGAAAGTCTGGATTCGAGTAACCAGGTGGCTAAGAAGAAGAAGAAGAAGACAAAGAAGAAGAAGCCCGATAAGAGAGAGGCTAAGGCTGCAGCTACTGTCTCCGAAGAACCTCCTCTTGATAAACCTTCCAACCCTCCACGGAAAGTCAAGTTCCCTTGCATGTTGTGCACGGGAGACCATCTTCTTCGAGACTGCCCTGGCATTCCCAAGGTGCTCGAAGTATGGTCCAACGGTCACCCGCCGTTTCCTTTGGCTTCTGGGAGTCAGGTTGGGGGCACGTCTTCAGTTGGTGCTGGTAAGGCTACTAAGAAGCAGGGTAAGATTACTAATCCCTGTAAGTTGTGTGAAGGGCACCATGCCATTCACCTTTGTCCATATATGGATGAAGCCAAGCGAGTTTTGGACAACTCAACCGGTTCTACACCATGCCTCCCAGCTAGTTATAATCGGCTTTCTTTGAGTCCTCCACCAGTTGATTCAACGATTGGTCAAGAGTCATCCTTGGTTGATCCCGCTCCCCCGAAAATTCAAATTCAGGAATTTGTTCTCGACCAACCATTGATCGTGGGATCAGTTGAGCTGGCCCCGTCTGCGGTGCACTAGGTCTTTTCCGTTGAGAGTGGATCTCACATCCCTCAAGTTCTTCTTGTTTCTTCAGATTCCTCGGACTTGGAGAAAGATTCTCCTGTCCCTATATCTCAAGAAGTTGCTCCTCCCACCTTTGATATGGAGGTTGTGGAGGATGCTCCTTCTTCTTCCATAACACCAAGGGAAGACCATCTCAGTTCGATGGTAGCCCCTCCGAGTAGTTTGGTCACTTCCTTTGATTGGAATCGATTTACAGGATACCGCCTTCCGTCTTATGTGCCTTTCGAGATCACAGTACAGGATTTTGGTCTGGTCGTACCCAGCACCATTATAGACGAAGACGCGTCTGTTAGTGTTTTATCCTCAACTACTTGGCAAGCTTTTGGCTCGCCGCCGCTTGCACCTGTTACGCAAAATCTTTTGGCATTTAACAGAAGAACTAGTCAACCGTTAGGGATCCTTCCAAGGTTACCTGTTACTTTGGGAGGTAAAACTGTCCATATGGACGTGATGGTTGTTCCAGGCCCCTTGGATTTCAATCTGCTCGTGGGGTGTGATTACACCTATGCCATGGGAGCGCTTGTCTCCTCCCTTTTTCGTGTGGTCTGTTTTCCACATGAAGGACGGATCGTGACCATTGATCAGCTTTCGTTCTTTGGTCCTGATATGGCAGCTGGCCCGCCATCATCCCTTCCTGGTTTTTATCCACCCGTTGTATCTGCCCCACCACAGGTCAAATATGTGGCTACCTACCCCATGCCTGTACTCAGTGATGACGCTGTCGTGCATAGTGTGCTGGGGGCATTGGGTCCTGATTTCCGAGACGTTTTCCTTCCATCAAATCTGGAACTCTTGGAAGCGATGAATTCTTGTTCATTATGATGAGGTTGTCGGAGCACAGTTCTTTCCCTTGTGTCAAGCTCCTTAAAAAATGAAACAAGCTCGTCGGAGCAGAGTTCGTTTTCCTGTGTCTAGCTCCTTAAAAAATGAAACTAGGTTCTTGGAGTAGAGTTCCTTGTCTTGTGTCAAGCTCCTTAAAAAATGAAACAAGGTTGCGGAGCAGAGTTCCTTGTCTTGTGTCAAGCTCCTTAAAAAATGAAACAAGGTTGCGGAGCAAAGTTCCTTGTCTTGTGTCAAGCTCCTTAAAAAATGAAATAGGGTCGTCGGAGCAGAGTTCCTTGTCTTGTGTCAAGCTCCCTAAAAAATGAAACAAGGTTGGGGAGCAGAGTTCCTTGTCTTGTGCCAAGCTCCTTAAACCATGAAACAAGGTGTCCTGCGGATAGTTATTTTAATGTGTCAACCTCGTTAAAATAATGAAACACATTCCTGTTCAAATTGAGTCTTTGATAAGATCTCGTAAAATCCTAGTCGAGTCTTTCTCTTGATCTCGTCATTTGAACCTTCACTCCATCTGCCTCTCATATGGATTGAAGCTTGGGGGGCATGTACGTCGAATTGAGTCACCATGCTGGGGGGCATGCTTACTTTTTCAAGCATAGTTTGTTTCTATTTCAAGCTTGTGTAAAAATGAAACTGGTTTCAAGCATAGTTTATCTTTGTTTCAAGCTTGTGTAAAAATGAAACCAACTTCAAGTAGAGTTTCTTGATTTCAAGCTTGCGTAAAAATGAAACCATTCCCATTTTACCTCTTGTGATTGTCATTTTATCAACCTGTTTTTGCCAGATGAGCTTTGGTTTTCACATTCCATCGTCACTATCTTCTTGGCCGATCATATGCTTTCACTTGGTTGTTTTACCCATTCCTGAGGAACCGCTGCGATGAGTGGTCTTGTTAGCCAGCCTCTTAACCTTTACTTTTTCTGAGTAGTTCCACCATTACCGGAACCAGTTGCTACCATTTATACCACTCGTTTCTCCAGGAGGAGTCATCTTTCAACTCTTTTCTGACTCTCTAAACATGAAAAGATTGCCGAGTCGCTTGTCGTTTTGATCTCGTTAAAGTGGCTACGAAATGACATCTACCCAGTATACGTTTACCCCTTTTTCGGGCTGGGATAGATTATTTACGAAAAAGGAATACCCTAGCCTATCGCGACTAGGAGGTTTTCTCAGGCATAGTTTTCTACCTTTTCGAATCTGAGGAACTATTTACGAAAAGGGACCATTGGAGTTTAATTTTCCGCTATCTTTTCAAACTCTCTAAACATGAAAAGACATCGAGTTCTTCCTTTTTCAGACTCATTAAACCCTGATGACATTGGATTCAGTCGTGATGATGGTATTCGAGTTTCTCCTTCCTAGGGCTCGTTAAATGTACTAGGATGGATTCGTCCGAAGGACGGATTTATATGACAAGCATATGGTATCCTCTTCAAGCTTGTGTAAAAATAAAGAGGTACTTGCCAGAAATGTTGGGGAAAAATGGAACCAGCATCAATGTCGTGTCGGCAGTATGTCGCTCTTGAACATGGCACTTGTCTGCATTCGTGTCGGGTTGGGGACATCTCATCTCATTATCCGTTTGCCTCCGTGGGTTTGGGTAATCCCTTTTGACCTCTCATCTGCTCTTTGCCTCGTCATCATGACCTCTGATCTGTTGATGTCAAATACTGCCAAATCCACTGTCGTGCCGCCGATATGTTCGAGAGAAGTTGACCTCTGCAAAAGTCTCAACCTTCCTTTGATTCTCATCTGATCTTGATTCAAAAAGACATTATGTTCCTCTGTCTCACGTCGATGATGTGGGAAACACTATGGCTCACCTTTGATCAAGGTCACTTCTTGTCGACATCAGCTCATTATCCGGGAAGCTGATCTAGAGACTCCCTTCTGGTACCTTGGAGCTTGCATGCCTTAATGGCAGGTTCTTCACGTTCGACGTGAGGTTTTCATCATTGGCCTCTGATCGAGTGATTCTACGGGTGTTCGACACAAGCTCACTGATTCACATGTCGTAGATTGTACCTATAGTACCTTGAGGACCATTGTCATTATTGGTGGTACCTCCTGCATTTGTTAACAGCTTTCATCATTGGCTGGTAATCAGGCGATGTTCTTGCATGTTCAACTTCAACTCACTTATTCGCATGCTTGAACTTGTATTTTGTTCGGGTCGAGATGGAGCACGAGACCATGGTTTTGTCTCGGTAGGAGATCCGGTGCGATTTTAATGGTTATGATTAGTTACATGACTCGCTGATTGGATGGCTGCGACCATACCTGAGTCTATTTATCGATCCTCACTGGATGGCTGTGTCCATGCCTTGGATATGGATTATTGTATACTCTGTTATGGATGGCTGTGCCCATACCACATATATCATGTATTTGAGATATCGGTTGTACTTCTCTACGCAGGTTTTCCGACTGCGGTGTTTTCAGTTGGACACGTTCTCGTAAAGCATTTCACCCCTCTCTCTCTCTCTCTTGGGCCTCATGCTTTAGGGGGCATTTGTTACACAGCAATTTGTCACTGTCCACCATAATCCCCATCTCGCCCATTGGAGGGTGCGTTTACGTGACCAATAACGGTGTCATGCCTTGCAAATACCATCATTGCATCCCTTTCCATGGAGACAACTTGTTCATATATTGATCATTTCTGGCAGACCCTAAACACTGTTTGCCTTGGCTGGTATACAATTAGATCCTAGGCCAATGGGAAAAGTAACGAGCCATGCAATTGGTAACTCTGCATCTAGGTTAAGCACCCGCGCCAATCTGCTTAAGAATTTTTTTTTAAAAAAGTAGACGAAGTTTCGATTACAAAAACTTCATGGATGAGTCATCAGGAGTGGTTTCGACTGAATAACCACGGCCTTCCTCTTTTGGCCTCTTGTTTCCACCTTATGGGGAACCTCCCAAGGGATAAGGCCTCCCTTCCACTATTGTAGGGATCCCAACCTCCTCCTCTCCTCTATAAATATAGCCTTCATCCATTAATGAAGGGGCTGAATGGCTGAATGGCTGAATGGTTGAATCTCCAAGAGCCTTCATAGCCTAAAGAATGCTGCAAAAGCTTTGATAGTCCTCATAGTGCCAAATCCATAGCAAGGAGATTGACGATCGAAGAGAGAGGCTTGTCCCCATTCCTGACAAGCTTTACTGAGATGTATTCCGCTGACGACCCACCGAAGGAAGGTTCAGCGTCAGAGCCAGGTTGTATTTTCCTTTGTATGAATTAATGATAAGCGACTATTGGTTATGGTTCCACTCGTATTGTTCATTATGATCTTGAGTTGTGTCTTCTCTGACTGATACATAATTGCATATATCGGGTTTTACGCTTGTGTTTGTCGTGTTTCTTGTGGGTGCAGGTGTTCGATCGCGGCGAGCGAGAGGATTGTGATCTGTTGAAGCAAGGAAACGGGAGCGCCATCTTCTCTATGAACAACAGCGTTGGACTTGAGGTAGGCTTTCTTCGCAAGTTGGTTTATTGTAATTAGGAACCTGCGCCTTAGCGTGATACGATTGTTGCTAGCCCTGATCTGGGCTAGTAGGGATCGCCTCTGTCTGCAAAGGGGATTTACCTCCACAACACCTTTGATGCAACTCGTCTTCAAAAACTAAATTGAATGTAGGCTTACTCAACCTCCTAGAAGTAAAAACTTTACTTCAAAATACACCTTATCACAACATGAATTACAATCTTCACCCTTGTAACTTCCCTTAGAACAAAAAAATTTTAGCCACTCCTCATCTCTCCCAAAAATCACTCATAAAAAAAAACTAGGGTGAGTGGTTCACCTTCTCTTATTGGTGCGTTGTGTATAGGGTGAGTGGTTCACCTTCCCCTGTGATACCCCATGATGGTTGACATGTATGTAGGGTGAGTGGTTCACCTTCCCCTATGATACCCCATGATGGTTGACATGTGTGTAGGGTGAGTGGTTCACCTTCCCCTACGATTACAGACACATGCATGTAGGGTGAGTGGTTCACCTTCCCCTACGATTGACTTATGCATAGGATGAGTGGTTCACCTTCTCCTATGGCATATGATCAAGATGAGTGGTTCACCTTCTCCTGCTGATGCCCCAGGGTACATCCTACCTATGTAGTCCTGGACTCATGGGAAGTACCTCTCATCTGGCCAATGAGTTGGGAAAAGTGAATAGGGACCATAGCACTACCGATGGACGCGTCCTGTACCGCCGCACTCCCTATGTCTAGGATGCATGGTGTTCAACAACTTGATCTGGGATCAATTGAGGTTCTATCTCTGGACTGACATTTGTCAATGGAGAGTGGTAAGGTATTATGACTCACTCTCAATCAATTCTTCTTCATTATTACATCACGGTTCAGCGGAGCAGAGATGAGATGATAGAGATAGTACATGATGACAGGATGGCATGATGATCGATGATGGTTTGAAAAGTGGAATTCTCCTTAGTTGAGAGGGAGTGTTAAAATTGGAAACTAGGGCCAAATTCCACCTTGGAATAGCTCATTTGATGGAGATTATGATTGCATTAAATTCCACATTTCGAGAGGACCAAAATTGATATAAATATCATATAATTTGGATAAGCGGAAGTGTGATTTTGAATTTATGCCCACACATGTGAAAATTGTTCACGTCGGCCACATCAACATGTAGGCTCAAGAAGCCCAATGGACGTGTCTCTTCACCCACAATGAATTGTATAAATACAAATGACCTCTCACTTCATTTGGCATCTTCATCACTCACACATTATTTTTCCTTCTCTCATTGGTTCGTACAACATTGGACATTCTCTCTTTCTCCCACGTGTGGCACAAGGAGGACGAAATTTCAGAAAGAATTACAAGGCCGAAAATCTTCTGCAATTTGACCAGTGTTGATCGAGACCTTCCAGGCATCATTTGACCTCGATTTTCTGGGGTTATTTCTGTCTTAGCAGGCTACATATTTTGGCATGGAAACCGAGGCATTATGTGCACTTTGACCGCAGACCAAAATTACAGGTTGACCAGAGCAGAGGGTTGAGCGCAAGTTGACCAAGTTTGACTGAAGATTGTGTGACTGTTTTGGGCTGAATTTGGCTGCTGCTGGAGGTCGAGTTTGACTAGGGAAGCCCAAGTTGTTTTGAGGATAATTTATTGTTATTTTGACCAGCATTTACTTTCTAGTTAGGGCTGAAGTTTGACTACAGTTGACTGCAAAAATTGACAGGGTTGTTTTGACTTTGAATTGGGCAAGTCAATTTGACATTTTGTACTCTCTCTCTCTCTACTAAACATTTTGATATAATAATAAGAAGAATTGATCAAAGGTTTTTCCCCACATTGGGGTTTTTCCCTAGCATCTGCCAAATCTAGGCGTCCTCTTGTCTTGGCTTGTCTTCTACATTTTTGTTTCATGTTCTATATACTTTTACTGTCAATGTGATTAGTGGTTAATGTGATTTCTACTGGTAATCTAGATTGAAAATTTATATTGGGTTGCTTAAGGAACATTGAAGTAATTGTGCTAAGAATAGAACATACCATTGTCATCTAAAATTAACAATTACTTTATCACTTTCCACCTACCATAGAGTGATGTACCATGGACATGTCGCCCCCTTTAAAGGATAATACCACCTAATAGGGTCCTTGATTAACCCCCTTATTGAGCTTGGAGACACTTGTACATGCAAAGCTCGCTATGGAAGGGCATGCCACCATGAAGTGCCCCATTGATTCCATGACTTGTAATCTCTTTTAGTTGATAATTCTAATGATTTTTTGTATTGGGGGGCAACGAGACGCATTGGATCTTATGTGGGATTGCAAGTGGGTCTCCATTTGGGGCTTGGTCTCCCTATATATGGGGTCCTAGCCCTCTAGAGGGCCACATTGGCACTTGTAGGGTGAGCGTTGAGAGCCATGGGCCTCCACCATAGCAGAGAGTACTTCATGGATCCCCAATACCACTCATTGATTGCTCATGTTCCACCTTTTTGGATGAGGATGATGCACCTGGATCACCATGCCCAGCTGGCTCCACACTTGCACAATACACTTGGCATATTTTCCAGGGTCTAGAGGATGTCTTCTGTTGTGGATGATTTTGTCACCCTCCTAGAGACAGCCTAGAGTTGCTATAGACCAGTGCCTAGGACATCTTAATATAGCAAGGAGCTGCTTTAGTTTGCGTTGTCAATCCAAGAACACGCTTGCTATCTCTTGTTTGAACAAGGAAATTAGTTATGAATTGGTCCAGTCTCTCTCTCTCTCAGAAACTAATGCAAAGACAAGAAAAATGTAGGAACATCATGTAGGACTTCAGCATGAGAGCATCAGACAGTTAAGAGACCGTTTACTGTAAAAAGGGCCAGTTCAAATAATATATCACAGAAATCAGATATCAATGAGTGAGTGCAGTGAGGAAACATAAGAAGATATTAGCTGGCATGAGACTGATACCCAGATACACAACAGAACCATATAAGGGCGCACCAATTTACGAATCCTTATATGACAATGGCGTTTTAAAAGCACCCTCCTCAAGCAACTAATATAGCAGAAAATATGGAAAGAATGAGCATGGAACAGTATATCATGACTAGGCCTATTTAAAGCGCTTGACTAATTCCAGAAAGGGCACCACTTAAGATGAATCCTTACTGCAAACTAGTGAGCCACTCGCATTCTAGAACATGATACAAGAAGATAAATTGCATGAAATGAGATAATGTATTAACACATAAGAGAAGTTACATACTGTGAGATACCAAAGACCAGAATCCTCAATACAATTATAACCCCTCCTCACTGAGACCCTACGGGCTCTGAAGCTTCATACAGAAGTATTACAAAAATGCATACAAAAGTCTTCTCGCTGCACAGTTTTCTGATAGAAATCTGGAACCCTTACAATGTATTCTCTTTTGGTCTTTATAGGAGTGATGGAGAATTATAGAGGAGGCAGTAGCTGAAACACAATTAATGACTCAATTTGAAAAAACTGGCGGAAAGCATTCGCGCCTGCTCTATGAATGACTAACTGTAAATGACTTGACTAGACAACCTGTTCATGAAATAAATGCTGGGAGAATAAAGTCTCCTTATATACAAGATAGAAATAATAAAATATATACACAATATTGCCCGCGGCTGAGGGAAGATCTGCTGTCGTAAGGAATTTGGAATAATCTGTATTTCAGTATTGTACTCTCGGCCCTTGGCTTTGGATTTGAGTCCTGGATCTTTAATGCAGGGCGGATTTATCTGGAGAGTTCTGAGAATCCATATCTATGTTTTCTTTAATGGCGGTCACCTCTCCCACCTACCCTCGGCTTCTTTCCTTAATTTTGCCAGTAGGATATGTCCTTTGGTATGTTCCAGATCTTTGCAACGGAGGCGGCAAGTTAAAGCGCCAACTAAGTCGTTTTAGAACCTGCAAAACCCGCAAAACATTAGAGAAAAATGACTCGGTGACAGGGAGTGTGGATACGACAGCGGCCATGGAATCGGTAATACAGACTAGGCGAGATATTGAGAAGATGCAGGATGACAGGAAACGCACGAATATAATGGAGAGATAGAGGGTGACAATGCAAAACACAATGGAGCGACAATGAATGGACGGGTCAAAGGTTTATAAAATATGACACATCACCGGAACATGTGGATGATGGAGGAGAAACACGGTGTATACTGATGCATTATGATGACACGACCGCAGAGAGTGGGACCCGAATCGGAGATCGCAATCGGAAGATGGAGCGGGGAGACCGGGGTGGTACATTTTAGAAGTTCCGATCGCGATTGAGGGCAGGACTGCGATTGACCTAGGACCGTTCGATCTCGGAACAAGATCAACGGTTGCGCTTGCATCGGGGGACAATAAAATGGTGGGCCATGAAATACCGACGATCCGATGTGCGCGGGCCCTCCATATAAGTTGATTGCCGCACCGTTGATTTAAGCCAGATCGGACGGCCAGCATTGCGTCCGATTGTTAAGACAATAGTCCCCTTCTCGCTTTGAATTACGATTTTCAGACTTGGGTCATATGGAAGCCGAAGCGGGAGGGCGTCAAACTCTTAAGGATCTCGGCCCGATTATTTAAATTTGGGTTTTGAACTATTGTGAGGCAGATTTTCGGGCGGAGGTAGTAATATCTAGCAGGAGTCATGAGATTCTAGGCCACGGCAGAGGCTTAAAATGGATTTAAATGAGGCAGCGGGGGAAAAATTCGCAGACAGAGGTAAATATGTACAACATCGGCTCCATCTGGGGACGACATGTTCGTCTTCGGGCATGTCGAGAACACGCAGACCATTAAATATTTCATCTTATTTGTCAATTGTCTTGCGCTTCTCACTTCAAGTAATTATCAGCATTCTTTTCCTTAATAAAAGTTAAAGCCAAAACAAACTATATACAATATATACAATCAGGTATTCCCAGCCTGAGTCAGAACTGAAAATAAGGCTTGAGGAATTGACCATTCATGGGTGCATCCAACAAATCACCCTGTAGATTTTCTAAAGAAAAGGTGTTGTTTCTTCCTAGCTTCACTATTTTGAATGGCCCGAACCACAATGGATCAAATTTAGCATGTTTGCCCTTTTCTACTCTGCGAACATCCCATCTAAGAACCAGGTCTCCGACTTGGAAATCCCTATCTTTTGCATGCTGATCAAAGACATTCTTCATTTTTTCTTGGTATTCTATCAATCTCTGATCTACCTGGTTCCTTGTTTCCTCCAATTGTACCAGCTGATTAATTCTTCGGATCATGCCATCTGGTTCTTCCTAGTTCTCCTGCATGAAACGTGCGACTGGCAATGCCAATTGTAAAGGAAACACTGCAGCCCGTCCATATACCAGCTCATAGGGTGACTTCCCTGTTGCTCTTTTGCTGGTTATCCTATTTGCCCATAGAGCAAATTTTAATTGAGAGTCCCAGTTTTTCTGATTTTCAGCTATTGTCTTCTTCAGGGCTCTCACCAAGGTTTTATTGGATGACTCTGCTAGACCATTTCCCTGTGGATAATATGCTGTAGAATGAGTCAGGATAATGTTATATCTTTGGCAGAATTTTACGAACCTGGCAGACTTGAAAGCTTGTGCATTGTCAGTTACAATTCTTGCAGGACAGCCAAACCTAGATATGATATTATCTTCTATAAAATTCATTATTACAACATCTGTAGCATTTCTGGTAGGTATGGCTTCCACCCATTTCGTGAAATAGTCTGTGGCTGTCAATATCCATTTATGTTGGCCACTTGATGGGGGATGTATCTCACCTATAAAATCCAATCCCCATTTCTGAAATGGTTCATTTACATGAATAGGGATCAAGGGCAATGCTGCTAATTTCTGCCTTTCTGCAAATCTTTGGCATTTTTCGCACGATCTAACCCAAGAAAAAGTATCTGAATACAATTTCGGCCAGTAAAAACCGGCCTTCAAGATTTTATGAGTGGTAGCCCTCCAGCTGTAATGTCCTCCACATATCCCCTCATGAAATTCTGTCATTACATTTTGCACTTCATTTTCTGTGAGGCATAAAAGTAATATGCCTAGAGGGTCTCTCCAATAGAGCTGCCCATTGGCAATTGCATATTTCTGAGATTTCATCCTTACAGCTCTGTATTTCACTTTGTCACATCCTGGAGGACAGCTAAGTGTTAACAGGTACTCAACTATTTCTTTATACCAAGGACTAGTTAGATATTTTAAATGTATCTTTTGAGTAGCCATCTCTAGTCCATGTTGCTCTTCTTCTTTTTCTGATTCTTCATTCGCTATCACAGACAGATTAATGCCCAAAGCTTGATGACTTGATTCAGATAACATCTTAGCAAGTCCCTGTCCTTTCACCAACTTAGTAGGCCTTATGTCCAAGTCATACTCTTGGATTTTTGCAATCCATCTTCCCCTCCTACCTTCGTTGTCTCCCTGAACCAGAATGTCTTTGACTGCTGCAGTAGGGACATAAGCTGTAATGTGAAATTGCAAAATATAAACTCTGAAAGCCTTAAGGGACTTTACTAGGGCATATGCCTGCTTCTCCAGTATATTATATTTCAATTCAGCATCATACAGTACTTGACTGAAGAAAGCTATGGGCTGTTCGTATCCCTCTTCATTTTTCTGCAATAACACTCCAGCAATGGTATGGGGTGAAGCAAATGAGAAAATCATAAATGGTTTTTTGTAATCTGGCCCTGCTAGCACAGGAGCTTCAGCGAATGCCCATTTTATCCTTGTGAATGCATCTCTAGACTCCTGGGACCATTTTACTTCATTTTCCTTTTTCAACATATTGGTTATGTGCCTAACTATCTCTGCATAGTTAGGGATAAATCTTCTCAAGAAATTAATTCGGCCCAAAAATACCTATACTTCTTTCTTATTTCTTGGCAAAGGGATGCTGTTTATCACTTCAACTCTCTTAGGATCAATTTTCACACCATCTTTAGTCACGATATGCCCTAAGAGTTTTCCCTCATCTAATGCAAACAAAGACTTTTGAGGGTTCAGAGACAGGCCATACCTTCTGCATTTTTCAAAAGTTCTTCTTAAATGCTCAATATGCTCATCGTCATTCTTTGAGAACACTGTGATATCATCAAGATACACCACCAAGAATTTGTCCTGTTCTCCGACAAAGGCTATGTCCATTGCCCTCTGAAAAGTAGCTCCTGCATTAATTAATCCAAATGGCATCCTTGCATACATAAAGGTTCCCCATGGGGTAGTAAATGCAGTTTTCTTCTGGTCTTCTGGGAACACGGCTACCTGATTGTAGCCCGAAAATCCATCCATCATTGACATTCTGGATGCTCCCACTACTTTCTGCAGGATGTGATCCATCTTAGGCAGTGGATAGTTATCTTTGAGAGATGCTCTGTTCAAATTCCTGAAATCTACACATAGCCTTATTTCCCCACTCTTCTTCTTGACAGGAACAAGATTTGCTACCCATTCGGAGTATCTTAGTGGTACAATTATCTTGGCCTTCAGTAGTTTCTTAATTTCTTTTTCAATTGAGGGGAGCAGCAAGGGATTTATCTGCCTGAGCTTCTGCTTGTATGGCTTTGCATCTTCCCTCAGTGGAATCTTATGCTGTATAATATTTACATCAAAAGTTTTTAGGTCCTCGTAGGACCAAGCAAATACATCTTTGTAAGATTGAAATAACTTCAAATACTTTTCTTTGTATTCTTCTGGGACTCTTTTGGATAATTTAACAATTTTGGGGTCAGTGGGAGTACCCAGATTCAAATCTCCCACTTGATCTTCTTCTACTACTTTGTTTGGCTGCGTCGGAACATCATCTTTATTGAATAACCTTTCTAGAGGTACCAACCCTCTAGGTATAACATTACCTTTCAGTTACAGCACTTTATTACCTGCTATTCTTTCTTCCCATTTGTGTTCAGCAATATTTTCAACTTCTTCCTCTTCATTACCATCAATCTCCATATTGGAGAATTCTCCCACAGTCTCCATAAATCTTTTCATTTGTTCATCATCTTCGAATACCTGCCAATGCTTTATATTATCTGGAATGGATGGTCTGTACCGTACCTCCACTTCATATATTAGAAGCGGGTTCTGAGGAGGACGGAAAGTACTGGCAGCTACTGCGAGGGAATCTGCTATTCTATTTTGCTCCCGGGGCATGAATTGTATGTTAAACGCTGAGAAGAAATTCTCTATCATGTCCCATACTTCATTTCTATATGCTTTGAGCCGTGGATGCTTAGTTTGGCATTCATTTTTTATCTGTCTTACCACCAGCTCGGAGTCTCCAAACACTTTTAGACACTGGACGCCCATACTCTTAGCTGTCTGGAGTCCCAATAATAGTGCTTCATATTCAGCTACATTGTTTGTAGCCTCATACTCCAGTTTAAAAGACAGTGGCACCCATTTCCCTGTGGGAGAAATCAACAAGACCCCAGCTCCATTGCCTTCTCTTGAATTAGCTCCATCAAAATGCAAAGTCCAAATTTCTGATTCCTGATCTTCTTTAGGCTGCTCAGCCCGAATCTGACCAAAAACGGGCTCATGTGCATAATCCTGATTTTCTTCCAACATTAAACATGAAAAGTCTCCCTCTTTGTTATAAACTGGGGAATTATCTGAGCAGTCAGCCTTAGTTACCATCTTGACAAATCTGGTCTCCCTGTATAACCTCCTTTCTTGGCCTCCAAAGACTGGGACAGTAGCATATGTTAAATCCAATTTGATTGATCCCCCAATCTTGGTACCCCAAGACCTTGACAGCAGCATGCCAAAGCGAGCTGGGATATCGGCAACCACTATGTCCATGACCACACTTTTTGCTGGGATTTGAGCTAAATTGACCACTAAATCTTTAATCATTCCCAAGCACTTAACCCTTTTAGAATCAAATGAATATAAATCTTTATATGGTCTTGTAATTTGCAGCCCTAGTTGCTCCATGACAGACAAAGGCATAAGATTATGGGAAGCCCCAGAATCTAACATGCAGTTATGTAACAGCAGGTCATGAATGACTAGGGATACATAAAAAGGAGGAGTAGAAGGGTCTATCTCCTCGACATGTGGGCCAAAGACTACCATGGGTCTCTCTTCTTGAAGGTTTAAACTATCAGGTGTAATTGGTAGTTCAGGAGGAAGAATGAAAGAGGTAACTTGAGACTGATATGCAGGCTGTTTTAATAATTCAGTCAGAGGGACAGGAATCTTAATCTTCTCAAGTTCTTTTTGCAAATTGAAAGCAGATGTGGGCTTTTCTATCGCAGTTTCTTTGGACTCCTTACTTTCGACTGAAGATTTGGCTTCTTTTGACACTGGCTCAGCATTAGGAGGACTGACCGTTTTAGAAGAAGAGGGAATCTGATCATTAGACTGCAAGGGAGTATTCAGGAGATTCTTACCTTTTTCTATGCCTTTCTTTGTTGCTGATTCCTTCTGAGCAGATGCTTCTTTCTGAGGTGGTTCTTCTTCTTCTTGCTCCTGAGTTCTGGTCCTCTTCCTTGAGGATCTGAGATCATATTTGACGTTGAATTGGGCTTCCATGAAATCAGCGAATTGCTTGCAGTAATGGTCAATCTCTGCTTCTTCGTCTTCTTCTTGTAGGGGACACTCCATGTCATCGTTATTTGAAAAAGCCAGATTGGAATCTTCTAATCCATAAGCTGCATCTCCAGCAGAGTCATCTGCTGGTCCTTCCAGGTACAAGGGATGAGGTACCTGATCTTGCTGTTCTTTCGCTTCCCTTGGCAGTATCTGCAATGGAGGCTTTCTGTACTGAGGGTTATATCCTCTGTTTGGAGCATTATAATAGTTTTTGGGAGCTGCGTTCTTAGCTTCCAGTTCTAGCTTGACCATCTTCTTTATTATCTTGCTTATCTCATCCATTTTATCTGAATCCTTTTCTTGATTAGAGGTAGAAACCTCTTCTTTGCCCTTTCTTCTAGTTTCCTGTTCTATTTTTCCTTTTAACTTCCCAGTGGCAGCAAAATTTGCCTCCAACTCTAGAGCATCTGTCTGAGCATCATCCAGGGTGACAGGCATTCTTTCCCGCAGAGAAAAACCGAAATCAGAATCAAAAGCTGCTATGAAAACAACTTTGGCTGCAGCTTGTTGGGGTTTCATGTCAGCAGGAAGGTTCAGATATAATTTGTTAAACCTTTTGATAAATTCTTCCACTCCCTCATTGTGTTTCTTCTTTAGCGTATTAAATTCAACGAGGCACTGCCCTTGGTCTTTCTTTTCTCCCCACTTCCTGAGAAAAGCGTTCTCCATTTGGTCCCAGGTGGTGATTGAATGGTTTGCCAATGTCTTGAACCATTTTCGGGCTTCACCATCCAAGGATTGCACGAATAACCTCAGGACCACGTCCAGATGTTCAACATTTAAGTTTTCTGCAAAAGAGCAGAAGGTCTCGAGGTGCTTCTGAGCGTCAACTTCATTTTCACCATTAAATCTTGGCAAAATCTTCAAGTAATCTTCTGGCATATCATTTAGCACTTGGGGCAAGGCCAGAGGAGCGTATTTGTTCAGAAGAAATGCAGGGACATTGGCCATTGGGGGAGGCGGGGGTTGCACAACAATTTGAGATACAGATGAAGGGAGAGGAGTAGGAGGAAGTGGAGTATGAATAACAATGGGAATATATTGCACAGAAGCCTGAGGTGTAGATGGGAATAACTCACGGTTAACAACAGCTACTTCTATGACCTCTTTAATTTCTTCAGCCTCGAAAGCCGGATGAGATTCTCCTTCAATCCAGGTATTTCCTCTACGTGGAGTTTCTGAGTAAAACTCGGGTTTTTCTGTTCTAACTTCTTGAGAAGAAGAGGGCGGATGATCTTCAACGGAATATTCAGGATTTTCGGAACGAACTGACTTCTTCTCTTTCCAAGCTCTTTTATGAATAATCTTTTCCGGGTCAGACACGGGTGTTTTCGGCTGGGAGGTATCCGACCTCAAATGGGGCTTCCGGGAAGCCAGGACTTCCAATAAAATTTATCAATCAAAGACCAGTGGAGTCGCCAAGGTGAGAAATCTGCAACTCTTCACCTCTCTGTGCTCACCTGATTAGAGAGTGAAAATAAGATGTCGAACCCAGGGAAACAGATATTCTTGAATTCGTCCCCGGCAACGGCGCCAGAAAGATGTTGTGGATGATTTTGTCACCCTCCTAGAGACAGCCTAGAGTTGCTATAGACCAGTGCCTAGGACATCTTAATATAGCAAGGAGCTCCTTTAGTTTGGGTTGTCAGTCTAAGAACACGCTTGCTATCTCTTGTTTGAACAAGGAAATTAGTTATGAATTGGTCCAGTCTCTCTCTCTCTCAGAAACCAATGCAAAGACAAGAACAATGTAGGAACATCATGTAGGACTTCAGCATGAGAGCATCAGACAGTTAAGAGACCGTTTACTGTAAAAAGGGCCAGTTCAAATCATATATCACAGAAATCAGATATCAATGAGTGAGTGCAGTGAGGAAACATAAGAAGATATTAGCTGGCATGAGACTGATACCCAGATACACAACAGAACCATATAAGGGCGCACCAATTTACGAATCCTTATATGACAATGGCGTTTTAAAAGCACCCTCCTCAAGAAACTAATATAGCAGAAAATATGGAAAGAGAGAACATGGGACAGTATATCATGACTAGGCCTATTTAAAGCGCTTGACTAATTCCAGAAAGGGCACCACTTAAGATGAATCCTTACTGCAAACTAGTGAGCCACTCGCATTCTAGAGCATGATACAAGAAGATAAATTGCATGAAATGAGATAATGTATTAGCACATAAGAGAAATTACATACTGTGAAATATCAAAGACCAGAATCCTGAATACAGTTATAACCCCTCCTCACTGAGACCCTACGGGCTCTGAAACTTCATACAGAAATGTTACAAAATGCATACAGAAGTCTTCTCGCTGCACAGTCTACTGACGGAAATCTGGAACCTTTACAATGTCTTCTTTTTGAGCCTTTATAGAGAAGACAGAAACTTCTAGAGGAGGAGGGAGACGAGACACAATTAATGACTCAGTTTGAACCAACGTGGCGGAAAACATTCGCGCCTTCTCATATGAATGACTGACTATAAATGAATACAACTAACAGTCCGCCTAAAGAAATAAATGCTGGGAGATAAAAATCTCTTTATACACAAGACAGGAATAATAAAATATATGCAATATGCTGCTCGCGGCTGAGGGAAGATCTGCTGCCGTAAGAGATTTGGAACAATCTGTATTTCAGTACTGTACTCTCGGCCCTTGGCTTTGGATTTGAGTCCTGGATCTTTAATGCGGGGAGGACGCATCTGGAGAGTTCTGAGAATCCACATCTATGTTTTCTTTAATGGCGGTCACCTCTCCCACCTACCCTCGGCTTCTTTCCTTAATTTTTCCAGTAGGATATGTCCTTTGGTATGTTCCAGATCTTTGCAACGGAGGTGGCAAGTTAAAGCGCCAACTAAGTCGTTTTAGAACCTGCAAAACCCGCAAAACATTAGAGAAAAATGACTCGGTGACAGGGAGTGTGGATACGACAGCGGCCATGGAATCGGTAATACAGAGTAGGCGAGATATTGAGAAGATGCAGGATGACAGGAAACGCACGAATATAATGGAGAGATAGAGGGTGACAATGCAAAACACAATGGAGCGACAATGAATGGACGGGTCAAAGGTTTATAAAATATGACACGTCACCGGAACATGTGGATGATGGAGGAGAAACACGGTGTACACTGATGCATTATGATGACACGACCGCAGAGAGTGGGACCCGAATCGGAGATCGCAATCGGAAGATGGAGCGGGGAGACTGGGGTGGTACATTTTAGAAGTTCCGATCGCGATTGAGGGCAGGACTGCGATTGACCTAGGACCGTTCGATCTCGGAACAAGATCAACGGCTGCGCTTGCATCGAGGGACAATAAAATGGTGGGCCATGAAATACCGACGATCCGATGTGCGCGGGCCCTCCATATAAGTTGATTGCTGCACCGTTGATTTAAGCCAGATCGGACGGCCAGCATTGCGTCCGATTGTTAAGACAATAGTCCCCTTCTCGCTTTGAATTACGGTTTTCAGACTTGGGTCATATGGAAGCCGAAGCGGGAGGGCGTCAAACTCTTAAGGATCTCGGCCCGATTATTTAAATTTGGGTTTTGAACTATTGTGAGGCAGATTTTCGGGCGGAGGTAGTAATATCTAGCAGGAGTCATGAGATTCTAGGCCACGGCAGAGGCTTAAAATGGATTTAAATGAGGCAGCGGGGGAAAAATTCGCAGACAGAGGTAAATATGTACAACATCTCCCACTGCAGAGGGAGGGCTTACATCATCATCCTATCCCTTGCAAATGGTATACAAGCATTTTCAATCCACTTGGATACCCATGAGGATGTTCTTGTGCCCCCACACCCACTTGGGACCACCACAAGTTCTTGCTTGGAAAACAAGGGGCCAACCCCTTGTCCACTATGTTTGGAGTCCAGTTCTACATCATGGCATCCCTTGGACTTCATTAGGCCTCTTCAAAGGCCCAGCGACTCACTATATTGATCATTCTGCCCACTTGAGAGGCTTATTCTTATGTTATTGAGCTGTTTTGGTGGTCTTGTCACAAAAATTATTGTTATTATGCACATTATTTTATTTTAGGGGAATTATTAGTCCAAATTAGGCCATTTGAATCCCTTAGAGGAGCGTATTGTATAAATATAAGTGAGATGTTTCATTTTCATCATCATCACTCAGATTAGATTAGTATTTCTTAGGAGATTTTCACACTTTTTGCTGGGATGAATTTTTGGAGCTTTTCTTGATGCACTATGATGTTTGGATTTCTCTATTGTCTTTGGAGCTTCTCTAATGCGAAGTTGATAAATGGATATACTCTCTCTCTCATGTAAGTCAAAATTTTGATGTTATTCTTGTTATCTTACAGGTTAACTGCATGTATGTTGTTATCTTTATTCTTTTATGGGTTAAATGTAATGCGAAATTCTTCTGGGACCTTGAATAAGTGAATAAATGTTGAGATTTTGTGTATTTGGGGTAGCATTAGTTGTGCTCTAGCTCCCAAATTTTGTGGAGGGACTAGAGTACACTGGATCTACAAGACCTAGAAATGGATTTGGGAAATTTCATCTGGTTTAGGAGATATTAAATTAATTAATTATTTTAATGTATTTCCTAAGTTAAAACTTAGGGAACTTAAATAATTAAAGTGAATTTAATTAAACATGTGATGAAATTGTCTCAAGTCACACGGATCAAGCTTTCTTTTAATCTTAGCCATTGATTCAAGATCTGATCATGGTCGTTGATTTGTCAACGAGAAGAGTATAAAGGAAAGGCTTGGGGTCATTTGTGAAGACACACAGAGGCAGAGCACTGAAGCTAAGCTGAGATTCTAGGGCATGGTTTGCTAAGAATACTCAGAAGTGTTTCAGCTGCAGAGAGGGGAATTTAGGCCAAGGGGATGATCTGATCCTAGGGTCTAGAATACACAAGAGGCAAATATCAGCTCAAGGACAGCGTAGAGGAAGGTAGCAGAAGCAGCAGCAAGGACAATGCAGTCCCTCCAAGGACAGCGTGATTTTCAGGAGGAAACCCGCTAGGGTTATGCAAAGGCCCTTCAGGGGCAGCGTAGTGACTGTGTCACCCAGTCTAGAGTAACGTAGTCCCTTTTGGAGCAGCGTAGTGACTGCATCACCCAATCTGGAGTAACGTAGTCCCTTTTGGAGCAGCGCTGAGGGTTTGAAGGACTTCCAAGGTTGACGCAAGGACTTCAAAGGCTGGCACAGAGACTTTCAGGGGCAGCACTGGGGTTTCTAGGCCCTAATCTTGGCTGAGTTCTGTAAATCCCATTTGAGGGTGTGGATCAGTCATTATTTTAGCCCTAGATCAGCCAGTGAGCTGTAGATCTAGTATTTTCCCTATCGGGTTGTCCAAATCTAGAACCCAGATTTGTGTATTCAGAAATATTCTTAATGAACCCTACAACAGCCAGAGACCGGTTTTCCCACATTGGGTTTTTCCGGGGACTATTTGTCCATAAATAACTGTCACTTTGTCAATGTGTGCATATGCTTATTCTAGATCTGAATTGGTAGAGATCTGTTATGTGTTTTGCTTCGATGTTAACTTGAATTTATTCAGTTAATAACTTATCTAAGTAGGAGGAGCTTAACCGGATTAACAGTAATAATTTCTACATAAGATATAAGATTCAGAGATTTCCACATTAAATGCATGCGTTCACCTTTGAGGTATTGGGTGAATGTTCCTAGACGCACCTCTTAGGTTAAAGGCCTCGAAACTTTGTCTCCTTCGCAAATTTGAAGTATAAATATCTATTGATCTAGTTGTTGCCCTTGGAGACGATAGAAAATATCACTTAGGGCTCCTTAGATCACGAAATTTCATGATCTATGTGTATCTTGAATCCATTAAGCCCAAGAAATAAGGCACTGATCCTCATATCCCTTTGGTGGTCAAAATAACATATATTTTCTTCATTTCTTCCAATTCTAGGTCTAACCGCAGAAGGTCTCCTAGGGCATCACACAAAATCATTTGTAGCCATCCAAAACCCTTCAAAGTTGGTCCACTACTGTGTTGTAGTTTGCTCAAGAGGCCCTCCAAATTTTAGTAATTTTGATGGTGGAATCCCAAGATATAGCAGGCCCTAGCCACAAGGCCATTTCTTGCCCTAGGTTGATTTGGGTTAGTGACCTCATTAGGATCATTGCATCCAAATCTCAAAATAAAATTTGTCCTTTGATCCTCTTTTATTCTCTAATTAGGTCAAGCCCCTCTTTGGTTGATTAACTCCATACCCTTAACCTAATTTTGGGTCCACTTGGTCTTGTGTGGTCCCACAACTTTACAACTCCAACTCCACAAAGATCACATAAAGACGAATTCCCCATAAGGATTTCTAGGCCTAGGAATTATGTTTACAAAATACATTCCCAAACCCTAGCCTCGAGAAGCCTCTTGGCCCTTCCTAGAGAACCCATCACCTTGCTTCCCAAGTAGGAAAGCCATACAATTGAGTCTCTCTTAAGAATAGGCCCTGGAAATCACCTTTCATCCTCTCATTGACATATTCATTATTGTGATTCCTCTATATCGGGTATCCTCCCATCGATGAAAGTTCGTAAAGAGAAGGGAGCCATAGCTGAGGTGACAGTGGGCCATCTCTCCGTTGTTTCCCTTAACCTAGTAGTTGTTCTATAGGATCCCCTCCTAGGACCCCTGCTAGTTTGAGCAGGAACAAGGGCCGAGAGCAATTTGAGACTCCCATCTCTACATTCCAGTAGAGCAAGCAGCCATAGAGGTACACCGTGTACATGGCATTGATGACTGAGTTGTTAGATTCAAAGCCTTCTTGTTTCGAGGAGGCAACCTCTCAGCAAGTTTGGCATGATGCAATGGTGAAGGAATATTCCTCCATCATGAAGAACAATGTCTGGGAGATTGTACCATGCCCAAAGGGAAAATCAGTGGTAGGCTCACGCTGGGTGTACAAGGTGAAGCATGGAGGAAATAGGAATGTGGAGAAGTACAAGGCCAAGTTTGTGGCCAAGGGATTCTCGTAGGTTGAGGGCATTGACTATGAGGAGACGTTTTATCCAGTGGCTCGTTATTCATCTATTAGAACGATTTTGGAACTTGCAGCTCAAATGGGGTGGAAGATCCACCAAATGGATGTGAATACAACATTCCTCAATGGGGTGGTTGAGAAAGAGATTTATATGGAGCATCCAGAGGGGTTTGAGACTTTCAGTAGAGACACTCATGTTTGTTCATTGAAGAGAGCTATTTACAGGCTCGAGCAGGCACCAAGAGCATGGTACACTCACATTGACAACTACCTTTAGGAATTGTGCTTCACTAAGAGTGAGGCAGATTCCAGCCTGTACTACATCACGATTGGAGGGCTTCCGCTCATTCTAGTGCTCTATGTTGACAATCTTATCTTGACTGGAGCAGACAACTTGATTGAGGATTGCAAGGAAAATCTAGCAAGAGAGATTGAGATGGACATTTGTCTTATGCACTATTTCCTTGGGCTGGAGGTATGGCAGGGTGATGTGGAAATCTTCTTGGGGCAAGGGAAGTATACTATAGAGATTCTCGGGAGGTTTTGTATACAGGATTGCAAGCCCATGACCATGCCTCTAGTTAAAAATTGGAGGACGGTGGATGCTATTAGAACAGAGCGAGTAGATGCCACGTTGTATAGACACCTCATTGGGTCGTTGATGTACTTAGTCAACACATGGCCTGACATATGTTTTGTAGTGAATCAGTTGAGCCAGTTCATGATGGATTCCACCAAAGTTCACTAGGTTGCTACCAAGCATGTTGTAGTGGTGGTTTTGGTGCACAAGTGTACCAATCCACCGGTGCTTGGAAGGAGTGGTCACAGCTTCCAAGCTATGGTCACAGGCAGAAAAGATGGTTAGCTGGTTAGTGAACACATGCCAATGTATATAAAACACACTAAATTATGGAATGTAATATGCATATAGAGAGAAGAAACACAACTAAAATAAAACAAAAACAAAAGATCACAATGAGTCAAACGTGACAATAATGCAAACGGTGGAATCAAAGTCCCCTCTTATTGACCGCTATTAGTACGAAAAATAAAATGTTACACTCTTGCCAAAGGATCCTTAGAACTATGGAGTTCTAGGACCCAATGCAAGGAAGATTTTACGCTTTAGCTGATGTCGCAAGGTCTCTCTTCAACTGCTGCTCTGGATTACACACTGCTGGCTTGCTCATGAGCAATTTGGCCAGCATAACAATGTGTTCTCATTTTTCTCATCTCTTGGTGGCAATTTATAGGCAAATTCAACTCCTTCTTCTCTCTCTTGGTACACTTGTGAATGGTGACCCCAGAGACGGTCGATTCCTTTGTGTGCTCACTTGAGGTCCAAGGTGGCTTAGGCGGTTGTCCTTGGGCGGCCTCAAGTGGAGGATCATTTCCTGAAGTGTGTCAAGTGGTCCCGGAAAGTGACTCCCGCCACTCCCAGGACGGCGCGACTTTTTGAGGGAAAGTCACGCAAACCAGCACGCCTATCGAAGGAAAATGCACGCAAGGCGCATTTTGCATTTGTTTTTGGTGCGCAATTTGATTTTTGCCTCTTGACCTTAGAGATTTTAAAAAAATTTCAGATCCTCTAATGTTCCTCAGCCATGTAAATCCTTCTGCCTGACATTTAATAATGTCATCTTTGCTTGTCCGACTTTCCAGTGATAACAGTTGCCCCCTAATGTGTGAGGTCTAGGAAGAACTGGACATCTAAAATACATTATAGTTTCTTTTCTGTGTACTGTGTGGAGAGAGAGAGAGAGAGACCTGCATACAGCCGAAGGTTGGAAACCCCTTACAGTGGGTAGAAGAGTGACCATGTTTTGTCAGGAACCTGCAAGAAATAGTATGATACAATAAATACAATTTTTCTACGAGGCGAGCATGTCCCATGCTTGTAATGCTTTGGCTAACTAAACACATCTATCTGACAAATAAAGGTTATGTCTGTGTCATTGATATGGTAGTGATTTGCTTGATTTGGTTGATGACGACAATTGCTAACGCCGTCAGGGGCGTTTTTTCTTTGACAATAGGTGGAATGTGTTGCCCACATGCGTAATCTTGGTATGGCATATAAATGCCCATTGTACGCATGGGTGTATGAGTGGGACCTTCCCATGTAAGCATTAGTGAAAGAGATGCTTATACTAGCACGGGTCTTCGACGAATTTGAGCAAAGTGCAATGGTTGTAAAGTACGATACCATCTTGACATGAAAGCTTGTGTCGTAGTCGAATGTCAAGAGGATCAATGACATCTATGGGCAATGATGACTGCCACAGTGCCACCCGAGGATGCCCCTATTGTGGTGAAGAGCCTTTCAAAGTACTGCTTCCTTTTTGGAGAATGGGTGTTGAGGTCGACAGACATGAAGCCTCAACCGAACAAGAGAGCTACTAATACAAGGGATCAGTGTCTCTGATTTGATAGGTTTAACATAGGCATGATGGCGAGGGGTGACTGAAAACTGATGATGGGATTTTAGTGGCCCAAGGTCAGAGCTTAAAAAAAGCAGCTTGGCGACGGTCATAGCTATTTCTGATGAGGAAATCCCTAGAGTCGGTAAGACGTCCAGGGCGGGTATATGTTGGTTATGAATGTCATGGTGGCTTTGTGTGAAAAGTGTGATGCTCCGAAGAAGGGTGACTAGGGACTGCTGCCATGGGAGAAAAATGGATGGATAACTGGGGGACTGTTCTCCGTTTGAGATCTGTGTACACTTGCCAAAAGAAAGAAACAATGGGATTGGATTGTACAAAACACAGAAATGGGTGCCCCAAAACATGAAAATGATCGCTCACTAATGATGTGAGGAGGGTTTTTTGCTGAGGGTGGGGGCCCCATTGGTTGATCTCTTGTGTGGGGATGATGAAGGGGATGGAAAATATCACAGATGGGCTATGTTGATGGAGGGATGGTAGGCCAAATGCGAGACGCGGTGGTGCGTATTCGATCTGCTTGCAAGAAATGGTAGTCCAGGAAAGGGGTTTTATTTTGATATGGTAAAACTTGACTTGATGCATGGTGGATGAATGGGCATGAAGTGCTTCTCGGACTGAGGTGGTATGGCCATGGCATCGTGATTTTCTGGTGAGTGGTCTACTTTGAGTGACTGACGCCATGGAGGGGAGGCTCTGTCGACCAACAAGGATGTTTATCATGTGCAAGGTGGGGAGATGATAGACATGGTCGGGTGTTTGGAACCTATGGTTGATTTCTTGTGGAGAAATGATGTCAGGGTATGTAGAGTTTCTCTGGGACTCTATCATGTTGAGGGTAGAATGATACCTGCTCTGGAACCTTTGGTGCCTGGGGCAATGGATGGTTTGTTCAATACCTACAACGAAACACCCCAAGTGAAAGCATCTTTCTCATTCAAACATTATTGAAAACATGAATGATGTAATATATTAATTTTGACCAATTTTGCCTTATTATAGTTGGAGCATGAATAAAGTGAGTGAAATATTAAATAACTCACTTAAGATAAAGTATTTCCCTAAAGTCCACATCGTATTTGAGGAAGTGGCGCCTAGTGGCCAAGTGGACAGCGCAGGGAGAGGAGGACGTGGACCACCTCGGCAGCGTGGGGCCTACCTCACACAGTTGAGAGGGGCAGTGTGGGCCAAGGGGCACGTAGAAGATGGTGAGGCCTAGGGTTGAGAGAGGCCCATCGTGATAAAAGGGAGGAGAGCCTCTTCATTTTATCATTCATTTTTATGCATCTTAAGCTTGTCATTTCGACTTGGAGCACGCTGACTGTTTAGCTTGTCTGCAGTACTGTTTAGTACACCGAGTGTCTCCGTGCAGAGATCCCACCCTCAGCCCCAGGAGACTTCGAGTGCTTGCTCGGGTGAGGTATTCTACCACCATTTTTGCAGGAGGATTTGTGGTTGCCTTCGTTGTGGAGCAAAGCATCTAGGGATTGCGCAGTCTTGAGAGGAAGGACGCAGTTCATCTTGGGGGAGCTCCAGATTGGTACCATTTTGGAGGATTTGGGCCGAAGAATTGAGCAAGGGACCAACCCTTACCTATTGGAGATATTTGGGAGAGAGGGAGTCCCTATTTTGGAGGTTGCCATTCAGCACCAGCATGGCCCTTGGGAGGATAGCGTAGATCCTCAAGGGAGGCATTTTCGGAGGTTGAGCATTTCAAAAACGCTCTCTGGGATTTCTGGGTATTGTGAGTAGAGATCGATTCCAGAGTATCAGCATTTTCCGAGTAGGGGAGCAGCCCCAAATACTCATTTTGGTTCCAACGGTTGCAGCAACACGGTAGTATTTCAGCAGTTGGAGTTAGAGTAGAGAGCAGCCATTTCCTTTGACATTCTGAGAGTATTCCTACACTTTCCTGGTGCAAGTCGAGGTGTCATCATTCTGATCACCACTTGTACTTCTTTATATTTCTTAGTATAATAAAATGGCTTAGCATTCTCTATTTCATGTGTATCTGCTTCATGATTTGTTTCTAGCACTATATGTCTTGTTGTATGCTTTATATTACTGTCTATTTCCCCTTCAGGATATTACAGTGTTATCAGAGCTCATAGACCTGGCTCAGCCTGTGGAGCAAGTCGTCTATGACACCAGAAGAGAAGCCGTATATTTGCTATAGGGGTAGGAAGTACTGTGACCGAGAGCGTAGGTTGCAAATCACCTACGGAGAAGGTGACTGTGCTCCAGTAGTGGACGCAGAGCAAGAGGAACCGATGGCAGATGATAGTGCCGCGAAGGAGTTTGGGGAAATGCTCCTCAAGTCAGTACAGGACCTGTCAAGGCAGATTGAGATGATGGGACAGAGATTCACTGCTGCAGCGGCTAGACAGCGTGAAACCCCAAGGGATTTCCAGATTGGTGAGGGATCAGGCACATCCCACCATTTGCAGGAGCACAATGCCACTCAGCACATGGCATCTCATGCACCCACATGTTCCACTATGCCCACTTTTCTGGCTGCAGACACAGGGGCAGGAGCACAACAAGAGCAGGAACCTGGCCACATGGGTGATTACTTTGCTGAGTACTAGGCATACGGGCAGGAGTTCAGGGATGCCCTTTCATTTCGTGATTTTGTCCAGCTCAAGCGGGACAGCAAACCCTACGACCATCATAGGGGACACCGGCATTATCACGAGAGAGACACTGAGCATACGATGAGCAGGTTCCATTTGCCTATGTTTGATGGTTCATCAAACAGTTCAACAAAGGTTGGGTGGAGAAGCTGGACATATACTTCCAGCTCAACCAGATGGCAGAGATGGAGGCCGTCAAGGTGGCAGCACTGCATCTAGATGGCGAGGCCCAAGATTGGTGGTTCCACGGGATGGTTACACTTGGGCACTCGACAGTAACAGCTTATGCCGAGTTCACGCGGAGGTTGATAGAGAGGTTTGATCGGAGGGATCTAGAGGAGCACTTTATTGAGCTGACGAAGCTCAATCAAACCGGGAATCCGGACACATACATCTCAAATTTCTTGAGACTCTCAGTGATGGTGCCAGATTTATCCGCAGCACGGATGATCTACATGTTCATTGATGGGCTAGCAGAGCCGCTTCGAGGATTGGTCAGATCCACTAGACCGACCACACTCCATGACGTAGTTGGCAGAACACGAGACTTGCAGGATGCCTTACCCCGGACCAGGATGCCTTACCCCCAGAGGCAGGCTTTCCAGCCTAAGGGGAAGGATGTGAGGATTCCGTCTCCAAAGGGGAATCAGGGTAGAGGACAGTTGGATGATGATGATAGGAGGGAGTTGAAGAAGAAGAGATTGTGTTTCACCTGTCAGGAGCCGTGGGCACCAGGACACAGATGCGCTGCTGGCAAAGCACATTATATTGAGGTCTTCTCCGAGAGCAGCAGGGAAGAAGATGAGTATGATGACGTGGGGGCAGGGGGCAGCCATACAACGTAGGATCATTTGCCACCTCCACCACCAGGAGCAGGAGGTGCAGCCTTTGCACCTACCGGAGGGACCCTTGCAGCATTGCGAGGAGTTCCCAAGTATCTGACGCTGCGCGTCTGAGGTACAGTGCGGGGGCAGCGAGTATCAGTACTAGTGGACAGTTGGGCAACCCACAACTTCATCGATGCACAGATGGTAGAGCGGAGAGGCATACAGACAGAGAGCTTCGATGGGTTTTCATTGTTGGTCCCAGGATATTAGACTGTGCAGTGTGCCAGTTATGTCCCAGCGTTGGCAGTGACGATGGGCACTTACACAGTGACTGACCACTTCTTCGTGGTTAACATACTGAATACCAATGTGGTATTAGGAGTACAGTGGCTGATCACTCTGGGGAAGGTCACCACAGATTGGGAGGCCTTAGAGATGGAGTGGGATGACAAGAAGACCGGGAAGCATGAGAAGATACGGGGCATGCACACTTACCCACCTCAAACAGTTTCAGCTCACCGGATGGAGGCAGACTTCCAGAAGGGAGACATAGAGTGGGCAGTAGAGCTGCGTGCATCGGAGACAGGGACTACCGGGCAGACAGTTCATCCAGAGGTACAGAGCATCCTTGACAGGTATGCCACGATGTTTGGGGAGATACCACCAGGACAACCACCGGATCGGTGATTTGAGCATACAATTGAGCTATATTAGGGCATACAAGCCATCATTACCACACCTTATAGGCACCCCAAGGCCTATCGGGACGAGATCGAGCAGGCTATCCACGAGCTGTTAGCTCTTGGACACATTCGGCCTAGCACCAGTCCTCTCGCTTCTTTGGTAGTGTTGGTGAAGAAGAAGGACGACACATTGAGGATGTGCATTGATTACAGGGCCCTGAACAAAAAGACCATGAAGAACAGGTACCCTATTCCACGGATTGACGAGCTGATGGATGAGTTGAGAGGGGCACAGTTCTTCTCAAAGATTGATTTGAGATCCGGGTACCATCAGATTCGCGTGAGGGAACAAGACATTCCCAAGACCGCTTTCAGGTGCCACTATGGCCATTTTGAGTTCTTGGTGATGCCCTTCGGGCTAACCAATGCACCGGCCACCTTCCAGTCATGTATGAACCACATTTTCCGCAGTCACCTAAGTAAGTGTGTGTTGGTCTTCTTTGATGATATATTGATATATAGCAGGACATGGGAGGAGCATCTCCAGCACATAGAGGCAGTGTTGCATATTTTGGTGGAGCAGCAGTTTTATGCTAAGCTCTCCAAGTGTGAGTTTGGGTTGACGGAGATGCTATACTTGGGACACATCATAGGGGTGGACGGAATGAGGGTCCACGAGGAGAAGATCAGGACCATCAGAGATTGGCCAGAGCCGAGAAACATGACAAAACTTCGAGGGTTTGTGGGTATCTGCACCTACTACAGGAAGTTCGTCAAGAGTTTCTCTCAGCTTGCTGCACCCCTTACAGATCTGACGAAGAAGGGGGCATTCAATTGGAAAGACACAACGCAGCGAGCCTTTGACAGGCTCAAGGAGGTGATGAGCAGCTGTCCAGTGCTAACATTACCAGACTTCACGCAGCCATTCATTTTGGAGTGTGATGCATCAGGAGAGGGGATAGGCGCAGTTTTGATGCAGGGAGGCCACCCTATAGATTTTGATTGCCGGAAGCTCCTTCCACATGAGCGGTTGTATGCCATATACGACAAGGAGATGCTAGCCATCATGCATGCATTGGCCAAATTCTAGCAGTTTCTGGTAGGTAACAGGTTTAGGGTGAGGACTAACCACAATAGCCTCAGGTTTTTCTTAGAGCAGAAACAGCTACAGGAGAGGCAGCAGAAGTGGGTCAGCAAGATCCAAGCCTACGACTTTGACATCGAGTATGTCAAAGGGAAGAACAACGTGGTGGCTAATGCACTTTCACGCAGACCAGCCACGTTGTCTCTGATGAGTTTGGACGCAGATTGGAGAGCTCGACTATTAGTGGAGTACTCCAAGGACAGATTTGCTTGTGAGGTTTTGGATGGACAGGTAACAGATGACAGATGTAGGGTGATGGATGAGATCATCTACTACAAGGACAGGATCTTCTTGACTGAGGGCTCTCAGCTCAAGAAGAAGATATTGCAGGCTTCTCACGATTCACCGTTGTCTGGCCATTAGGGGTTTACCAAAACCTACAGGGCCATCAAAGAGAGGTTCTCATGGAAGGGCCTCAAGGAGGACGTACTCCAACATGTCAGGGAGTGCGAGGTTTGTCAGCGCAACAAGGGGGAGATGAACCATCCGGCGGGTTTGTTGCAGCCTCTTCCCATTCCAGAGGAGAAATGGGAGAGTATCTCGATGGATTTCATCACAGGATTGCCCATGGTGCAGGGCAAGGACTGTATATTCGTCGTCGTTGATCGATTGACAAAATATGCGCATTTTTTCGCCATATCCACACATTATACAGCAGCACAGGTGGCGGAGCTGTTCTTCAGGGACATCTTCAGGTTACATGGTCTTCCCAAGACCATTGTCAGTGACAGGGACAGCCGCTTCATGGGCAGGTTTTGGCAGGAGCTTTTTCGGTTGGTGGGGACAGAGTTGACACCGAGCACTAGCTACCACCCACAGACAGATGGGCAGACAGAGATAGTTAACAAGTGGCTGGAGGGCTACTTGCGTAACTATGTCAGTGGGCAGCAGAGAGCATGGCTGAAGTGGCTGCACCTAGGAGAGTATTGCTACAACAACACACATCACATGACCATCGGTATGTCTCCGTTTTACGCATTATATGGTTATCATGCTTTATCTTTTGTTGATGTGATGTTTGGTGCCAGCAAGGCTCCGAGAGCCAAGGACTGGATCCAAGAGAGTCGGAACATCCTTCTTGCTCTCAAGGATAACATGGCCACAGCATAGAACCGGCAGAAGCTGTATGCCGACAGGGGTCGGGTGGAGAGACATTTTGAGGTAGGGGACTTGTCTACCTACGTTTGCAGCCATACCGACAATCTACTCTGAAGCAGAAGGGAGCTGAGAAGCTCAAGCCCCGTTTTTATGGGCCTTACAGGGTGATAAGCAGAGTTGGGCAGGTTGCTTATGAGTTGGAGCTACCCCAAGGCAGCAAGATTCATAACATATTTCACGTATTGTGCCTGAAGAAGGCACTAGGACAGCAGGTGAAAGTGACAGGGGAGCTTCTGCCTACGGATGATGAGGGGCACTTGGTGCTACAGTCGGAGGCCATTATTGATACCTGGGAGAGACAGTTGTGGAGCAGGACAGTCCGGGAATTCTTAGTGAGGTGGAAGAATTTGCCGGATGAGGATGCCACTTGGGAGAGTGAGAAGATCTTGCAGCATCCATCACTACAGTTGCTTGGGGTCAAGCAACATTTTGCCGAGGGAGACTGTAATATTCCCAATTAGCAATAGCTAATTGGAAATATTAATTTTGACCAATTTTGCCTTATTATAGTTGGAGCATGAATAAAGTGAGTGAAATATTAAATAACTCACTTAGGATAAAGTATTTCCCTAAAGTCCACATCGTATTTGAGGAAGTGGGGCCTAGTGGCCAAGTGGACAGCGCAGGGAGAGGAGGACGTGGACCACGTGGGTAGCATGGGGCCTACCTCACACAGTTGAGAGGGGCAGAGTGGGCCAAGGGGCACGTAGGAGATTTTGGGGCCTAGGGTTGAGAGAGGCCCATCGTGATAAAAGCGAGGAGAGCCTCTTCATTTGATCATTCATGTTTATGCATCTTGAGCTTGTCATTTCAACTTGGAGCACGCTGGCTGTTTAGCTTGTCTGCAGTACTGTTTAGTACACCGGGTGTCTCCGTGCGGAGATCCCACCCTCAGCCCCGGGAGACTTCGAGTGCTTGCTCGGGTGAGGTATTCTACCACCATTTTTGCAGGAGGATTTGTGGTTGCCTTCATTGTGGAACAAAGCATCTAGGGACTGCACAGTCTTGAGAGAGAGGACGCAGTTCATCTTGGGGGAGCTCCGGATTGGTGCCATTTTGGAGGATTCGGGCCGGAGAATTGAGCAAGGGGTCCGCCCTTGCCTATTGGAGATATTTGGGAGAGAGGGAGTCCCTATTTTGGAGGTTTCCATTCAGCACCAGCATGGCCCTTGGGAGGATAGCATAGATCCTCAAGGGAGGCATTTTCAGAGGTTGATCATTTCAGAAACGCTGTTTGGGCTTTTCTGGGTATTGTGAGTAGAGATCGATTCCAGAGTATCAGCATTTTCCGAGGAGAGGAGCAGCTCCAAATACTCATTTTGGTTCCAGCAGTTGTAGCAGTACGACAGTATTTCAGCAGTTGGAGTTAGAGCAGAGAGCAGCCTGTTGACCACACTTTGTCAATGACCCCATAGCAGTACACCCCCATTTTTTCAAATGAGATTCATCATGTTCGACGTGGTCGCGCCATTCAGATTCCATCATCAGACGACATTTTTATAAATGAAGTAAACCCATTCTACATGTTATGATGTAAATGATCTAAGTAAGACCATCAATGTATGTAACAACCTAGGTAAGCCTAGTATGTTGTTGATGATTTCTATCCTAGGAGGTTTTTTGTCTCACTAATTTACTTGTGTTTTTCGACACAAGTTATTGGCAGAGTTTTTCCCTCCAGCCTCACCCCAAAGCTAGGGTGGATTTTGTCATCAACATGCTAAGTGAGTCATAGTGTTTTCTATCGAGTCCTTGTAAAAGTAGTTTGGGAATAATCCTAGCTATTTGGCTAGATTATTTTATTACAAGCTACTTGGTCTGCTAGATCATGTTTTGAATCGCAGAATTGGGTATTTATTTGAGGGTCTATACGAATGGATATTCCCCTTTCATGTGTCTAAATGTTTTATCTTATGTAAAGAGGGTTGGAAAAAATAATTAAAATCCCCTCTCAGTCAATTAATTAGAATTTCTGGTCAATTAATTAAAAAATCTTAAGCCAGAAATTTAATTAATTTTAGGTCCTAGGTGAGGATAAAATCCTTCAAAGGCAAAATTCGTTGGTCCTTAAAAAATGAATTTTTAAAGGCCCCAAGTCAAAGGAATATTGAGAATTTTAAGAAATTTTGGACCCTTGGACCTAGGTGATTAAGTCAAAGTCAAAAATTTGAGGTAATTAACTCAAAAATAGTATTTTTGAGTTAATTAAAATGGATTTAAATCATAAATTCGTTTTTCCCCAAATTTATAATTTCGACGGTCCAGAGTAAAAGATGATCAAATTTTATCGACGGTCGAGATTATTTTGACATGGATCAACCGAACTAGCCGTTGGAGATTTTGTCATATAAATTAAAGGTCTTTGTCAGTCTTGAGTCATCCGATCTTAGGATCATGCACTTATCTTGGAAGCTCTTGTAAATTTTCTTTGGTGAATAAAGCATAAAGACTTTGGGGTTACAAACTTTGGTGATCCTTTTCCAGATCTATGTGGTGATATTGTCTCTAAACTCTGCTACTTTATTTGGTATTTTATGGTTGATGGCCTTCATGGATTAATCTGCATACAGGTATCTTGTGCGGTTTTCTGGATTCATAAAATGACATTTTGATTTTTTTTTAAGAATCTCATGTTATTTTCTTAAATCTCTATCGATCTAAATTTTAGATCTAAGTGTGCAGGGAAATATTTTTTAAGGTTTTGAGCGTCTGGGGAAGTCTTCGGTTGGACCAGCCGAGTCTCATAAAACATAAATCTAAAAAGCTCATTATTTGTTAAATTCCAAGTCTATCTTACGAAATTAGTGGTTTTGTAGGATCTCCTAGGGCTTGTGCCTCTCTTTCAAAAAAATTCAAATTTCTAAAAATTGTGCTAAATTGGATTCAAATCTGGCCGTGAGGGCCTCAAAATCTGTAAATTAGCTTGTAAATTTGTATTTTTATTAGGCTGTAAGGGTTTAATAAATTTTTTGGTGTATGTATTTTCAGGATCTAACTGGTTTTGCAGGTTGCAGGGTTTACTCAGAATTTTTTTTAAAGATCTGAGCTAGATCCAGCCCCCAAGGGCCAGATCTGGCCTCAGAATCACTTCTATGGGCAAATCTGAATGTTATCGATTTGAAGAGCATCTAAAATCTGAGTTTTTTGACTGAAAGAAATTTTTAAAATTTGATGGGCGACATTTAAATGTACTGGGTTTATTTTGAAACTATCTCTGCCTTAGTTGCTGTCAAAAACTCGTCCATTCATCTGCCTTCATCATTCCTCTGCGTCTTCATCTAGCTGGCTCACAGCTTCTCCCTTGCCCGTCCAAAACCCTTCTCACGCTACCCCTGTCAACGACGTTTCTACCTTCACGCAACATACATTGCATTTCTTATTTTTTGTGCCCTAGCTTCTCCTTCCTTACTTCCGTCCTCCTTTTTTCTGCCATCATTTCCCTCTCTCTGCATCAAAATCTCCTCCGCCATCCATTTCTCCTTAAGCCTATTGTCCATCGATTTCGTTTTCTTCTTGCCACCGTCCAAGTCGGGTCTTCCTAACGTCGAGCCCTCGTCCCTCGTGCTCCCTCCTCTGCAACCTAACCCTCGCATCCTTCTTCCTGCCGTCACTCCCTTTGTCGTCGACATCTGAACTTCATCTGTGCACTGCATTAAATTTCGACCTCCTCCCTCACGCCGTCGTGCCCCCGGCTCCTCGATCTGCAAATAAAACAAACAAGCAACGAAACCAAAAAAAAAAAAATAACACATATATCATTACGTTTGTGGATAAGTTTTTTTTAATTAGTTTCATTGTTTTGTAAAGTTAGTGTTAGGGTTTAGTTTTAGTTCCATTTTTTTTATTCGATTTTAGGTTCGGTTAGTTTTAGCATTAGTTCTTATTTTAGTTCGATTTTATTAGACTTTAGTTTGGAGCATTAGGATTTGATTTTTTAAATTTTAGTTTAGATTTTATTTGATAGCATTAGATCTAATTTTCGAATTTTTTTACTTTTCTTTTATTTTAGATTTTAATTCATTTAGATTTTGTAGATTTTAGTATAGTGTTTAGTATTTGTTTTAAATTAATTGTAGATTTTACATTTATTTTTTTCTTTTTAGTTAGTTCAATTTTGTTTTATTAATTTTTAGTTTTAATTTTTTAATGTTTGGTTTAGTTTCATTTTTTAGATGTAAAATATAAAAAATAAAAATTATAAAAATTTGAAAAGTATAAAAAGGGTTAATTTTTTTGTTTTCATGGTCAAAGTGAGCTTAATCTTTTTATCTGAAGTTTTTTGACTATAGAAACGTTTTCTAGATCGAAATTAATTGAAACATCTTAAACATCTGGCATTTTCATCTTATATTGCTGTGGGATTAAGTTATTCATTGGATATCATTGTGATCAATCGTGTTTTCATAGCAACAGTTAATCGTCAATTGCTTGTTTTTTTTAATAGCATAACGGGATCTTGTTTGACTCCATAGGGCACTGGTTTTAATCCAATCTTTAAGAATCTCGTTAAATCTTATCAAGTACTTGGCCTGTAACTGTGTCTCCTGGATTCTTGTCTTTCATTTCTATTAGGGTCTACCTCCCTTAGCTTGCAAGGAGACAACTTAGATAGAGAGATTGGGGATCAGGGTGACAGCCCCCGATCTGAGCCGTTGTCGCGGTGCCTAGACAATCTGTGCGAAAACACAGCCATTTCCTTTGACATTCTGAGAGTATTCCTACACTTGCCTGGTGCAAGTTGAGGTGCCATCATTCTGATCACCACTTGTACTTCTTTATATTTCTCAGTATAATAAAATGGCTTAGCATTCTCTATTTCTTGTGTATCTGCTTCATGATTTGTTTCTAGCACTATATGTCTTGTTGTATGCTTTATATTACTGTCTATTTCCCCTTCGGGATATTACAAATGAACAGAAGATAAGAGAGGGCATACCTGTCGACACTGAAAATTTATTTTTTTCGGAGGTGAGAATGTGTGGAGCCTCCTTTGGGCATTATGAGATGTTGATTACTGTGTTGCTTTCGGTTTTGCAATTGGACCCTCTGAGTTCTCGTTTTGGTCCTTCAAACAATCTGAAAAGGGCGACATATAGGCCAATATGGCTCATTTCAGCTCATTTGTGACTTATGAGTGCTTGAGAGTGTGAGAGGTTAAAAGTTGTTGCGGAGCTTTTCTTGGCGTTGCGGTCAGCCTGTGCACCCGGGACTCAAGGTAGGCCCCATAACGTCCTGCATTTAATTTTTTCAGTCTGACTGGGCGGGGATCCATACAAATTGGGTTTGTACGGAACCCAAGCAAATTTTTACCTTGACCGCGCAGGCGATCAAGGTACAGGCGCGAAATTTGTGTAGGAAACTAAGGCTTTGCGTGCAAATTTCGAGCTTGTCATGGCTTTGTGCACGCAGCCTCCTCGCCTGTTTGAGATACAGGTGCGCGGTCAGCGCGCCGGTTTGAGAAACAAGCACGCTAAAAGGCCAAAGCTGTTTTTTGAAAAAAATTGGGAAATTTTTCAATTTTTTGGTGTTTTTCTTGTCACTGATGTGTGCCTGTTTGGTGACAGGATGCTTTGGAGGGAGAGAGACTGGCCTGAACTCCGAATGACTGTGGCACAAGATGCCAAAGCTCGCCAACAGTTGGCGTGATGGGTCTTCTCAAGTTTCTTGAGAATGACCTCCTGCGATCGCAGGATCGGCTACTGCACTACCTGGTCCGCTGCTGGAACAGATGGCATAGGGTTGTGGTGATGAGAGGGCGTGACCTGACTATCCATCTAGAGACGGATATATACTTCGTGATAGGGCTATTGCCTTAGGGTGAGGCGCTCCCATATCCGCTTCCCCTCGGGAGGGTCGATCTTCGACGAGTCGCGGCTATCCACTATGGCGGGGTGCCTCTCACGGAGGGGTGCATCTTGATTGCGTCAGTGACTGATTTGGCCGAGCGATGTGCTCTAGCGATGATTGTGCGATTGAAGGGGTCATCGTCGCCGCACAGGGCGTCGGGGCCACAGATAGGTGTCTTGCGCCGATTGAGGGCCGACTGCCGGGCACTTCTTTGATTTTGCCCATCATTGCTACCACTGGATGATGGCTCCGCTACCGAAGGTCCGTGATGGATCTAAGCTATTTACTTATGCTAGCATCCTCTGTAGCATCATGTATGAGAGGGTGGTGCTACTTCGACCCGTGGTGGCTGTGCCTGCGGGGGGTCATCAGGACCCTCGCATGAGGAAGTGGGCTCCTGTTATGCCTTGCGGTGGGGGAGGAGCAGTGGGGCATTACTGGAACGCAACCACCGAGGCTTGGTTTGAGGCCAACCCTCAGATGTTACTCCCCTATCCATATCCTGGGATGGACTTCCAAGGAGACCTGGATATGGGTCTTCCCGCTGGATATGTATGGGGACCAGTAGGCATGATCTTTGTTTTATTCTGCATTTGTTGAGTATTTATGATTTATATGTGTATTATGATGACACTGACATAGTTTTGTTACTCTTGCAGATGTTGGCGAGGTTGGGCGTCCTACAGCTTGGTTGGTAATACACCATCCCCCTTGGAGGGTTCGAGGGGCTCCGCTCCCAGCCGGGGGGCAGGAGGAGGTCCGGAGCAACTACAGGGTGGAGCTCTTGGTGACGAGGCCAGCCCGTCTGGAGAGGGTAGCAATTCGGCTAATATTTAGTGCACTGCAGCGATCGCTCGCGCCGAGGCGGCAGATGCTCGCATGGCAGAGATGGCAGAGTAGAAGGCTGCCTTAGAGGTCTAGGTCTCTGACTTGGAGGATGCATGGGACCGTGTGGACCGACTAACCCAGGGTATGCCTACCCATGGGTTTGTTGATGATCTGGACGATGTATGGCTAGAGACACTGATGGCCCGAGAGAGGGGCTATCGACTGACTCTGCATTGCGTGGCGGCTTCGGTTTTGACAACTGCCCCAGTATTAGCATAGGAAGCAGTCGTGGGTCCATGTGCCCAACCTAGAGGGGCACAGCCCTAGAGACTTTTTGTACACAGGGAAAGCACCCGTTATGAGGATGCTTCCCTTATTTTTGATGACTTGTGTAGATGTATTTTTAGCTGACCTATGGGTCAGATAGATGACTCATCATTTGTACTCAGACATATATTTTTTGGGATATATATCTAAGAGATATTTTTTGCGGCTCTATATGGTGTGTCCTGTTGTTTATATGTTTTTATGGATGATGTGTATTGCTGATGGATATCTATGTTTTTTATGTTATTTTTTTTATGTATGATTGTTTATCCGAGATGCATTCCAGTTTAGGATGTGGTTAGCTATGCGATCTGCTGTCTGGTTTTGATTTCTTGGCACATGTGTGAATGTAATGTGATCAAATTGACAGCTTAATCTTTTTGCACGCAAATATTTTCTAAACAGATGCGAATCTCGTAGCTCAAACTCTTGGTTTAACTGTGAAACCACTAACTGGGAATCAAGGTAGATATGCAAGTGGCAAATGCCTTGGTTGAAGGCATCGCACATGAGCCCAATGACGGTGTCATATTCTGCCTGATTGTTCGTCGCTGATTCGATGCATAATCTGTTGGTGAAGAATGGCGATCGGTCAAGGTGGTGGATGACCCAGGCGGCTATTGCTAAACTTTGAGACCATTGCGATGCTCCATCAACGAATCCAAACTAATGGTTGGGTTGAAGATCCATTTGTGACACTAGAACACTTTTTGTAATAAGTCTGTGATCAAAAATAAGGTTTTGGTGTGTGTACGTTAACTGTAAGGCTAAGCCCTCTTGGCCCTTGTGGGTAAAAATTCCATCGTGGGAGCTTGCATGGGAGCAAGGCTAGATTCCTCATTAGGCTGAGCACTTTCCAGGATTTGGAAATTGTGCCTGGTGCAGAGGTGCCTGAATGTTTCCATTAATGGGAATGCCTCTGGTTTGTGGTTATGGCCGATGCAAATGGTGCACGGTACCACCGTGTCGACTGAGTAGATTGTGTGGGAACCAACACTACTCTTTGTCCCTGAAGTGGACGCTCGGAAAGGATCAGGCGTAGGGGAGAGAGTTCTTTGCTTCCATTTCCAAGTTTTTGGTTTGGGCATGTCTAACTCTTTTGGGGAGTGTAGACTTAATTTTGATTTCGCCGCTCGAAGCTTGGGGAGGTGTTCATATTTCATATTATGGTGAAAATGTGAGCAGATCCGGCAATAGTAGTGTGTGATTTTCTCCTTGTTAGAGAGATATTTCTGAAGGAGGGAAGAGACCATGCGAAAGCTATTCGTGAGGTGCTTCAGTTCTTTACACTGATTGACCTGGTGATCGATTCTGTTGCATAGTCCGCACGTCGGCCTAGGTTGGACATGGGTCGTGCTAGGTCGATGTGCTTTTCTAATTTTCCCAACGTGTCGCTATGGAAACGGAGTAGGCTTCCTGGGGGCAATCAGCCTTCCGTTATGTTGTCTAAGCTCTGGACTGATGATATCCCAACGGTGCGTTTCTAATGTATGAATGATGTCGATTAGCGGGCGCACTTGAGGGATATAGGTGCAGCGCTGATCATGATGGTTGCCTTGACATACTAGACAAGAACATCGTTCTTGGGTGTTCCCTTCCTGTTCGTTTGGTGACGTGATTGGGTACCACCGGCATAGCGCTTCTAGGTCTGGGCATGAGGCAACCACATGATTGCGTGTATTACATAACGCACATGTTGTTCTTCTCTGTGGAGGGCGGTTGGGGGTGACTAAGGGTTCCCCGATCAGTCGCTTTTCAGCTGTCAGGAAGAGGATGGAGCTACTTATCACGTCCTCCTGCGTTGTCGAGCTATCCATGGATTCTGTATCAGAACCACTAGGGAGAGGCGTACTATGGCCATGCGTAAACTAGTTAGCGCTAAGTGAAACCGAAGGATGTAATGGCACTGCTCTAATTGATGATTGCCAGAACATATCAGACAAGAAAATTGGGTTGCTCGCAAGCCAACGTAGTACACACGTTCAACTGCATACCATCTTCGGATGAGTTCCAGGGCTGCGTAGTTGTCAACGAAATGGTCACGTTCATTGCAAAGTGCACAGCATATGATAGGAGGGAAGATGAATGGGAGTCTTTCTGGTGACCGTCGTGCCTCCTGCAGGTATAAAATGACGCGAGGTTCTTCTCCATTTGACTAGATGGAGGGATATTCTTGATAGGATTGTTCAATGGCATGTAATGCATCCCTTTATTATGGTATTTTTTGGCAATGATGGTTGTAATTCCCATAATTGCCACAGATAGCGCATGTGTGGTTGGTATGCAATGCCTTGCCTTGATTTTTGGTGGCTGGTTCCTTTTTACGAGAACTCGTTGCCGCGATATTTACCTCGGAGCTAAGGAGCGGTTTTAGTTCGTCCAACTCCGGGCAGATGTGGGTAGGGTAGCCTACTATGTCGCATATGGCACAAGGTTGTAATTCCCGTTGTATGATGAGAGTTTCTACCTTCTTCCCCTTTTATTGGTTTTCTTGGTCGTAACAATTGGTTTTGCGACAAGGATTTCGTTCGATGGTTTGGTTGCGACAATCTCCTTAACAAGTGGGGCCTCCTCAGGAGTGAGGGGGATTAACCCTGTAGAGGTGACATTTGTTACTCCCGTTGTGGTAGGTGGGACCAAGTACCAAACTGGTTTTGCAAAAGATAAGTTTGGCAACACCACTGCTGCCAAGACTTGTTGTAACACAAAACCAGATGGAGGGTAGAGGAAAGGAGTTTGGGAGGTGGCATAGGCCAGAAAGGTTGTCGTGGCTGAGGTCTCGGTATCGTTACTACTCGTCTGTCTCCTGACTGGCTTTGGTGCTTGATGTAGACATCATGCACACCGGAGCCTCTATGATATCAGCTGATGGTTCTGGTATGACAGGGGGATCTCCTAGGAATGATCCAAGGATAGACGTCAGTTTGAATTGGTTGGGGCCATATTCTTGGTACCGTGCAAGCGTCTCAGCAGATGTGTCTACATAGGGTAGAACGACATCGGCGTTCGTTAGGGGTCGCTTGTCATGATATGACAATTGGTCGATAGTAACAATGTGATCCTCATGGGGGAACATCATGGTTCGGAAGATGGAGGATGCTATGGCAGACATGGCGTACATATAACTCTTCCCAAGGAGTATATTATAATCCAGTTGAGCATCCAAGACCTCAATGTCTATAAGGACCGTCTTTTCGGCCAAGCAGACCGGGACATTTTGATAGAGACCGATGGGAGCGGATGGGCACCCGTCATATGCTCTAAGTGTGATGTCTGATGGCTTTAGTTCGGGAGACCCTAACCTCTGCCAAACTTTCTTTGACATGATGCATGTGGATGCACCCTCGTCAATGATACAACAGTGGATAGTGATGTTTTGGACTGACACCGGTATCTGGAAGGCGATCAATGAAGGAAGCCAAGGGGTGGCTTTATCTAAATCAAAAGCCAATAGGTGCGAATCGACAGGGTCGATGGTGCCTAACGCGGAAAGTAAGGCTTTCCTTTGCTTTGGGCAGGATTATAATTCTTCCAAAGCTAACATGGCAACAGGAGATTGGGCTAAATCATCCAAAATGCTATAGTTATGGGCTACTTTGGAGTGGTTTCTTGCTCGCCTAGTTGGTCCCTTAGCCATCTTTGGCAAAGTTTCAATAGGTGTTTTCGATATAGTCAACGATGTTGTTGGTGTACTCGTGCTAACCCCTGATGAACTAGTGTTTGGTGGGGTATCGTAATTTCGATTTCGTGTCTGAAAAAACATTTCTTCGCCAGTCATGTAGATTTTGTGGCTGTTTTTTCCGGAATCGTTAGGAATTGTTTGCTGCTATTGGGTGCTAACAGTCCCTTGGTGGGGGAAGGGCTCCTACATGACAGTTGTCTGCTATGAAGGTCTCCCTTGTCCTCGATTACCCTGAAGCTTCTTCAGCTCGGGGAGATCGGGACAGTGGTGAGTGTAGTGGCCGTACTCACCTCAAATTGCGCAAGAGTGGTTAGTCCAAAGATTCGCCCTCTTGTTCTACCCTAGGGAGTTATTTGGCTCCTAATTTCAATTTCTGTTGGAGTTTCCCCCAGCCTGAGATCGCAGAGGGCGGTGTTGATTGTTGCCCCTCTGTCCAAGATTTCCCTTTTGTTTGTTTTTTGATTTTTTCCTTGTCGCATTAGGAGGATAGCTAGGATTCTCCTAATTATATGATTGGCGTAGTTGTGCCTGGGAAGGTTGCACAAAGTTTACCTGTGCATTATTCTTCATGGGTGGGTTTTGTGTTGGGGATTAAGAATATTGGGGTCCCTGTCCCTGGTTTGTAAATGGTTGTTGGGGGGGAGCTCTTCCGTCAACATTGCTAGCTGCATACTGGGTCCCCTGCGCAGGAGGGTATGGTCCTCCCTGCTGATGATGGTACGACTGCGCCCTATTGGTCATGTTTTGCAAAGGTGCATGATGACTTTGATGTTAGCTTAGTTGCGGGATGTTCTGTTAGGATCATACACGTAACCGGGGAACTGACTACTGTTGCCTAGGTGATTTTGGTTTAGTGACCCAATTAATCCGTCTACAATGTTCGACGCGCCTGGAAATTCTTTGTAAGTTTGCAGGCGCAGGGCGTTAGGCAGGATGTTATAAATGTATCCTTAATGCATGTAAATCAGCTCGAGTTGGGGGCTTTACTGATGGCATCCTCTTTGGATGTAGGTTTTTGAGTTGTTACATCTTTTGAAATCTCTACAATGAGACTTTTCAGGAATAGGTTCAGCAGGACTCTATCGTCGAGTTTGGCTTTACACAAACTGCGAAGTCGCCACCATTCATGGAGATGGTCCGAGATATGGACGGCTGGTATTTGTCTAAAATATGTCAGTAATTCCAACCCGGAATCATGGTGGATGGCTAACTGAAAAATTGTGAGGAAATTTATAGCAAGGGCGCTAAAGGTTCCATGTGTAGCAGAAGGTTTCTCCACATACCATTTCGCAGCTGGTCCGGTTAGGGTGTGCTGAAATAGTCTCAGCCGAATAGTATCATCAATGATGTTGTTCGACGAACACCACAAGTGGAAAGTCATTATGTGATTTCTGGGGTCTTTCGCTTGCTTCCCTTCGAATTTTGGAATGTCTGAAGGGAGCTTCGCAGGCATGGGGGCCATGTACGGTTGTGTGCAATGGGTTCATTCGTTAACTTGGTTAGATCAGGTAAGTTAAACGATGCTAAGAATGGTAATTGTGGGTTGAGTGCCATTGCAGACTGTGAAAAAATAGTGTTCTGGTTTGAAATAGGGTTTGTCTGTGATGTACCCGACTGTGTGTTCAATTGGCTCCCCGAATGGGTAGCGCTCCTCTGCCCCTTAGGGGTTGTGGGAGGAGTGGTATGTGGTGACCCTGTGGGGGTTTCCACTGGTGTGGCATTGGGTGACCCTTAGGGGTTCCCAACTAAAGATGTCCCAATAAAGGATGAACCGATAAGGGTGGCGGTGTTCCGTTTTTTATGCCTAAATGGCAAAAGACCTGGAACTCCTCCTGCTAATGGGGGGAGGTCCAAAAGACGTCTAGATCAACGGTGTCCCGTTGGGTCCATTATGGTGTCGACTAAGTATGGTTTTGGAAAAATTCTTCAATTCTATGAAAGGAGAGATATCAAAGAAAAAATAGTGACCACATACATAAAACAAAGCAAAAACAAAAGTTAATTTTCCTTTAAATTAGTTCTATGTGATCAATCAATCAAAAAAAATGGTTTTGGTTGTTTTTGCGCGTGATACTCAAATGACAAAATCCTAAAGACCTAAACGTCTTCACACTCTCAATTGTAACTGGGCCCTGCGAAGATACCTTCTGATGGGTACTGGGGCTAACATCCCGAAAGAACTGGCGACGCCTTCCAACAGCCGAAGAATTGACCAAGGTAATGGATAGAGGATTTAGTGTTGCTTGCACTGTCACCTATAGGGAAGGATGCCCTAGATTTGACCACTAAGTAACTTCGTCCCACGTGAGCATTCGAGTCTTGAGCTTCTTGCTAAATCAGCTACCAGTACCGAGCATTAGATGGGTCGGGTAGCCCCAAATAATACCGCATGCACTGGGCTTAAGCTTAACCCCATTTGAATCGGGTTTCTGTGGCACTCGGGTTTTGTTTTCCGTGGACGGATAGACGGATTTAAAGCTCCCTATTTAGTCAAATTTTATGTCTCAAGATGTAAACTGACCATGGCAGCTTATTGGATGCCTACCCCCATGGTCCTAACCTGAACTATAATTTTTCTTATGGCCCCTGTGGGGAAATTTAATGAGTTTAGTTAGGTTAGTTTTAAGGAGTCTTTACTTCACTTATGGTGTGGAAGTGTGTAAGAAAAAAGTGAACAATCACACATTTTTAAGATGTGGATATGCGGTAATCCATTACACGTCCCCTATTAATCTATGTTTTGATTGTTCCTTGCGATAAGAAAATCATATGTAGATAGTGGGCCGCTTACAACTTTGCCTAATTAATCTAAGTGATTAACTAAAGGGAGATGGCTAATTATCAGAAGGGAGCTTTCATATGCTTGCCCGAGGTCACCAAAAGGTGCAAGGGCAGCAGAGCTTACTTGCTTCTCTTAAGATAATTAAGTCCTAGTCCCAACTCCTAGTGCAAAAATTTAAACTAAAATTAATGATCTAACTAGGAAAAAATGAAAACTAGCTAATCATTTGTGGATTAGGGCCACTTACTCCTGCTAATTATCTATGTATTTTTGGTGTCTATTTTCACAAAAAGAGTTAATTCAGATTGCAAAGGTGGATTTGTCCACTCAATTGCCCCCTACTTAAACTATGTGAGTTTTATGAATATAAACTTCAAAATTTAAAACTATGCAACTAGAAATACCAAAACGCAGCCAAAAGCAAGTTCTAAACAGTCATGGGACACCACACATAGTGCTGGCAATTTTTCTCTGGGGTGCTAGTCACTTTACAATTGAGAAATTAAAGAAAACCACCAAGAAATTTAGTCTCCGGTTTCCGCGCAGAAAAGTTTCACACAAGCGCGCGACTCTGCGCGCAGGTCAGAGCTGAGCTCGCGCGGATCGCCACGTCTGTCTGAGTAAACAACGTGCAGTTTTCCTACAAATGAAATTTCTAGAACTCCTGAGCTGCAAATCTTCACTGTGGGTGAATGAGCAGAGAAGAGGAGAAGGGGAGCTATCCCAGCAACACTGCAGAGCAGAGAAAAGGTCCCTGCAACAAGCGCAACCATTTAACTAAAAGGTAGAAAAAGTGGAGTCGCCAATCCTGTAGTGGTGGTTTTTGTGCACAAGTGTACCAATCCACCGGTGCTTGGAAAGAGTGGTCGCATCCTCCAAGCTATGGTCACAGGAAAAAAAGATGGTTAGTAGGTTAGTGAACACATGCCAATATATATAAAACACACTAAATTATGGAATGTGTATATAAAACACACTAAATTATGGAATGTAGTATGCATATAGAGAGAAGAAACACAACTAAACTAAAACAAGAACAAAAGCTCACAATAAGTCAAACGTGACAATAATGCAAACGATGGAATCAAAGTCCCCTCTTATTGACCACTATTAGTAAGAAAGATAAAACGTTACACTCTTGCCAAAGGATCCTTAGAACTATGGAGTTCTAAGACCCAGTGCAAGCAAGTTTTTACCCTTTAGCTGATGTTGCAAGGTCTCTCTCTTCTCTGAAGGATTGAAGTTGTTGGGTGGCCAACAACCGAATCCTCACTCAACTGCTCCTTTGGATTACACACTATTGGCTTGCTCATGAGCAATTTGGCCAGCATAACAATGTGTTCTCATTTTGCTCATCTCTTGGTGGCAATTTATAGGCGAATTCAAATCCTTTTTCCCTCTCTTGGTACACTTGTGGATGGTGACCCAAGAGAGAGAGTTGATTCCTTTGTGTGCCCACTTGATTCCCTTGTGTGCCCACTTGATTCCCTTGTGTACTCACTTGAGGTCCAAGATGGCTTAGGCAGCTGTCCTTGGGCGGCCTCAAGTGGAGGATCATTTCCTGAAGTGTTTCCAGTGGTCCCGGAAAGCGACTTCCTGTAGGTTTAACCCTGAACAGAAATTATCTACACACGAATCTTATAACAGAAAATAAACAATAGCGAGAGTATAAAACATAAAACAGATAAACATAGAGATTTTCCCCTGGATCCCAAATTGGGACGACCAGCTTGATTTTTCATTATATTCCTTTTAGTGTTACAACACATATATATACATGCCGAAGCACACATAAACCCCAATCCATTAACCCTGGATTAGAACATAACCGTAGTTCCCTTGACCGGATCTACAAAATACCAGGGGTCGAAAACCATCGTACCCCAAAGCCATGTGCAAACTCATGCACAAAACATGGGTGGGTCCACATATGAGTGGGACCGCATACCAAAAAAAAATTTCGTCGGGGCGCTGCCCCGGACCCTAACAGGGGGGGCTGCCGCCCCCCCTGTGACCCCCCTGCTGCGCCCGGCACAACGTACCCAATATAACACATACCCAACACTTCCGCCACTCCCAGGACCGAGCGGCTTTTTGAGGGAAAGTCACGCAAACTAGCGCACCTATCAAAGGAAAATGCGCACAACGCGCATTTTGCATGTGTTTCTCATGCACAATTTGATTTTTGCCTCTTGACCTTAGAGATTTTTAAAACTTTTCAGATCCTCTAATGCTCCTCAGCCCTGTAAATCCTTTTGCCTGACATTTAATAATGTCATCTTTGCTTGTCCGATTTTCCAATGATAACACATGTCTTGAGGTATCTCAAAGGCATAGCAGATTATGGGTTATGGTACAGACAAGTTGATGGAGTGAGGCTTGAGGGCTTCACAAATGCAAATTGGGCAGGGATCTCCATAGATTAGAAGATTACTTCAGATTGCATCTTCAACTTTGGGTCGGCAGTTGTTTCTTGGTTCAGCAAGAAACAAAGATCAGTTGTTCTCAGTACATGTCTACCAGCTTGGCAGCATGTGAAGCCATCTGGATGAGGAAATTTCTTGTGGATCTTTTCAGGTAGGAGTTGGAACCCATAGTGATGAGGAAATTTCTTGTGGATCTTTTCAGGCAGGAGTTGGAACCCATAGTGATGAGGAAATTTCTTGTGGATCTTTTCCGGCGGGAGTTGGAACCCATAGTGATTCGTTATGACAATCAGAGTTGCATTAGGCTCTTTTAGAATCCAGTGGTTCATGACCGATCCAAGGACATTGAGATCAGGTACCATCATCTTAGGAATGTGTGAAGAAAGGGATAGTAATGTTACCGTACAATCGAACAGATGAGTAGGTTACAAATACCTTGACGAAGGCCTTACTCAAAGGCAAGTTTGTGTTTTTTAGAGATAAGTTGGGAGTTGTTTAGAATCCCTTCCTTGCTAAGAGGGAGTGCTGAAAATGTAGCAAAGGAAGGTCTTTTGGCTTGTGCCTTAGCTAGTTAAGACCTCGAATTGTCTTTCTCTAGTCTAAATGTGAATTCATAAGTTAGACTTCAATTATGATGAGTTGATTTCTAGTTCACTGGAATGGTCATCAATAGATTGCATGCTTAGAGTTGGAGCTTCAGTTCATTGGAGTCTTCTTCAGTTAGACTGCAGGATGAGGTGGAAGAGACAAGTTCAGTTAGGATGAGTTAAGACTTCAAAGACAAATGAAAAGAGGACGAGTTAAGTCCTCAGTTAACTCAGTTCACAACTAGAGGAAATCAAGGAGCAAGTTGCAACTTGAGCTAGTTAACTGCGATCTAGTCCAAGTGTAACTGAGACTTGCTCTAGTTAACTAGAAAAAGGAACTCGTTGCACTTGTGTGAACAACCATTCGAACTTGGCCTCCTTGCATGCATCGAAATTCTATTAAAGCAAGAGAAGGCACGAAGGCACGAAGATTGATAATTCTTTGTTGATGGTATAGCGCATTGGTTGAGGAGCGAAGATCAAGAATTCGAGGAGCAAGCCGAGACTAGTTTCAGCAAGAAACAATTGTGTGAGCAAGCCGAGATCAAAGGGCAGGGCCGAGAGCAAATTCTCAAGGCCGAAAGCAATGACAGGCTGAGAACAATTGGTGGAGTTGAGATTAGCATGAAGAAAGCTGAGAGCTTTCTCAGAGGTCATTTGTTGGTTGCAGTAGCAGCGCATTGAATTGTAAAAGATTTATTTGTTCAAAGAACAATCAATAAGAAGGCCACAAAAAAGAAAGCAGGTTTTCCATTTCAGTTTCCTAGGTAAAACACCCGTGTCAATTTTGTGTGTGCATGTGTTTTTATCTCAATTGTTTTCTGCTACATGTTGAATGTTAAGAAACTATGTATCTTGGTGAAAGTTAAACTTGGTTTTAGTTTTCAGTTGCCTAGATTTTTCAGTAAATTCATCTAAGTTGTTATAGAGTTTCAATAAAATTAACACAAAAAAAGACAATTTGACCAAGACCCAGCCCTAGTTTAAATTTGCATAAATTATTCATCTTTATGCTTACTCTCATTTGTTTCTTTGTTGTGGAAGAGGCTCAACCAACCTCTACTTGTGGCATTTCATCATCTACTCATCAAATTCCTTGACTTTGACTTTCAAGAAGATCCATTTCCTATTCAAGCCAAATTATGGAAGGGACATCACTATTGTTTTTATAAGCATGCCTTAAACTTCAACTATTAGGGGTAGGCCCAAGGTAGTTGCCAATTATCTTGACTATCTAGTCTTGACATGTTGTCTTAGATTGGTTATAAATACTTAGATCCTGAGATGTAGTAGTAGAAGTCATCATTAGATCAACAATTTGGCTAGAGACACGCTGTACCATTATGATCTTGTCTACTAAGTAACAGTATGATCTTGTCTATATACATGCAAAGCAACCTTGATTTTCAGCACATACATAAGGTCAGAAAGAACTTGCGTTGGGTTAAGCTCAACTTTAATGGAGCATCGAAACTTGAAAGGCAACCTGGGCAGAACATTATGTGGTGAGACCTTTAGGAATGAACATGGAAAGGCAATATGTTGGACGTGGAAAAACTCCTAATAGGTTTAAAGTAGTTTCCTTCCCTTCAAGAGAAAGAAATATCCTTCGACCTTCCCTTCCCTAAACTATGCTAACTCAAGAAAGGGATAACTTGCACGAGAAAGGGCCTTCCTCCATCCTTCAGCTATGTTCATTAAAGAGAGGAATAACGTTCACTACACGAAAGGGTCGAGGAATAACGTTCACTGTAGGAAAGGGATGTCCTTTTATATGCTCAAGGGCTTTCGCTTTTCCCACGATGAAATCGAATAGCCATCCCTTGGCTACCTAAAGGAAGGTTTTTTTTAAGTCCGTGTACTTCATTTTCACATTTGCTATCCATCCATGAAAAAAAATTGCTAGAAAAGAATTTTCTTGTTATGAAATTTAGTATGCAACAATAATAACTTCTCATTCACTCCAACGAAATTTAGTATGCAACAATAATAATTTCTCATTCACTCCAACGCACCAGCCAGATCAAAGTGACCCTTCTTAGATAACTTGCGCAAGATGAGTGTTACGTGTATATAGAGACAGGGGTAACAGTGCATCAAAAAGGCGTCGCTGATAATGAAATTAACACAAAACTAAATAGGTATTGTGAAGAATTTATTGCCTTGGAAAACAGCAAAATGCCAAAACCGTCATAAAAATTCAAAAGGAACATGCTTCACCGATAAATTAATATAAATTACTGCAGATAAAGTTGTTACATATCAATTCAGGCATTCGGTTCGGTTTTATTTATGCCAATATCATAAGCGGAAATGGTTTATTAGCTCGTAAATAAAATAACGTGTGATCAAAAGCAGGAAGCCAGAACATACACAAAATAACGAGAAGAAACATGTTGAAAACATCATCCTTGGATGATGACGACGACAGCGCAGGAGGTGGAGATAGAGGGGTCGTTCCTTCCTCGTTGATCTGCAACTGCAGGTGCTGCGAGGATCTAGATCTCTTCTTGTACATTCTTCCCAAACCTACCAGAGCTTACCCGAGTTTTAGATCTAGATTTAATGCGGACAAAGTTTTTCTTCTCTACAGTCCGAGCCAATTTATGCGCGGATACTCCTACTATTTAGAAAGCTTTTCTTGTCCAGGCTCAGGCTCAAACCGAGTCAATCTATGCGGAAACATTACTATTTAATTATTCTGTAGAGGTCGTGGAATCCAAGTCTCCCTTTCCTTTCTCCAAGGTGACGGTTTTCCTGGCATTCTCCTTTTTAATTGATTATGATTCTGTGAGTGCAATGCAAGCGAAGCTCGGAAGTGAGCATGATCCATATTAATTGCAATTTATAAGGATACGAATATGTTTTTTTTAAGTTTGTTATTATTTAAATAGATAAATTATATTTTGAATTTATAAATTAATTTTTTTCTAAAAAATAAATTTAATATTTAAAAATAAAATTGTTTATGAATTAGAGTTTTTTGAAAAGTTTTTTGATTTATTTTCTAATTTAATAGGGAAGGATTTATTGAAATCACAAGTTTGACAGGGGAATTTATAACAATTGAAAGTACTCTAAGGGTTTTAGGGGTTTTGAGAGTGTTGAATCTATATATAGAGTAAAAAAAATCAGTTTAAACAAAACAATCACAAATTTGTCGATCTTTGATTTTATTGAAATCACAAGTTTGACTAGTGAACTCTTAACAATCTAAATACATATTTTTCAGGCGACTGAATCCATATATAGAATCACTTTAAACAGCATAAATCAATATTTAAGCACAATTTTTTTGTTTGATTCAAGCCAAAACTCCAAAGAATCTCTTATAAACAACTCATATATATATATATATATATATATATATATATATATATATATTAGAGTTGTATATAAGAAAGGCTCCAACTCATACACACACACACACACACACATATATATATATATATATATTAGAGTTGTATATAAGAAAGGCTCTTTAGAGTTTTAAATAATAAATAACAACAAAAGATTAAAATATATATTTTTAATCTATTACACTTCTATTATAACTCTTTTTATATATTTAAAAATAATGACAATCATAACAACCAAATTTAATAATTAAATATATATATTTTTAATTTACATATGTTTCTTTTATATTTTTTATTGAACTATTATATCTTTATTATAATTGTTTATAAACAAAATAATTTCAAGAAAGAATGTGATTTTTTGTTTTTAAAAATGCATTTTTGAACACATAAATAGATTCAACACCACGGAAAACCTCTAGCGCACTCTAATTTTGCACATTAAACAAATTAAACTCAATGTCATTTCATTTATTAGTTAGCTTGGATTGTTTCTATATATAAAAGTTATTTAGAATGGTTAAGTAGAATTGTTTATATCTTCCCACTCAAATTCAAATCCTTATGAGCCTTCTAAATTCTTAATATTTAATAAAGCTAAAATTAAGATAATTCTATATTTATTAGTGTTAAACTTAAATGAAAAGAATAAAATTAATTATTTTTAATCATTTGAAATAAACTCAAATAACCATAATAAACTTTTATATATTTTTCTTAACTCTAAAAAGTTTTTCACATCAGACTCAAACTAAAACCTTTAAAAATTTTAAAATCGAAATTCCCATTCATCAAATAAAAATATAACTTGTAACAAAATTCTTATCAAACTAACCAAAATGATTTACATGGAAAAAGTTTAATTTGTTCACTAATTAACTTACCTGTCCTCTTGAAACATTTTAGTTACTTTTAAAAAAAAAAAAATACAAACTTTGTTCTTTTTACATAATTCACGTGGACTTGTTGAAATTTGAACTTTTAGATTTTTTGATGTTAGAACTCAATTATTATTAGAATACATTTCGGAGTTTATGAGACTATCTAAGACGTATACTTCCGCACTCTGAGTTCTGTAAATAGAAAACTGTATAAAACTGCATTACATAGAAAGAGTCAAATCCAACCCAGCTTAAAAATTGATGTAAATAGACATGGGTGATGTTACAAATTGATAGTTGAATTGAAAACCTTTGGGCCCTTGAAACACACAATTTTAACAATTAGATTTCACAAATCCCACCCTGTCAAATTGAATTTTATTAAGTTTCAGTTTTATAAAAACTTAGAAACTAAATCTTAGAAAAATATATATTTCATTATGTAACAAACCTCTCTCGTGAGTGTTCACGGTAAATTTATTTTACGTAATGTAACTGTTTATTCAAGAATTAGTTGGAAACGAATTCTTGATAACCATCCAAATCGTTCTGCATCTGTGGAGGTTAACAGTTTCTTCGTGGATGTCTCTCTCTATATTGTCATCATATTCGAGGATGCCTTTCCCTATATTATCATCATATGTGTCGATTTTTGCATTGATTTGTTGGAATATCTAATTGGTGTAGCCTGTATGAGGGGTCGGTGCAGTAGTCTGTTGTTTCTTAAATGTAACATCTTCTGTTGATGACAGACTGTTGGCTGATCTCTCGACAGCAGATAGGCTGTTGAAGTACCCTGCATTTCCATATATTTACAGCTCCAGGGTCACGCATGCCTCCACCAAAGATATCATCTCTACACTTTGTGGCCCTAAACCACTAGAAATACAAATGGGTAATGCTACGGAATGACATGCATATGGGAGTGTGCACCAACGAAGTCTACCATGGGAAGGCAAGAATTAAGTTTCTGGGGTTATTGGTGGAGTGATGGATGCTCTTGTAGATTAGATCTCGTGAAACTAAAGATAAATAATTTTGTCCATATAAGTATTTCTTTCTAATTTTCATTCCTATAATCTTATTTGTGAGTTGAAATATATACTTCACTTATTTTACAATTTATTCTCATATCAAGATGGGTAAATATATGAGAAAACATTTCAAGGGAAAATATAATAAGTTGAGATTTTCGTTCTTAAGGTGAAAATATGTTTTAGTGGACATATTGAGATTAAGGTTTTGTTAACTTTATATTGAGACATTTGAAATGCATGCATATCTAAAATAGGCATGTGTCTATTGTATGTATTTATTTCATGCATGTATGGATAAATATCCATGCTTTCATATTCTCTATACATTTTATTTAATGCATGTCTAATGTAGAAAGGAAAAACATATGCATATATATATTTAAAATATGTGAGATACAAATAAGATTTATTAACTAATGTTATCACATTGGTAGAGATTAGTATTTAATAAATCCATGGGTAGTTTACCATGGTATTGGTAGAGAATAGTATTTAACAAATCCATGGATAGTTTATCATAGTGTTGGTAAAGTCACGGATAGAGGAACTATTTAATTATATTTCTTAAAAGAATATACTATGCGATTACTTTTATGGTAGCATGATTATGATGTTAATTTCTTTTGGAATAAGGTCATGCATAGGTATGAAATATTTGCATTAGATTTTATTGGAAAGAATATACATTTGTACATGGGAGATGATAACAAGTTTCGTTATCCTATATTGCTTCTTTGGCAAAAAGATGAATTACCTGTAAACAAACTAAAGTAATGTTTTGGTTCATTGATATATATGTATGGGTAATGTTGGAATGACATTTGGAGAATATGGCATGTTTTATGTTATAATTCCTGGAAATATGTGTTTGCATGTTCTCTGTGTTTGCATGTTCTTTGGTATCAAGCACTTCTTTGGGAAGACTCGTGAAGGAAGCTATGTGCTTCGTTGTGAATATGTGCTTATGCGATGGAAACATTAGTTAATGTGATTACTCATAACTAACATATATGCTGTATGTGTTGTTAAGGGGTGAATGTCAAGGTATTTTACTTTCATGTCATGAATATTGACGAATAGGCGCCAGCCCACACTCCATTTTACTGTAAATAATAACAAAGGTTTGGTTGTATGACAACGTGGCTTACACGTTAGCAGTGCTGGGTTGTTATTGTATTTGACACATGTCGTTCCGTGGCACTACATTAACACACACAATGAATGTGATGTCTCGGATTCTGTTCTCCGTATGCCTTGACTATCCCGCCAGTAACTCGCATTCACTCTGATAGTAAATGTTACAGCTCAGTGGTTTGTCAGTTCGGTTTTTCCGCCTGAGGTCTCGACAGTCGGTTCATTTGCGTTTCGCTGTGGGTTTGAGCCTCCGGTGGAGGTCTGGTTCTCCTGCGCCGAGGTCTCGGCTTATCTCTGCGTTTTTACTGTGTCGAGGTTCTGTTTTCACTCTCCCGCTCGTTGCGATGGTGGTCGGCTACCTCTGTAGCAACTTCGTTTGCTTTTCTCCTCGTTTAGATGGGCTTGAACTTGCCCACTGTAATTTTCTTGCTCTCTGTCACTGTAAACTCTGTTTCAGGTTGTTCTTGGTCTCTTTTGATTTAATACCTTCGCGCCATATAAGCTTTCGGATTAACTTCGGCTCTGGCTCGTTACGCAGGTTTTCTTCTCCGGAACTCCGTCTACAGGTTCGCTTCGTTTTCGCCGGTTTCACAGGTAAGCTCTCACTCTCTGCAATATTTACTGTGCTCTCTTTTTCATGCATCTAACAATCTTGCTCCTTGTGAGCAGTTGGTTAGTTCGAGATTTAAGGGCGCTTGTTCTTCTGCGGTTTTCTGGACCCTGTCTCCGTTCCAGGTTCACTTTCAAAGCCCTCTCCCAATGCCGATTCTGATTCACCTCACGTTCTGGAGGGTATGTAACTGATTTGGTTTGCAATTGTTATGTGCAGATGTACGAGGGTCTTCAACAACCCATCGCCCCCGTTGGCTGTCTCATTGCCCTCCTTACGGGTAGCATCATGTCCATCCCTCTTTACTGTTTCTGTGTGTCCTCCGCTTTGCTCTGCCGAGTCTGGGGTTCGATCCTCCGTTTACTAGTTTATGTTTGTTATCTGGTTTGGGAAGTTTCTCCCGGTGGTTCCGGATGAAACCATGTGGGTTCCGTCCCTGTGGCCTCCGGAAGGGTTTCAATGTTATCAAACCCTGATTTCGATGCTTGTATGACCTGAGGGTCTTTCTTTAAAGTAACTTCTGTAAATTATTTCAATATATTCTCGGAGAGATTCTGGACTGTAAACAAATGCTTTCACTTATCTATTCAGGAAGATTTTGCTCGTTTATGGTTTCAATTTACACAGTAAATGAAATAATGGTATTCCGGAATAACTTGTTTACCTGTGGGTTACGTTTGCATTCTTCTGCATGTCCTGTTTGCATTCAGTCGACGTTTCTTTCCCATGAAACGCTGGACTTCTTGTGGAATGATTACTCGAACACCTGTTTGTTAAAGAAAATCTCACAGCACTTTTATACACTGTTAGTTTATTACAGTTGCACCATAAAACGTTTTCTGTATTACTTGTTTGAATCAAAGTAGAACAACAATTTTCTAGATTATGATAAAAATGAAATTCTTTAATTCTGGGCAGCTTCTACAATATTACAAATCATCAGTTTCAAAACTGGTACCCTACTCTCTTACTCCACTGTGTTGGCAGATTGCAGAACCCCTCTTCTGTTGTTACCCTGTCCTTTTTGTATTTCGGTCCCAACTAGTTGTCAGTTGGTAACCGTTCCTTGTTCGTTACACAGGAGCGTTATTCAGTTTCCTGTTTCTTTCTATTTTAATGCATAATGAACTGAAAAGTTAAGTTAATGACCTAACACAGTTTCTTATTGACAATGATTAAAAGAAATACTAACTAACTGGAAACAACTCCTACCGACAATTTACCCTCCTAATCAAAAACAAATTAATCCTAGACAGGTACCAAGACCTGTAAAAACAACACATTCCTGAAAACATGAAAACCTGCTGACTGCTCGCCTCCTTAGTCGGATGCTCCTGCATCAAATATATACAAGAGTAGATGGAGAAGCCTCTCTAGTATAGATATATGAAAGGGTTGATTAATACTTTATGAATATTGACATCAATGTGTGTTGAAGGCATCATTAACAGGGAATAATGGTGACATGTACAAAGGAATATTATGCTTATCATGATTAATGGATCATGCAGATGAGTGCGAGTTGCAGGATGGTCCAATGATCGATGGTCCATTGTAGGTATATCTATGCCACCAAGATATGAAGATATGAAGACCAGAGGGTAAATGGTATCATATTTATTGTAATGGCTTTAAGCTATATATTTTTGTATATTTCCTTGTAAGATTTATAAACGATGGTTAAGGGATGGTCTCCCTTATAAGCCATTGAGTGATGGTTGATTACCCTCACGAGCGTTTAATAATAAAATTAAACGTTTTCTGATTTTCACCCTACGGGGTTTCCAGGGTATATTGGTGTTCAATGATGTGATTGATTATTGTGTCAAGTTGATGATGTTGATTCCTTTCTTGTTATGATGTTCATAATGGCAAGTATGTGATGACTATATGAGTAATGAAATGAATGGAAGGTTACATCACACAGTATTATGTTAATGTATTGTAATAGAGGTTGTTAATGGTTAAGGAGCTTACTACTCTTATTCTAAAGTTACATTATGAACTAGTAAACATTCTATGTAATGATGAGTAAGGAATATTTAGTAGTGAATGGATAGTTACCCATGAGTAACTTGTATAAAAAAAATTATCTCCATTTCCATGTGAAGTTAACGGTGTATGTTTCACATTCACTTTTTTATTTTTAGAAAACCCAGGGTTTAAGGGAAAAAATATTAAAGAAATGATGTATTTCATTCATTTTTTTAAGAAATTATGATTTTAGAAAAAATGGATCTTAGAAAAAAATATATTTCATTCACTTTTTTATTTTTGAAAAAGCAGGGTTTAAGAAAAAAAATTAAAGAAATGATGTGTGAAGTGAATCTGCTCTATTTATATAATTTACGAAATATTATATAAATTTTTTTTATACAATTTTTTGTTTGTTTGTTAAGAGATGTGAGTACCAAGATAATTGGAGTGAATTAAGTAGCCATTACTTAGGATCATTTAAATAGTAAAATTACTAAAACTCACCATAATGCTTTTCACCACATAATGCATTAATGTCAACTTTTATTCTAAACTCCATGGAAATTTTTTATTTTACCTACATTATATATGTTATTAAATAGTAAAATTAATTTTTTACTATTAAATTTAATCTTTTTAAAAAACTTAATATAATTAATTATATATATATATATATATATATATATATATATATATATATAAATGTAATATAGATTTTAATGTATTTTTAAAAATTTAATAGAACATATTTATATTTTTATCTTTTTTAATAATAAAATAAAAAATTCTCTAGGTGGTATAGGACTAGGCACTTCCCCACCTTGATATGATGCTAGTTCATACAAGGGAGTTGTTGCTCCCACTATACTATGTGCATTGCATGAGTTTCAATCACTTCATGATCATGGCATGAAGTTGACATAAGGTTAAACATCATTTGAATATTGCACATGACATAGGGAGGTACACCATGATTCCATAAGAGAATTATTTCATATTGGCAAAGCTGGAAGTAAAAATTCCCGCCAAGGGATCAACAGGCATCTCCTCCTCCTCGGATAAGGGTTGTGACATGCATGGAGATTTTTCCCAATATTTGTTGTGACTCACTGATTTTTTGTTCGCAATACTACTAGTATTTTTTATCTTCTCAAGGCGATGTATGTCAACTTTTGGCACAACCAAACTATTTTTAGAAGTTTTATTTACAAGATGCTTTGGTTGCTAAATTTCCATAAGGAAATCTATATATCATTAATCAAATAATGTTACAAATAAATACATGAAGTGTTGTCTCAAGATAGGGAAACTACCTTGGACGCACAATCACTTGGTTAAGCGAATCTCTCAACCACACACCAATCTAGGAAGCATAATAGGAACATACTCCTCTAGATGGACAAAATCACAACTGAGACAAGTAGGAATTACATTTTCTAACACGCCCCCTTAATGACTACTTGTCTCGATATCAATCTGCAAAGTCTAGTTGTGGTCAAACATAACAAATGATATGTCGACATCCATATAAAGGAGCAACCATCCACCAGAATGCATGGGTTCCAACCAATGCAACTGTTATTCTCATAGGATGTCCTTCGCATACATGGTTTTTTCAACCATTATAACTGCATACATGTACCTATACCTGTAAATCCCCCTCCAACATCATCATCGTGGATTTTATCGTATTACCCATTACCCATAACCATGCTTTGGGTTTTATCGGATTACCCTCAACCATGCCAACAAGGGCTCTCAGCCATCAAGGCTCAACGCTGCCACCAAAGCACTCAATTCATCCACAAAGGCTCAACACATCCACAAAGGCTCGACTCTACCACCAAGGCACAATTCAACCACCAAGGGCCTCAAATATGCCGCTAAGGCACTCTGGCCACCATGGGCCACAAATCTGCATCTAAGGCACTCTGGCCACCATGGGCCACAAATCTGCCACTAAGGCGCTCTAGCCACCATGGGCCATAAATCTGCCACTAAGGCACTTCATCCACTAAGGCTCACTAGAGACTCGACTCAACTAGGCCCAGGGTTTTCTCGGCTCACCTTAAACCATGCCAAGGGTTTTGTCGGTTGACCCTAAATCGTGCCTACAGGAATCCCTGTCCACTTCACTCTCACACATGGTTTCTGGCTTACCAAAAACCGACACTGCAAAGTGGTATCCGGTTGACCACAAACCTGCAATTACAAAATGGTTTTCAAATTACCACAAACTTCATGGGGATACACATGCCTCATTAGGCTTACATTACACACTCCAACTCTTGGAGTTTCCAGCTACATACTTTACAAATAACACTAAAAAAAACATCAAGAGTTTATTCCACAAACTCACACAAATGATATTGTCCATCATCACATACTTTTTAGTGTCGCTTTTGCACAAAATTAATAATTTCCGCACTTCAACCTTATTACCCTCCATGGAGTATCTTTTGCATCATCTTTCTGATTTAATTTTTGTCTTGGATTCACCTGCATGATTTTTTAGAGTATCTAATTCTAACAAAACCACTCCATTGAGTTAGCTAGGCTCAATGCTTCTAATTCCAAAACATTTATAAACACCACTGAAGTTTCTAAACCTGCAATCATAACCATTTTAATAAATTGCATTTCTACATTGAGTTGAGCAACTCAATGTATTTATCTTACCAAACTCCAAGTAAATTCAGAAATTTGAGGTTGTCATATTCCTCAGGCCAAGATTTCCGAATCTGTTTTGCCTCGTTTTCCAACCAGAATGATTCCTGCCTCGCCGAAGTACTAGTATCACATCCACCATTCTCGTATCCAAAAAACAAAAGAACGATTCTAGATACCAATTCTTTTTTCTCCAGAGCCAGCTCGAATAGTGCATCACATCAAAAGTGAAGGATTGCACCTATAATTTATATTGGTTTGAGGAGGGCTCAACATTTGCATGTGGCAAACTTCACACGAAGGATCCAATGGCTGCATCAGGCACCTTGCCCTTGGAACTCCAGATGAACACCTGGTTCCCATGAATATCAAAGCAAATCCTTCATCAGATTGAACCCCCTTAGAATCTCCATTACTGAGGCATTGGTCTGTGTCCATTTTGATCTGGGAGTGGATCCAACCTAATAAACATATGCTTTAAAGAGTTCAAGCCAGGTTGAGTAGGATATACGCAGTTCTTTGGCTGCCATAACCTACATGGATCTACATGCATCCTATTCATCTAACATATTAATAACACCATCATAGATGCATCGTCGTTTCGACATGGTGCCACCAAATAAACAACCTCGACCTTTATGTAGACTGTGCATGATGCTCTATGATTCCACATGTTGGAGAGGTAAATCCCCTCTGTGGATAGAGGCGATCCCTACTAGCCCAGATCGGGTCTAGCAACAATCAGGTCATGCAGTGACGCAAGTTCTTAGTTACAAAATGACAAAAATCATAAAGAATTGCCTACCTCAAATCTTACATAGTGGTCATTAAAGAAAGGATGACGCTTCTCGTCCTTCACTTGGCAAATCACGATTCCTCCGCTCGACACGTCCGAACACCTGAATACATGCAAAGGACACAATGATATACGACGTAAAATCTAAAGCCTGTAACCATACATCAGTCAGAGAGGATGTAATTCATTGCATAAAAGAAATAGACACATGAATAGAACCATAATCAAAGTTGCTTATCATTAAAATAACAAAGGAAAGATACAACCCAAAGCTCTGATGCTTGATCTTCCTTCGGCGGGGCTGACAGCGGAGCACGTCTCAACAAAGCTTTTCAGAAACGGGACGAAGCTCTCTCTCTTCAGCTTGGCTCTCAAAAGCTGTCTGGCTATAGTCTCTTTGCTACAAGTTCAGCCATTCAACTATTCAGCTGATGTTCAACCATTAGCACATCAATGGAAGACGGCTATGTTTATAGAGGAGAGGAGGAGGTTGGGATCCCTACAATAGTGGAAGGGAGGCCTTATCCCTTGGGAGGTTTCCCCATAAGGTGGAAACAAGAGGCCAAAGGAGGAAGGCCATGGTTTTTCAGTTGAACCACCCCCTGTGAGTCATTCACAAAGTTGTTGTAATCGAAACTTCGCCTCTTTTTTTTAAAAAACTTTCCATAAGCAGATTGGAGCGGGTGCTTAATTGGGACAGAGCGCCAACTGGCACGGGCTCAGTGTTAATTTTCCTCATTGGCGCGAGGGTATAACAGGTGTTTTTAGTGGTCTGCTCAGGAAATGATCAATAGAAGGATTGTTGTCCTCATGGCAAGGGATGCAATGATGGTATTTGCAAGGCATGACACTGCTTATTGGTCACAGAAATGACCCTCCAATGGGCAAGATGGGGATTGCAGGGATAGTGAAAAATTACTGTGTAACACCACATTAGCTCCAATTCTGGCACCGTGACCGTCATGAAAATGTGCAGGTGCAATTTCACGTGACATGAAATCACAAACCTCTCCAGTGACTCACTAGTTGAAACTCCATGGGTAGATCTCCACAACAGCTAAATAATGGTTGAACACATAAAACAGTGAGGCAACACTCACACAGAGACCTTGTCCACACTGAGTCTACCAATCACTCACCGTAGGCTCTTCTCCAAAGCACCCATGAACGCACAGGTCGGCTCTGCAACTTCTAAAATAGAACAAAAATTTCACAATAAAACAGTGGCTCAATGATTTAGAAGATTGCTTCCAACGGATCCCTACCTCTCTGTCAACAATTCCCTTATGCAGACTCGCAGGATCGAGAAAAAATATAATAATTTCCAGAAATCAGAGATTAGGGATTCAGTCAAATGACTGCAACAATCCAACCGGATTAATTTCAAGCATGTAACTTCTTCAACCAACAAATTTTTCCGCCTCCTCCACTGTCGAAGGAAATCTGGATTGATCTAATCCACAACAGAGAGAGGGGGCTCCTTCTTGTTTGCCCATGTGCTTAAGCGCCAAGACTCACCATGCTTCCGCTGATCTCCAGTTTCAAATCCATCTTCTACAAACGTTGCTCCTATTGATTTTGGCTCCCCATTCAATCACCATACGCAGTCTTCAATCAACCACCCACAGGTTTAGCAGCAGATGATGGACAAACAAACATTCACAAAACTTGTTATTTCCTTCAACCCATGAGGGGCCAAGGCATAGGCCCTTATGGGCTCTGATACCATGCCAAATTTCCATAAGGAAATCTATATATCATTAATCAAATAATTTTACAAATAAATACATGAAGTGTTGTCTCAATATAGGGAAACTATCTTGGACACACAATCACTTGGTTGAGTGAATCTCTCAACCACACACCAATCTAGGAAACATAATAGGAACAAACTCCTCTAGATAGACATAATCACAACTGAGACAAGTAGGAATTGCATTTTCCAACACTGGTTAGATAGAGTCTTAGCAACCTCAAGAGTAATCCTCATTAATATAATGCAAAGTGCCTAACTTAAAAAAAAAATTAAAAAATTAAAAATTATTTATCCTTTTTAATTAAAATTTTTGATATATTCAATTCATTTTTTTTATTTATATAAATGTAACCTAAATGTTTCTCTTTTTATTTTTCCCTAAGGAAAATTAGATGAGATTCAATAGAAGGATTCACATTTCCCTGGCCAAACTAATTAGAGCCTAACCCAGAGGGCATGAAGGAGAATTGCCCCCCTGCCCTTCCAGTGGGGAGACGCTTTAACAACTTGACCTGACCAATTGAGCTAACCAAAATTGACCCCCTAACCTCCCAACGGGAAAACTAATTAGAGCCTAACCTAGAGGGCATCAAGGAGAATTGCCCCCCTTCCCTTCCAATGGGGAGACGCTTTAACAACTTGATCTGACCAATTGAGCTAACCAGAATTGACCCCCTAACCTCCCAATGGGGAGCCGCTTTAACAACCAGACCTCACGAATTGAGCTAAGCCAACAACCTAATCCGAACAATTCATCTAACCCTCAGAGCTCATATAGCCTAAATCTTAATGTGAATCTTTTAAAATTAAATAAAAATATTTATCTATTTTAATAATAAAAATACAATTTTTTGTCCTTTTAATGAATAGATAATAATATAAACTATATTTTTTTTGTAAGCCTAAATCTTCATGTGAATTTTTAAAATTAAATAAAAATATTTATCTATTTTAATAATAAAAATACAATTGTTTGTCCTTTTAATGAATAGATAATAATATAAACTATATATTTTTTTGTAACACTACATCTTCATCATCATGTCCAATATATCATCCCCGGGGTGGGGGGAATTGAACCAGTGACTTCACATCAAGAAATGCCTTAACAGAACACCAAATCACCCTCTATCCCAGTAGACAATAATATAAACTATATTATTAAAGTTTAATAGGTTATTTTTATTTTTTATCTTTAAATTTAACATTTTTACATGGATAGATGTGTTTATTTTGGAATAGGGCTTCATGAAATCAAAGGTTGTGATTCAACTCCAAAGTAATTTGGTTCTTTTTTCTCTTTTAACTAATTTGATTAATTAAAAAAATGTCATATGAACAAGTGACATGTGAAAAGAGTAATGTTTTTTTAAACATGTGGCATTGATAACACATGGTATTGGCACATGGTATTGTAATGAACCCTATTTATTGTGGAATAGAAGAGGTGTTGTTATGTTATGTAAACATTTTGACTAGATCAGTTATATTTAAAATAAATAAATTAAAATAAGCATAAAATTAATAATTAAACCAACCTACATCTATCTTAACTTCCATCTACCAAGCCCTGAGAGGGATCAAATATCTTGAGATGCAAACCTCTTTTATAATAGAAAGAAATTTGATCTCTCTTGGCTCTTGGTAGATCCATGGTTAAGATGGATCTAAACCAGTAGATAAAAAATTTCGAGGATTAAAAATCACATTCCATATTTTTATTTTTATTTTGAAAATGTTTATAAGTTTAACTTATATATTAAGTCTTTTTATTATTTATTATTATTAATAAAATTATAATTTAGCTAATTTTTCGTTTATTTTATTTTATTTTAAAAAAATTTGGCAATGTAAGATGCATTGTGTAATAAGTGTTTTGATACTTATTATTATTTATGCCTATCCATATTTACCATCCATCTAATTTATATAATCAGGGTAATTCATTTAAAATTATATATATATATATATATATATATATATCTCAAATATTAATATTACAGTGAAGATAATTTAAAAGGAGTTGTCTATATAAGTGAGACTTTTTGGAGTTTCCGCAGATTTGGCAGATTTGTGTTGTTTAAACTAGGGTTTTTAATGACATATATGGTTTCAGCACCATGAAAAACCATAGAATACTTCTATTGTTAAGATTTCACCTTTCAAAGGTGATTTTAATAAATCCTTGCCCATTTTACACAAATTAGATAAAAACAAATAAACCATAAAACTTTTCAAAAAGTATCACTTTTCAAATTTGAGACTTTCTAAAAAGTATTTTGGTTTATTTTCCACTCTAATTTGTCCAAAATTTGCCAAGGATTTATTGAAATTACAAGTTTGACCAGTGAACTCTTAACAAAATACTCCAAGGTTTTCATGGTGTTGAATCCATATATGGAGTAAAAAAAACCAGTTTAAACAACACAAATCAAGATTTAAACACAATAGAAATACTCCAAGGTTTTTCATGGTGTTGAATCCATATATGGAGTAAAAAAAACCAAATTAAATAACACAAATCAAGACTTCAACACATTTTTATTTTTTTTGACCTGCCATAAGTCCAGTGGAAATTCCAAAGTGTTTCACTTATAAACAACTCCCACTTATATACTTTTTAAAATCTTTAAATTTTGTTTTCATTTATTATTTTTGAATATATATGCTAATTTTTTATGTATACCACATAAATTATATAAATTTATATTTTTATAAACACTTATAGTAGAAGTGTAATATTTCAATAAAATAAAAAAGTTAAATTTATAAACGAAAACAAAAAAATCATTGTAATTTATTATATATATATATATATTAAAATATGTATTAAAAAATATTTTAATCTTTAAATTGTGTTGTAGTGCATATATATACATGATGATGTTGATGATGATAACGGTTAACGTGACTAATATTTGGTTTATCGGACCTAAAGAAAAGAGTTATTTAATTTGATTTAAATTTTTATTCCTATGCTCAAAAAACTTGGAGGGAAGCCTCCTGAGCTCAATATTGCAACATATATATATATATATATATATATATATATATATATATATATATATATATATATATATATATATATATATATATATATATATTCTCGAAACACATTTATATATTCATTTTATATATAAAAAAAAATTCAACAATTTTTAGCATTATATATATATATATATATATATATGGGTTTTTTAATATGTGAATTTCATTTTCAAAATTTTAACTATGAAATTTTTTTCTACACCTTAATGTGATATGTATATTATGGTTTTGTTTTATCTAAAAAATAGTTCAATTTTATTAATAAAATTAAAATTAAAATATAACAAATTAAATTTTACTATTTTTATTACTTTTAACTTTTTTATTATTAGTAGAGCTAATATTTAAATGTTTACACTCATTTAACCACACTACACAATCTCCCCTATAGTGGGCTTCATATTACTTTCAACTTTTTATTATTTTTTAATTTAGCTACATGTAAATGTTTACAAACATTTGCACCACTACAACATCATCCCCATACTAGGTTATAGAGTGCCTCTCGACGCAACAAATGACATGTTGAGCTCATATTTAGTAGAGTGTCTCTCGGCGCAACAAGTGACATGTTGAGCTCATATTGAGTATATTGTTGTAATGGCTTCAAGCCTTATTGTTGTACGACCTTAAGCCTTGAAGAATATCTTATCCTTTCCTATGGGCTAGAGAAGGATAGATGGTGGGATGCATGGTTACATGAAATATAACATATTTCCTTACATCCAAGGAAGATAAGCTATTATCCAATCACAAAATAATTGTCTTGCTCAATAACTAAACCTCCTATGGGCTAGAGAGACTGGAGGGTGGGGCAGAGCCATTCACAAACAAATAATGTCTCTCCATAACCAAAAGGCCTGAAGAATATTTTACCCTTTCCTATGGGTTACAAGGGGCTAGTGAGTGAGGTGCTTGGTTACATGGAAAATAACATATTTCCTTAGATCCAAGGAAGATGAGATATGAGTCAATCGCAAACAATTTATGTCCTACTCCATAATCACACCTTTCCTACGAGCTAGACAGGGCTAGAGGGTGGGGTGCTAGCTAATCACAAACAATATATGTCTTACTCCATAATCAAAAGGTAGTTGTCTTACTGAAGGTCCATAATGAAAAGGTGGATTGGGACTCATGTAAATGCAAGGGGGCTAGAGGGTGATGTGCTTGGTTACATGGAAAATCACATATTTCGTTTTATTAATTGATAAAAAAAAAATTATGTCTTACTTCATAACGAAAAGGAAATTGTCTTATTTCATGATCGAGACCAAAAATTAATTTTAGCCTATATAATATTTGATAAAAAGAAAGCATACCTTATGCTCACTTTTGAGTCTATCTCTAATAATAAAGTGTTAACAATTAAGTGTTTTTAATAACATTTAGCCTTAATCATATATGCATATATTTTCTAATAACATTTAAATGTAACTCCATACTATTGATTTGGGTAGCATCAGATGTGCTCTAAGTCTAAAAATTTGCAGGGAGTCTTAGGCACATGTATTTTAAAGAACCCATAAATCGTTTATGAAAATTCCACTTAGAGTGTGTTTTATTAAAATAATTAATTATTTTTAAAGGGACCTTAAGTCTAAACTTAGGAAAATAAAATAATTAAAGAGTATTAATAAAACAGAGTGCGAATCTTCTAGAGATGACGAATATCAAGTCAAAAGTTAATCTTAGTTGTTGATTAACGATTTAATCTCGGTCGTTGAAGTCTGAATGAGAAGATTATAAAAAGGACTTGAAGGGTCATTTGAAAGACATGCAGAGAGGATCAAGAGATCCAATTTCTGAAGTGAGCAGTGCTCAGAGGAAAGATCGATCAAGAGATTGTTTGTAGAGAGGGGCAGAGATAATTGCCAGTTGTAAAGTCTATTCCTGAGCCAGAGAATACACAGCAGAGAAGACAAAGAGCGGTAGCAGTAGAGGCAACGTAGCAGAGCCTGCACAAAGCCAACAAAGGCAACGTAGTAGCCCAAAGGAAGTTCGTGATTCAGCTGAGGATCCATCAAATCAAGTGCCAAAGAGCTAGGGTATGAGACCAGAAGGGGCTAGAGGGTCAGATCCATCCAGCAAAAGAGCCAGAACGCAGAAGCCACGCAGAGTGATGCAGAGACTGCGCAGAGGCTATGGAGGGCTTGCCAGTCCGGAGATTTGGCCAGTTAGGCTTCCAGTGTTAGTGTGTGAGGTAATCTCACCAGCTTCTCTATCAGTCAAATTCTCTATAAGGATAGTTGGCAAGGCATCCAATTTTTATTCCAATTTGTATTCAGAAAATTACTACATAATATATAAACCCTCTGTTGCTGTACTGGTTTTCCCACATTGGGTTTTTTCAGGGACATTTGTCCAAAAACAAGTGTATTGGATCTCTTTATGATTTACTCTTGTTAAGATTTTGTTTCCACACTTGTATTTTTTCCGTAGTTAATTTGTGAAGGTTGTAGTGTATGAGATTTCAATGTTCATAGTAAAAACAAAGTTATTGATCAAACGAGAACTATTACCTCAAAATGAGAACTCTAGCCCAAAAAAAACTCAAAAAACATGAAAACAACCCAAAAATGAAAAGTGTATTCCAAAATGCACTATTTTTTTGGGGGTCAAATTTCAAATTTTTTTAAAATTATGCTAAAAACCATTTTTTTTTTCAAGGATGAAAAAACACCCTCGAAACAAAAAGTGTTGATGGTGGAATAACATCGCCAATTTTATGTGCAAAAAACAGTCTGGAAATGAAAAGTGTTGAAAGTGTTGATGCTCGAATAACGTTATCAATTTTTTGTATGCTATAACAACCTGAAAACGAAAAGTGTTGATGTTGGAATAACATCGCCAATTTTTTTGTGCAAAAAACAACCTGAAAATGAAAAGGGTTGATGCTGGAATAACGTCGTCAATTTTTGTGTGCAAAAAACACCTTGAAAATGAAAACTGTTGATGTTGGAATAACGTTTATTTTCTTTTCTTTTCGAAGTAAATTGTCAACAATTTTTAATAATGACATTAAAGATAAAATATTATGACTTTAAAAACTTTAAAATTTCAAGGATAAACATGACATAAAAGATAAAATATCAAAACTCTTAAAATTCCAACGATTTTTAGGCATGGTATTAAAGATAAAATATCACCAACAAAAAAAAATAAAAACATACCATTTAAAGAAAAGAAAAAAAAATGAATAAAAAAACAATTTTAAATTTTTAAGTTATAAATTAATAAAATAGATGATAAAAAAATTATTAAAATAAATAATTTAAAATTAGTTAAAAAAATTAAATATTAAAATAAAAAATAATTTAAATTTAAAACTTTAAATAAATAAAAAATTAATTAAAATACTAATAATAAAAATTTAAATTAAAAAATAAATAAACAAAAAATTTAAACAGAAAATTTGAATAATATATATATATATATAATACATTTTTAAATTAAAAATATTTAAAAATAAATAAAAATTTAAAAGAAATTAAAAAATATATATTAAATTTTAAAAAATAAAATAAAATAAAAATAAAAAAATTTAAAAATATAAATTATATTTAAAAAAATTGAAATTAAAAAAATACAAATTTAAAAATAAAAATAAAATATTTTAACTGTCACCTTAGGGCCACAGGGCTCGGTGGCAGGGCGGGGAGAGAGCTTCTAGCTCTCCCACCACCCGGCGACCGAGCCCTGCGACCCCTAGGGCGGCGGGGGTCGATTGCCCGCTCTCCCTCAGCCCGGCAGTCTAGCCCCGCAACACCCAGGGCGGCGAGGGTTGATTGCGAGCTCTCGCACGAGGGCTGCGTTATATATATATATATATATATATATATATATATATATATATATATATATATATATATATATATAGTGAGCAAAATTATAGTGAGCTGGAGAGGTTTTTTTCCAAGCTTTTTGAGTATAAGGATAAAATCTTAAATCAAATTAAATACATCTTTTCTTTAGGTCTGATAAACCAAAGATTGGTCCATCATCATATATATATATATATTAATTTAATTTTTTATTTTTTATAAAAAAAAATTAATTAATTTTTATTTATTTAATTTTTTATTTAATTTTTGAATTTTAATTATTTTTTATTTTAGTATTTTGAGGATTTTATTTATTTTTATTTTTATTTATTTTTAATTTTTCATTTGGATTATTTTATTTTATCGTTTTTTTTAATTATACTGTTTTTTTTTTTAACTTAAATTTAATTTTTTTTACTTTTTTTTTATTTAAATTACGAGTTTTTTTTTAATTTTCCTCACTTTATTTATTTATTTTTTGTATATATATATATATATATATATATATATATATGTTATTTTTGTTTTTTTTTACATTTTTATCGGTTTTTTTTTCTTTTTTTTAATTTGATTTTTTTTTGTCATGTTTTTTTTTTCTTTTTTTTAATCAAGATGAAAATCACCACTCTGAACAAAAAGGATAAATATTGCATCAACACTTTTCAAAGTTAGCATGAAATCACTAACATTTTAAAACAAATGTTCATACTAAAAAAAAATATTTTAAAGTGCCAAAAAAATCACCATTTTTTTAAATTGACATGACATTTAAAAAAAAAAATCAAAGAAAATTTAAAGTCCCAAAAATATGCTAAAAAAAAGGTTATTCTACATCACAAGTTTTCAAAATCGACATGAAAATTATGACATTAAAAAAAAAAAGTCATAAGAAAATTTATAGTTCCAAAATTATGCTCCAAAAAAAAGAAGGGTGATTCTGCATCACCATTTTTCAAAATCGGGTGCTTTTTTTGCTACCTAAAAAAATGGCTACCAAGTAATTTTCTCGTTTGATCGGTAACTTTGTTTAGAGAAACCCTAAATAATTTGTTAATAGGAATTAACAGATAGGATATTTCTCATCAGTTGTTGTAGTAGGATTTCGGATAATACGATTTTTCACATCATATCAAAGCATGTTTAAATTGAGTGCAAGAGGAGCAAAAGAAAATATCCAGTAGATCTAACGTTGAAGGAGAAGTCAGGGATCAAAGAGTTGTGTAAGCAGCAGATCGATCTCCCAGGTGATTGCACAGTCCAAACGAGGAGGGCTAGTTGCTGCAAGGAGATATCTCTCTAAGTGAGTCGATAGAGAGGTAGGATTTTCCATATTACAATTTTTTCGAGGCAGAGGGAGCAGTGCAATGGTTTCAACGCAGATTAGTAGCTGGAGGGACGTAATTTTCTATAAAACAATGATTACTAGTACAGAAAGAACCAGGAGAGAGTAGTTGAAGACATTTTGGGGATTTATGACCTCAGAGAGTTTCATGCCCAAGAAACTCTGATTTCCCATGTAGAAGCAACAAAGTTCGTGAATTATTTGGCTTGCTCCAGCAGGGAGCACGTAGAGCCAGCTGCGTAGAGGGTTAGAGGCAGTAGATTGACAACGTGTGGGGGATATTCTTCCTCCGAGAATTTCTAGCCGAGGAATTCTAGTTCTAGATAGTTGAGCAGCAATATTGTGTGGAAGATCTGCCATCTCCCATAGGGAGTGCATAGGCTAGGCCAAAAACCGTGCAGAGGATAAAGAGGGAGCTAGTTCTATTCATTTTTTCGGTCGACAGAGATGGAAACAAGTGGGTTGAGAGATCAAGATCGGTTGGAGGGAGCCTCTAACTATGTGATCTAGCAGGAAAGCATCACATGCCTACTGGATGAACATGATATGAAAGCCTTCATCGATGGTGTGGTAGTTGTACAAGTAGACACAGATCCACTCAATGAATACAAGAAAGATATGGCAAAGTCAAAGCGCTTGATCCTCGACGGAGTGAGGGATCATGTCGTGTGTCACATCGCTAGCAAAGTGACTGCTAGAGAAATGTGGCAGGACCTAGAGAAGCTATATCAGGGATCTTTTGAGCAACGAAAGATGTTCTTTGAGGATAAATTTTTGACTACATGGATGCAGAAGGGTGGGTGCATTAATTAGTTCCTATTTATACTTCAAGAGAACCGAGATCAACTGGTGGTTGTAGGAGAATCTCCTCAAGCCACAGAGATGGTAAGATTGGCCCCCAACTCAACGTCCGAAGACTATCAAGTCTTTGTCCAAAGCATCTTGGGTAGAGAGAATTCACCAGACTGGGAGGCAATGTGAGCAGCTCTTCAACAAGAAGAGATGAGGAGGGACTTACTCAAGTGCCAAATTGAGGTTAGCAGCAGTAGTGGGAAGAGTTTGAAGGAGGAGGAGGAGAATGCAACCCTTACATCAAAGGGGCAGCAGGAGCAGCAAAGACGTATCAAAGATCAAGTGCTTCTGGTGTGGTGAGATGGGACATTACGCTACACAATGTCCTCTCAAGAAGAGAGACAAAGACGAGAAGCATGATCCATAGGCTGCATTTGCAAGGATCAATGAGGTGGATTTCGCCATGATCGCTCACATATCGATAGGGGAGCATTGGGGTGATATAGTGTTGTAGCTTAGCAGAGTTGCAGCTGGGTAAGATCCATGAGGAGTCCAAATTAGATGTAGCAAGATGGATGAGTGCCAGTTGGTGTAAAGGAGTGCAGAAGTGACAGTGCAGTGGTTAATGAGTGCCAGAGTTTGAGCAGCGCAGATCAGAGTTGACAGCAGTGTAGGGAGTCACAATGCAAAGTCAGCAGCAGCGTAACAGCTTCAGAGGGACAACGTAGAGACTAGCAGCAGTCACATCTTCAGTACGAGATGCATCATATTGAACACTTAGTTCAATACTTTGATGTTTTTATGTTGCAATAAGCAACGAAGCTGTAGTGCAGTAGCAGTTGGTAGTAGCATGCAGAGTTAGCAACAACACGAATGCAACAACGCAGTGTTGGTGGGAAGCAGTGTCTAACATCAACAACGCAGAGGGAGATGTTACATAATCAGAGTAGTACTCAGCAAGGTGTATTGCTAGAGCACATTCCTTGCTAAGAGGGAGTGTTGATTTGGGTAGCATCAGATGTGCTCTAAGTCTCAAAATTTGTAGGGAGGTTTAGGAACATGTATTTCAAAGAACCCAAAAATTGTTTGTGAAAATTCCACTAGGAGTATGTTTTATTAAAATAAATAATTATTTTTAAAGGGACCCTAAGTCTAAACTTAGGAAAATAAAAAAATTAAATGAATCTTCTAGAGAAGACGAAGATCAAGTCAAAAGTTAATCTTAGTCATTGATTAATGATTGAATCTTGGTCGTTGAAGTCTCAACGAGAAGATTATAAGAAGGATTTGAAGGAACATTTGAAAGACACACGGAGAGGATCAAGAGATCGAATTTCTGAAGTGAGGAGTGCTCAGAGGAAAGATCGATCAAGAGATTCTTTGCAAAGAGGGGTAGAGATAATTTCCAGTTGGAAATTATATTTCTGAATCAGAGAATACACAACAGATAAGATAAAGAGTAGTACCAACAGAGGTAGCGTAGAAGCTACGTAGAGCCAACAAAGGTAGTGCAGTAGCCCAGAGGAAGTTCGTGATTCAGCTGAGGATCATTCAGATCCAGTACCAAAGAGCTGGTGTGTGAGACCGAAAGGGGCCAGAGGGTCAGATCCAGCCACCAGAAGAGCCAACATGCAAAAGCCACACAATCCTCATGCAGAGACTGCGCAAAGGCTGTGGAGGGCTTGCCATTCTGGGGATTTGGCCAGTTGGGCTTCCAGTGTTAGTGTGTGATGTAATCTCACTAGCTTCTCTGTCAGTCAGATTCTATTTTAAGGATAGCCAACAAGGCGTCTAGTTTGTATTCAGAAAATTATTGCATAATATATAAATCCTCAGTTATTGCACTGATTTTCCCATGTTGAGTTTTTCTGGGGACATTGGTCCAAAAATAATTGTGTCAGATGTGTCTATGATTTACTCTTGTTTAGATTTTATTTCCGCACTTGTATTTTTCCGCAGTTAATTTGTGAAGGTTGTAGTGTATGAGATTTCATTTTTTACACTAGAAAACTGTAGGAATTTGTTAAAAGGAATTAATAGATAGGAGATTTGTCATTAGTGGAGACAGTAGGATTCTAGGTAAAACGAATTTTCACACATACATGAAACCAAATATTAGTCTTAACATCACACTTAAAAATTTTGATTTTTTTATAATTTTTAACTTATTTTATAAAACAAAAAATATTTAATATTTTTAAAAGTATAACTAAACCAATTGAGTATTATAAAAATGAGAAATTTATCAAAAACATTCTAGAATTAACCATATTTTAATAAAATATTCATAATGTATTCATGCTTCTATGTCAATGCACGTTAATTATATTTTATATTGACCTAGATCCATCTTAAGCTAAGATTTATCAAATGTCTAGAAAGATCAAATTTATCACGGTGCAAACTTTTCCTTAAGTTATGCACTTTAAAAGATGTATTCACCTCAAAATATTTGATCTCTTTTAAAATTTAAAAAATCCAAAGTTAAAATGAAGGTGGTATGTGTATATATAGAGAGAGAGTGAAAGAGAGAGAGAGAATTGTGTAATGGAACTGACTTGTAATTGATTCTACTTGAATTTTTCATTTTTATTTATTTATTTACTTTAATATTTTAATGTAATATTACAAACAAAACATCATTTTCTTTCATTAAATTTCCAAAAAAAAAAATCATCACAATAAAAGTTTATATATATATATATTTTTTTTCTTTAAAAATAATATTTAATTATATTAATATATTAAAAATTTGTTTTGAAAGAGGCTCATTAAATAATGAGTTAAATTGACTAATAATAACATATAATTAAACACTCCCCAGATGGGATGACAAGCTTGGACGGGGGATGGGGGTGGTAAGAATGTTGGAGTATAATGTTGAGAGCCCAAGTTACTATAATTTATGTGTATGCAATTGATCGAGGTGGATTAAACATGTACAAGTACAAATGGCTTGAGTACAAGGCTCAAAAATCAAAGTGTTCGAAAGTCTCTCGAACCAGGTTCAAATTGTAGATCTTGTCATTTTGATTCCAACGACGCAGACTACACTCAAGTTCGAGTTCGTATGAAGAAGTTAGGAGTAGTCAAAGTTTGAGGATTGACTTAGTGATGTGGCAATTTAAGGAGGCAACAATTTCACTGGAACCCGGCCATCGACTTTCGGCCAACCTGGCCGGATTCCATCCGAATTTGTGGGACAGTTAAAACATCTCCTTCGGTAAAAAATCTGGAATATTTGAAAAAACCGATGTTGTTTTAAAAACTGAAAAATATTAAAATGAAATGGATAAGGCGGGCCATCACCCCCGCCCTACCCTCCGGATTCGCATTTAACAAAAGTATTATATATTAATAGGGGGTTGGCGGCCATGACCTCACCCCCCCCATAGTTCCATGGGGCCCAAAAAAATTACGACCGCCCATTCAATGGGGTGGGGGTTGTGAACCCCACTGCCCTCACACCGCATACGGATGCCAACATGGGTATGGGGCGGGCCGCCCAATGCGGACCCAACCCCAACTCACCCCACATGTCTCCATTTCAAAACGGCATGGGTTTTTAAAAAATTAATGTGCATGGTTTGAAATTTTAATGCGGGTTTTTTAAAACAGTTTTTGCCTCATTAAGGAGGGGTCGAGGTTTGACCACCCGACCTCCTCCACAAATTTCGGATCTGAAACCAATCCATCAAACAGTCACTTTGTAAATTCCGCCCAGTAGTCATTATATAAACCTTCACTCATTTTTGTGCAAGAGGACAGACAGGAGCAGGCATGAAAAATGAGGCAGTGGAACCCTAAGCGGTGTGTAGAAGGGGGGCAGAACCATGATTTGAGCCATTTTTCCAGAGGGGTCAGATTTTCACTTTGTCAGATTGGGGCAAGTTTTATATGGATTCTGCACTACTCGACGCCACGAATCCAACGGTGTTGTCCATTTCATCATCAGAGGTTTGCAATTTTCGGCTAATTTCAGATTGGGTAGGTATAAGGGTGTAATTCCTCATTTTGTACTTGTACTTTCATTTTGCCATTTAATGAAAGCAGGGCCTCCCCACATTTTGATCAGGGCCCAGAGACGTAGTCCCTCCTGGACGAACTCCGATATCAACTATGTGTTCTCGTGCATGATGTTAATTTCTTCTCTCTTTTTCCGCTTATGCCTTTAAAGTTTCTTGTTTAAAGCTACAATTTCCACATGTTAATTCTTTTTTACATCTCAAGAAAAATATTTTGGATCAAGTGGTATCATAGCACGTGTTTGTAGATGTGAATTACATGCTTGTATGCTAACAAGAAACAGGTTATGAAGAGGCGAATAGACGCTAAAGGCTTTTGATCCTGAAGCAAGATGTGCACGTCAGAGAAGGAACATGGGTGACGAAGATTGGAATGAGGAGGAGATCAATTTCTGCAAAACCCTCTATACCATGGAAGATCGAGTAGAGAAGCTATTCTCTAGACTTGAGAAGTTAGAGAAATAAGGAGATCATGCTTTAGAAGGGCAAGGTTCAGCGCATGGAGATGGTGGAGGAGATCCACCTCCTTCAGCATATGAAAGTCCTTCCTCCTCTTCTAAACATCATAATAAAATTTTTGGAGATGCGTCTAACAAGCCTTTCTTTAAGTTATATGTTAAATTTGATCTACCACTATATAATGGTGAAAGTAATGCCGAGAAGCTTAGCAATTGGATTAGGTAGCTTGAAATCTATTGCAGGATCCAACAGATTATGGAGGATGAGGTGAAAATCCAATTGGCTTCTCTTCGATTGAGTGGCACATCTCTCATTTGGTGGGAGATAAAACTTCAAGGCAACAGTAATTTGGGTAACCTACTTTCCTCATGGTCAAATTTCATTACTGCACTTAAAGACAAATTCTATCCCTTGGGATATAAGAAAAAAGCCTTAATGGAGTTGCAGTACCTAAGGCAAGGTAAAGGACAAAACGTGCAAAGCTTTACCAAGGAATTTAGAAAACAAGCACTAAGTCTGGGCATTTCATTAGATTCTCCTGAAGTTGTAACTAAGTACATCGGGTCATTATATAGGTACAGAAGACATTCATTATTTTTGTTTGAGCCTCCTACCATTGATGAGGCCAGTGTGAAGGCCATGCGCATAGAAAGCAAGGGGGCGCATGAGGAAAGTGACTACCCAAAAAGGATGACCATAGCCAAAAGAAGGGGAGCAAATCCCTCTTGCACATATTTTGAAAAAGAGGGACATGAGAAAGAAAATTGTTGGAAGTTGCACCCTGAGTTGCGACCTGAGAGAAATGAAAAAAAATGGAAGCAGAAAACCGCCACCACCATACAACAAAACCAAGATTCTAAAGATTCTCGATCAGAGGAAGATGAAAAGGTCGCAGCTGCAGGATTTGCATGAGGTCGACCAATTGACCCAAGGTCCGATTCAGGCGATGGAATGAAGCTTGCAGCATTTGGGATCAAGAAATAAGGACCCATAGACTTGGGGTTTTGATTCAGGCGATGAAACAAAGATATCAATAGATAATGTACTAAGGCAAAAAGGGACACTTACTGCGGCGGAGTTCCAAGAACTTGAAGAGATTAACGAAGGCATCCAAGCAGAAAATGTTGAGCTAAGAAGGCTCCTACAGGAAGTAAGGGAAGAAAAATAAAGGTTACTACTCCAGTTACAAGATAATGTTGAGGCCTTCGAAAAATTGCAAAGTAACCAACCCGAGGTAAAAATAAACCCTTCAATTCATGTATTTTTCATGATGATGAATTCACTTCTTTTAAAAAACATACTACAGGGATCAGGTCCAAATTGCTGAAGAAGATGGGATATCAAGGAAAGGGCCTCGGCATAAATGGCCAAGGCATCGTAAACCCTGTCAAAGTTGAGGAATTGTCACGTCATGCAGGGATCGGATACACCAGGAAGGAAGTGGGAGAAATCTCTAAAACAACGAGTGACCCACCAACAACTAATGATGACAGCACCTCCTCACACCTCAGCAATAATGATGGATTCATGGGAAATTCTCAAAGGCACATCGGGAGGAGGTGTTCCAAGACGAAACGAAAGGTATGGAGGAGGAAGAATCATCCCAATCAGAATGAATCCCAGAAACCTGCATGTCAAACACGCCAGGATCAAAGAACACCCATACAAAGCCTGGTCCCCGAAGCTGTTCCACAGGTAGATTCTCCACAGGGGGATGATCCATTTAACTTATTAAGTAAAAGATGGTTCTTTTAGGGGTCTTAGTGTGATGGCCACATTTGTAAATCATACGTTGTAAGTAAATGTAAATGTTATGGTGTGTTTCCCATCACTTTAAAATGCAACGATGATGTTTTGGCCTTTCTTTATGAGTAGTTGAGATAGTGATTGTTTTTTTTTTTTTTTATGTAATCCTTGGCCAATGAGTGGGTGCTATAAACTCTTGGCAAGGAGGGGTGGTTGAGTCATGTGTGGTGTGCATGATTGCAAATGTTGTACCAGTTTCACTTATAGAGGATTGAAAGTATGGTTTGGAAAGGACACAAATCGTGTGCTGAGAATGTTAATGCTTTTGGGGTCCAAAAGCTCTTTAGTGAGGAGGAATGATCCAGGTGGATTAAACAGGTACAAGTACAAATGGCTTGAGTACAAGGCTCAAAAATCAAAGTGTTCAAAAGTCTCTCGAACTAGGTTAAGGTTGTAGATCTCGTCATTCTGATTCCAACAACATAGATGACACTCAATTCCGAGTCCGTATGAAGAAGTTAGGAGTAGTCAAAGTTCGAGGGTTGACTTGGTAATGTGTCAACTTAAGGAGGAAAAAATTTCATTGCAACTCGGCCACCTGCTTCCAGCCACCTGGCCGGATTCCGAGAAAATTTCTGGGACAGTTAAAACGTCTCCTTTTGTCAAAAATCCGAAATATTTGAGAAAACTAATGTTGTTTTAAAAACTGAAAAATATTAAAAAAAATGGGTAAGGCGAGCCATCACCCCCGCCCTAACCTCCGGATTCGAATTTAACAAAAGTATTATATATTAATAGGGGGTTGGCAGCCATGACCCCGCCACCCCCACAGTTCCGCGGGGCCCAAAATAGTTACGACCGCCCATTAAATGGGGCAGGGGTTGTGAACCCCACTGCCCTCACACCGCATAAGGATGCCTACAGGGGTATGGGGCGGGCCACCCAATGCAGACCCAACCCCAATTAACCCCACGTGTCTCCATTTCAAAATGGCGCGGGTTTTTAAAAAATTAATGCGGATGGTGTTTGACCATCCGACCTCCTCCACACAGTTCGAATCTGAAACCAATCCACCAAACGGTCACTTTGTAAATTATGCACAGAAGTCATTATATAAACCTTCACTCATTTGTGCGCAAGAGGACATACAAGAGTGGGCATGGAAAACGAGGCATGGAACCCTGAGTGGTGTGTAGGAGGGGAGCAGAACCATGATCTGAGCCATTTTTCCCAAGGGGTCAGATTTTCACTTTGTCAGATTGGGGAAAGTTTTATATGGATTCTGCACTAATCGACGCCACAAATCCAATGGTGTTGTCCATTTTGTAATCATAGGTCTGCAATTTTCCGCCAATTTCAGATTGGACAGGTATAAGGGTGTAATTCCTCATTTTGTATGTAGGTTTTAATCCTGTACAGAAATTATTTGCAAACGAATCTCAAAAACATAAAATAAACAATAGCAAGAGCATAAAACATAAAACAAATAAACATAGAGATTTTCCCCTGGATCCCAAATCAGGATGACCAGCTTGATTTTTCATTATATTCCTTTTAGTGTTACAACACATATATATACATGTTGAAGCATACATAAACCCCAATCCATTAACCTTGGATTATAACATAACCGTAGTTCCCTTGACCGGATCTACAAAATACCAGGGGCCGAAAACCATCATACCCCAAAACCATGTGCAAATTCATGCACAAAACCATTGGCGGATCCGCCCACTGGAAAATAAGGACCAAATTTTTTTTTCGGGGCACTGCCCTGAACCTTGACAGGGGGGGCTACCACCCCCCCTGTTAACCCCCCGACGTTGCGCCCAACGCAATGTACAGGGGGGGCCATCGCCCCCCCTGTGACCCCCCCGCACGTGATTAGTCGTGGAAAGAATATAACACAAACCCAACATTCTCCCACTTGTTATTTTCTTTTCGCAAAGGGCCACGGGAGAGTTGAGTCATTAGCCCAGCTTTGCAACACCCATTGTTTCTCTACACCAAGAGAACTTCTGAGTGCTCATAGACTTTGTCAATGCATCTACAACATTCTTCAAAGTGTCCACCTTTACCAGCAACACCCTTTTAGCTTCAACCATATCTCTCACAAAGTGATATTGAACATCAATGTGCTTTGTCTTTGAATGATAAGCAGGGTTCTTAGCCAAGAAAATTGCATTGGCTATCACAATCTATCCTTATAGCTTGTCACACCAACCCCATACTTTGGAACACAGGGACAATGTGCCAAATCGTCTTTCTTTCATGAGGCCGCTATGTATTCTCAACCTCTGTAGTTGAAAGAGCCACTGCATCGGTTTTTTACTCATCCAACTGATTGCACCTCCAAATATGCTAGACACATACCCACTTGTAGATCTTCTTTGGTCCAGATCTCCAGCCCAGTATGCATCAACAAAACTACGAATGTCCAACACTCTTTCCAACCCTGGTCTTCCTTGGTATCACAAGCCATAATCACTAGTGCCACGAAAATATCTAAAAAACTGCTTCACTGCTGTCCAATGCTCCTTCCCTGGGTTTGACATAAACCTTCTCAATACTCCCACTGCATGTGCAATGTCTGGTCTAGTACAGACCATTGCATACATTAGGCTACCCACTACACTTGCATATGGAACACAGGACATATCCTCCTCTTCTTCTTGTGCCTTGGGACACTGTTCAATAGACAACTTTGTACCTACAGGAATCAGAATATTCACCGGTTTACTATCCTGCATATTGCACCTCTGCAATATAGTCTCAACATACTTCCTCTGGTTTAACCAGAGCTTCCTCTTTTCCTGATCTCTCTTAATTTCCATGCCCAAAATATAGTTTGCAGCACCAAGATCCTTCATGTCGAATTTGGAGAACAGTTTTGTCCTCAAATCTTGGATACTTTGTTGTCAATCAACGAACTGTCATCCACATACAAGACCGTCAAATACAACACGGTCACCAATTAATTTAAAATAAACACAGTGATCCTCCTCGCTTCTGGTGAAGCCAAGTCCCCATATATAGGTATCAAATTTCTGATATCACATCCTTGGTGATTGTTTTAACCCATACAGAGACTTATTCAACCTGCACACCAATTCTTTCTTACCCTTCACCATAAAGCCTTCACGTTTCTTCATTTAGATCTCCTCTTCTAGATCCCCGCAAAGAAATGTTGTCTTCACATCCATCTGTTCTATCTCAAAATCAAATGCAACAGCAACATATAAAAGTAATATAATAGAACTTTGGTAACAAGAGAAAAAATATCACCAAAATCAATTCTCGGCACCTAGGAATAACCTTTTGCTACCAACCGAGCTTTGTATTTCTCCACCTTGCCTTCTACATTCATCTTCTTCGTAAACACCCATTTTCTCCCGATGGGCTTTCTTCTAATCGGTAACTCCACCAGATCCCATGCCCCATTTTTATGCAAGGATGCCATTTCATCAACCATGGCCTCCTTCCATATTTTTCCATCCTTTGAATCTATTGGCTCTCTGACAGTTATGGGATCATCATCAGTTATAATTAAAGAAAAATTTGAACAAAAAGTAGATGGACTATACCTTTCTGGTTGTCTTTCAACCATGCTGATTTTCTCGCCACCGGAGTTTGTGGCTCTTCCTCTTCTGAATATTCTTCTGTTGTAGAGTCCGATTCATCCTCCTTTAGCTCAAACTCTATATTCTCAAGTTCCTTCAGTAGGAATTCATGTTTAACAACATATTTCACCTCTCTAAACACCACATCTCGAATGTACACTACCTTCCTTGTTTCTGGGTTCCAAATCTTGTAACCTTTTAAACCATCCTTATACCCAATAAAGATGCACCTTTCAGATTTATTATCCAACTTGGTCCTTTTCTCCTTTGGAACATGTACATATGCATCACATCCAAATACCCTTAGATGTGAAAGAGAGGGTTTCTTACTAGTCCATACCTCATGTGGAGTCTTATCCTCCAACGCTAATGGAGGTGTTCTGTTAACCAAGTAACATGCAGTCTCCACTACCTCTGCCCAGAATTCTTGTCCTAACCCGGTACCACTGAGCATGATTCTTGCCTTTTCCATCAGAATTCTGTTCATTCTTTCTAGAAATCCATTTTGCAGAGGTGTGTATGGATTAGTATTATGTCGTGTTATACCACACTTCTTACAGAACTCTTCAAATTCCTTCTTGCAGAACTCCCCACCATTATCTGTCCTCAGCACCTTTACCTTCGTCTCTGTCTGGTTTTCCACCAGAGCCTTAAATTATTTAAATCTATCAAATACTTCAGATTTATTCCTCAATAAATATATCCATGTATTCCTTGAGAATTCATCTATGAATGAAACATAGTACATAGACTTACCGAGTGATGGAACCGACACAGGTCCAAACACATCACTATGCACAAGCTCTAATATCTTGTTTGCCCTCTTAACACCAGAAGCAAAACTCACCCGATTTTGCTTCCCATATACACAATGTTCACAGCAATCAAAATCCAAAGAGCTATTAGACATACCTTCTACCATACCATTTCCATGCAGTATCTGAAGGCCCTTCTCTCCAATATGTCCAAGCCTTTGATGCCATAGCATGGTCTTTTCTCCAAAGACTGCTAGGCTTTCCGCTCCACTTTCGGGAACCACATAACTGTTGCACCCAACAATAACAGTGTTGCCTTGAGTTCTAATCTAAACTCCTCGCATTAATACCAGTGCTCCCCGAACCATCTTACAGTTATCTTTCTTGAACACTGTTTTTACACCTGCATCATCCATCTTGCTTACAGAAATCAGATTTCTGGCCAATGCAGGAATGTGCAGAACACTAGGAAGTGTTCTAATCCTTCCACCTTGAATTTTCCACGTCTGACAATTCTGGCCTTCCTATCATCCCCTAAGAATACATCACCACCATCATACTTCTCATACTCACAGAACCACTCCCTATGGGGAGTGAAGTGAAAGGATGCACTTGAGTCAATAAACCATGCCTCATGATCTACATGTGTACTTGAAGAAGGAGGCAAATACACATCCCCACCTTCATATGAGGTGGTTTTTTCGTATGAAGAAGGAGCATCATCAGATCCCTTTACTTTCTCAGGAGCTTTAGATCTGCAGTCCTTTATGAAGTTCCCTTCGTTTCCACATTTCCAGCAAACCTTACAAAATTTCCGTGAGACGAGATCTCCCACTCGAAACCTTATTCTTGTTTCTGTTCTGGGACCTTCCTCGTACAGATAAGGCATCTCCATTCTGACCCTCCATATTTCTCCGTCTCATTTCCTCCGACAACAAGGCTGAGACAATGTCATTAAAATTCAAGGTAGTCGTATTGCTACCTATTGCAATAACCAGACTGTCCCATGAGTCTGGTAGAGAGCACAACAAACTGATGCACTTCTCTTCATCTGAGATTTTAATATCAACAGATGATAGCTGACTTACCATAGTATTGAAGGCATTCAGATGCTCTGTCACCGAGTCTCCATCCTTCATCCTTAGGTTATACAACTTTTTCCGCAGGAACAACTTATTCACCAAAGACTTAGATTGGTACAAAGTCCCAAGTTTTTCCCACAAATTCTTCGCCGTAGCTTCCCCAGATACATTCAACAATACTGAATCTGAGACACACAACCGTATTGTGCTCTTTGCCTTTGATCCAGCTTTCTTCCCAGCCTTCATCCGACATTGCCATCGTCTAGTACCTAGATCTACCACGATCCACCGATCTTTATCCACCACAGATCCTCCATATTGAGCTTCCACAACTCAAAACTCTGACCATTAAATTTCTCGATCTCTATCTTCCCACTACTCGCCATCTTCTTTCACCGCAATAATTGATCCCGCAAATCTCCCACTGAACAAGGTCTACCTCAGGCCCGAGAAAAAAACCCCTCAGCAGCAAAGGCGTCCCTTGAAGTTGAAATTTCTCTTATACCAAATGTAGGTTTTAACCCTGTACATAAATTATCTACTAAAGAATCTTAAAATAGAAAATAAACAATAGCGAGAGCATAAAACATGTACAGATAACGGCCGCAGATTTTCCCCTGGATCCCAAATCGGGACGACGTGTTGGAAATGTTGTCATTGATGGCAAAGGAGATGGCAAAGGAGGAACACCTGAAATAGAAATAGAAAGAGAGCAGCATAACAACAAGATGTAGAGAGGGTCGAGCAGCAGAGACAAGGTCATTTAAAGAAGCAGAGGCAGCAAAAAGATAAGTAAGGAGCAACATCAGTCAAAGAAGTAGCAGAGGCAACAGAGGGAGCATAAGAAGAGGTAGCAAGGCAGCAAAAGAAGCAAGACAGATAAGGAATTGAGGCAGCAGACAAAGCAGAGACAATGAATAGAAGCAGAGGCAACGTAATGTACAAAAGAGTTGAACTTAAGAAATGTAGTGCAAAGGAGGTAACAGATGCAGAGACAGGAACAGTTACAAGGAGACAAAGATAGACAATGGAGGAAGCAAAGAGGAAATGAATATAAAGGAGAAAGGCAGAGGCAGAGGAAGTGAATATAATAGAGGCAGAGCCATTATCATAGCAGGAGAGGCAGAGGCAGAGTGACAGAAGCGGCAGAGGCAGAGCCACAACTGTTATTGCAGAGAAAACGCTGTTATTCCAAGAATATTATGTATATATATATATATATATATAGATATATATATATATATATATATATAGAAATTCAGAGAATCTTTTATACAACCGGGCGTTAAATAGCAAGTGCTCATAGTCTGTGTATGAGAAGATGGATCACTGTGTTCGCTATGTGCGTGAGAGTTCAGTCCCTTTGAAATATCTGGATTGTATGTGCTTGTGTGGAGGATATAAAAATTCTGTGGCAAGAATTGTATGGTGAGACCCTGTAACGGAGTGTACGATAACCTTTGTGTGGGAATTGTAGTCTTGGTTATCGAAGAAATGGCGTCGAGGAACGGTGGATGTATTGATCACGCGGTGTATTGAATCAGCGTTGAAAAGAGTTCTCACGAAGGCTGAGATCGAACTGTCAAATAAAACCTTGAGTAGAACCTGGAGTATGAATAAATCGATTATATAAAGAAAACAAGCGGAAAGACTTAAAGTTTCTGAAAAGGGAGGACAAGTGGTCCCCACCACTTGAGCGCAAATCGCAAAGTGTAGTTTTGAAGTTTCAAGTGTCTTGTTGATATGGATTATTTGCGATGTGCGATCATCGCACCATCGCGCCATCGCACCATCGCAACATCGCGCCATCGCAATATCGCAATATCGCAACATCGCGCCATCGCACCATCGCAACATCGCGAAATCGCAATATCGCACCATTGCAACATCGCACATCGAAAATGTTACATTGCACGATTTTTTGTTTGATCCGTCGATCGCTGTTGCGATGTGTTGTCAGCCGTCAGATGTGGGACCCGAACCTTTCATATATTAGAGGTTGTGATTTGATTTATTGGATTGTATATAAGACCAAAGGCTTAAGGTGGAGGGTGATTGGTAACGTAAAGTTGTTGCGATTGTATTAAAAAGTGCCGTGTGGTCCGTGGGCTCTATATATATGCCTCATCTTAACGGGAGGGCGATTTTAATATACAACGATTGTGATGTCCATTCCGCTTGCGGAATGTTCCACATCAAAAAGACACTTGATGTGTGTAGAGGGCTGGAATTTTCCCAGACTTATTGCCAGCGGTTACATATTTATATAAAATACACTGATATAAAAGGCATAGTTACACGTATGCAATAGTTACACCACAGTAGAGGACAGAAGAGCAAACAGAGCTGAAAAGAGATAAAAAACAGTCACAGAAAAGACAGACACAGTCAAAGAAAGACAAACGCGCAGCGAGCCAAAAGACTAAATGAGTTGAGCTGGAGTTCGCATTGTAATTTGAATGTAAATGTTTTAATTGATTTTTATTGTTTGTGATGCATTGGCAAGTCTCAAAAAGAGAGAAAATATCCCACTGTAATATTAAAATAAGCACCTACAGTTACATTTTTCTGAGTGAGCTGAAAAGAGATGAGAAGGCAGAAGGCAAAGAGACATGGCCGTCCATTTCGAATTCCTAGTGGAATACAAACATCCATGAAGCTGTTTTTGTATAAAACAGGGTAATATCCAAGGGGAGAGTTTTTTGATGAAAACAGAATGAGAAAAGGAGAGAGTATGCAGCATAATTGAAGAAAGTTGAAGAAAATAAGAAAGTTGCAAGAGGTCAGAGAGTGTGAATATAGAGAATGCAGAGTATGAAGAATTGAGGAGAAAAGACATGAAGAAGGAGGAGTTGAGCAGAGAAGAAGGAGGGGCTGAGCAGAGATGATGCAGGGTTGATATGAGGACTGATGAATAGCAGAAGAGAAGGTACAGAACAGAGCTGATGTCCAAGGTAAATCAGCAAGTTTTTTTTCTTTTGAAAGAGTAAGGAAGTTGGAGCTTCCCTATCAAGTTGTAGCCTGATAGATGTCAGTTAGCAGGCGCGGGGTTAAGTATCACTGTGGAGGTTGGTGCAAATAGATGAAGTGGGTAACCCACATCTGGAGTTGCAGCTTGATAATTCATAGTTAGCAACAGGTAAGTTGAAGCCTCTGTAGGTTGGTGCCTCTGAAGAATTGATGGGGTGGAGCTTCCTTCTGGGTTAGCAGCTTGGTGAAGTGAGGAAGTCTGTGAGACAGTTCCCTCTGAAAAATACGTGGTGAGAGGGAGTTGGGAGCTTTATAACACATGTAACAATAATAAAGATGTTAGTTTTTCTCTTTTCGGGTTCCATATATCCCAGTGTCTGTATGATGTATGTGTTGATTGGTTATCAAATACGCAATACATGTTATATAACCGACTATTGTTACATAAACAAATGCAGCGATACTGCGACGCTCACAAATTAAGACATACATATTGGAACAGTGTAAATGAAGGTGTAAATAAGTTTTAAGGGAAAAGTTTTAAAAGTCCATGTATGTGCTAAACTGATTCACCCCCCCCTCTCAGTTTAGCTAAGGGTTCAACAATTGGTATCAGAGCCGGTTCCTTTGGTGTAAGCTTAATAGCTTGAAGGAGATCTAGTTGAGTCATGGACTATCAAGATGTACCTGTGCTAAATACAACAAACTTTCCTGAATGGAGAGATAAGGTCAAGACAGGTTTAATGGCTGATGAACCTGAGGTATGGAAGCTTGTTTGTGATGGTTACTGCACAGACTCCCCCACGGTGAAAGAACAACAGAGGAATGCCGAGGCAAAATGTGTGATATATAACAATCTTCATAACCAGGATCTTCAATTAATAATGGATTTAACTTTAGAAAAATAAATCTGGGATAGACTGCATTTCATGCATGGAGTAGACACTGAGGATTGCATTGTCAAGAAGGAGAAGAGAATTAAGAAAAGGAAAAATTCAGGTCAAAAGGAAAATATTCAATCTAATGAGGTACCTGCTAGTGTGAATGGTAGTGAGAACCATGAAGAAATTGCAGTGGAAGTAAAAGCCAAACTTGACACAGCCTTGACTGAAATAGGAAGATTGAAGCATGAAAACAAAGACCTGAAGACATTGGTGCAAATTTGTGATGAGAAAGAGTATGAAGATAAGAAAGAGATTGTTATCCTGAAGACTCAACTTGAAGAAGCACAGAAAGTAGAAGATACTCTGCTGCAACAAATGAGAGAGAAAAACCTGGAATGTGAAAAATTGGAAGAAGAAGTAGTGAGCCTGAGAAAGAAATTAGAAAAGGCCCAAAGAGATTTATTAATGAATACTCCTCAAATGAAAAGCTCTGAACAGTTGGACCAGATTCTAAAAGCTCAAAGGTCACCTCTCATAAAGGCTGGGATAGGATATGAGGGTGAAACAAGTAAGTCCAAGGTTGAAGATAACAAGAAAATCATTTTTGTAAAAGCTGTAAAGAACAGTGAAGCAACTCAACAAACTCCTACAGAAGCAGAAGTCAGCAGGAACATGAGTTGTAAAGAAACAAATAGAATCAAGCAGCAACATGAAAGAACAAAGAATGAGAGGATGAAACAGTCAACTGCTAAAGGCTCATATGCTCCTAAGGATGAATTAAACAAATTCGGAAGACGTCAAAGGAGGTTCCTTCCTCCTATGAAAAATAGCACATGTTTTTCCTGCCACAAACAAGGACATAATGCAACATATTGCAAGACAAAGCCAATCCAGTCCAACCAACAAAGGATGCAGCAAAATAGAAGAATACCTCAAGCAAGCAATTGGAAAGGACAATCTTTCACCAGGTACACAAATCATTTCCATGGCTATTGTTATGCATGCAATGAATTTGGACATAAATCTGTTTTGGCCTTTCTTTATGAGTAGCTGAGATAGTGATTGTTTTGTTTTTATTTTATGTAATCCTTGGCCAATGAGTGGATGCTATAAACTCTTGCCAAGGAGGGGTGGTTGAGTCATGTGTGGTGTGCATGATTGAAAATGATGTACCATTTTCGCGTACAAAGGATTGAAAGTATGGTTTGGAAAGGACACAAACCATGTGTTGAGAGTGTTATTGCTTTTGGGTCCAAAATCTCTTTAGTGGGGAGGAGTGATCCAAGTGGATTAAACATGTAAAAGTATAAATGGCTTGAGTACAAGGCTAAAAAATAAAAGTGTTAGAAAGTCTCTTGAACCAGGTTTAGGTTGTAGATCTTGTCATTCTGATTCCAGTGGCGCAGACAACACTCAATTCCAAGTCTGTATGAAGAAGTTAGGAGCAATCAAAGTTCAAGGGTTGACTTGGTGATGTGGCATCTTAAGGAGGCAACAATTTATTTAGAACCCAGCCACTGGCTTTCGGCTAACCTAGTCGGATTCCGGGTGAATTTGTGGGACAATTAAAACATCTCCTTCGGTCAAAAATTTGGAATTTTTGAAAAAACTAATGTTGTTTTAAAAACTGAAAAATATTAAAAAAATTGGTAAGGCAAGCCATCACCCCCGCCCTACCCTCCATGTTCGCATTTAACAAAATTATTATATATTAGTAGGGGGTCGGAAGCCATGACTCCACCGCCCCCACAGTTCTGCAGGGCCCAAAACAGTTACGACCACCCATTAAATGGGGTGGGGGTTGTGAACCCCACCGCCCTCACACTGCATACGAATGCCGACAGGGGTATGTGGCGGGCTGCCCAATGCGGACCCAACCCCAACTCACCCCACATGTCTCCATTTCAAAATGGCGTGGGTTTTTAAAAAATTAATGCGGATGGTTCGAAAGTTTAATGCGTGTTTTTTAAAACAGTTTTTTCCTCATTAAGGAGGGGTCTAGGTTTGACCACCCGACCTCCTCCACACAGTTCAGATCTGAAGCCAATCCATCAAATGGTCACTTTGTAAATTCCTCCCATCAATAATCATAGAAACCTTCACTCATTGGTGCGCAAGAGGATAAACAAGAGCGAGCATGGAAAAAGAGGCTGTGGAACCCTGAGCGGTGTGCAAGAGGGGGGTAGAACCATGATCTGAGCCATTTTTCCATAGGGGTCAGATTTTCACTTTGTCAGATTGGGGTAAGTTTTATATGGATTCTACACTACTCGACACCATGAATCCAATTGTGTTGTCCATTTCATCATCATAGGTTTGCAATTTTCGGCCAATTTTAGATTGGGCAGGTATAAGGGTGTAATTCCTCATTTTGTACTTGTACTTTCATTTTTCCATTTAATGAAACCAGGGCCTCCCCATATTTTGAGCAGGGCCCAGAGACGTAGTCCTTCCTGGATGAAATCCGATATCAACTCTGTGTTCTCGCGCATGATGTTAATTTTTTCTCCCTTTTTCTGCTTATGCCTTTAAAGTTTCTTGTTTAAAGCTACAATTTTCACATGTTAATTCTTTTATAAATCTCAAGCAAAAGATTTTGGATCAAGTGGTATTAGAGAAGGTGTTTGTAGATGTGAATTACATGCTTGTATGGTAACAAGAAACATGCTACGAAGAGGCAAAGGGACGCTACAGGCTTTTGATCCCGAAGCAAGACGTGCACATCAGAGAAGGAACATGGGTGGTGAAGATCATCATGAGGAGGAGCTCAATTTCCGCAAAACCTTCTATACCATGGCAGATTGAGTACATAAGCTATTCTCTAGACTTGAGAAGTTATAGAAATCAGGAGATCATGCTTTAGAAGGGCAAGGTTCAGCGCATGGAGATGGTGGAGGAGATCCACCTCCTTCAGCAAATGAGAGTCCTTCCTCCTCTTCTAACCATCATAATAAAAATTCTATAGATGCGTCTAAAAAGCCTTTATTTAAGTTAGATGTTAAATTTGATCTACCAGTATATAATGGTGTAAGTAATGTCGAGAATTTTAACAGTTAGATTATATAGCTTGAAATCTATTGCAGGATCTAGGAGATTGTGGAGGATGAGGTGAAAATCCAATTGGCTTCTCTTCGATTGAGTGGCATAACTCTCATTTGGTGGGAGAGAAAACTTCAAGGCACCAGTAATTGGGGTAACTTACTTTCCTCATGGTCAAATTTCATTATTTCACTTAAAGACCAATTTTATCCCTTGGGATATAAGCAAAAAGCCTTAATGGAGTGGCAGTACCTAAGGCAAGGTAAAGGACAAAACGTGCAAAGCTTTATCGAGGAATTTAGAAAACAAGCACTAAGTTTGGGCATTTCGTTAGATTCTCCTAAATTTGTAACTAAGTACATCTGGTCATTACATAGTTACATAAGACATTCATTATTGTTGTTTGAGCCTCCTACCATCGATGAGGCCAGTGTCAAGGCCATGCACATAGAAATCAGGGGGGCACATGAACAAAGTGACTACCCAAAAAGGACGACTGTAGTCGAAAGAAGGGGAGTAAAGCCCTCTTGCACATATTGTGAAAAAGAGGGATATGGTGAAGAAAATTGTTGGAAGCTGCACCCTTAGTTGAGACCTAAGAGAAATGAAAAAAAAGGGAAGCAGAAATCCGCCACCACCATACAACAAAACCAAGATTCTGAAGAATCTGGATCCGAGGAAGATGAAAATTCCACGATTGCAGGATTTTCATGAGGTCGACCAATTGACCTGGGGTCCAATTCAGGCAATGAAATGTAGCTTGCAGCCTTTGGGATCACGACAGAAGGACCCATATACTTGGTTTATGATTCGGGCGATGAAACAAAGATATCAATAGATTATTCACCAAGGGAAGAAGGGACACTTAATGCGGCGGAGTTCCAAGAACTTGAAGAGATTAACCAAGGCATCCAAGCAGAAAATGCTGAGCTAAGAAGGGTCCTACAGGAAGTAAGGGAAGAAAAACAAAGGTTACTACGCCAGTTACAAGCTAAGGATGATGCCTTGGAAAAATTGCGACGTAACCAACCTGAGGTAAAAAGCAACCCTTCAATTTCACGTATTTTTCATGATGATTAATTCGCTTCTTTTGAAAAGAATACTACAGGGATCGGGTCCAAATTGCTGAAGAAGATGGGGTATCAAGGAAAGGGCCTCGGCATCAATGGCCAAGGCATCGTAAACCCCGTCAAATTCGAGTAATTTCCATGCCATGCAGGGCTCAGATACACCAAGAAGAAGTGGGAGAAAGCTCTAAAACAACCAGTGACCCACCAACAACTAATGATGAGAGCACCTCCTCACACCTCAGTGACATTGATGGATTCATGGGTAGTTCTCGGAGGCACATTGGGAGGATGCGTTCCAAGATGATACGAAAGGTATGGAGGAGGAAGAATCGTCACAAACAGAATGAACCCTAGAAACCTGCAAGTCAAACATGCCAGGATCAAAGAACACCCATATAGAGCCTGGTCCCTGAAGCTATTCCACAGGCAGATTCTCCACAGGGGGATGATCCATTTACCTTATTAAGTAAAATATGGTTCTTTCAGGGGTCTTAGTGTGATGGCCACATTTGTAAATCATACGTTGCAAGTAAATGTAAACGTGATGGTGTGTTTCCCATCACTTCAAAATGCAACGATGATGTTTTGGCCTTTCTTTATGAGTAGTTGAGATAGTGATTTCTTTGTTTTTATTTTATGTAATCCTTAGCCAATGAATGGGTGTTATCAACTCTTGGCAAGGAGGGGTGGTTGAGTCATGTGTGGTGTGCATGATTTCAAATTTTGTACCAGTTTCGCATACAGAGGATTGAAAGTATGGTTTGGAAAGGAAAAAAACTGTGTGCTGAAAGTGTTAATGCTTTTGGGGTCCAAAATCTCTTTAGTGGGGAGTAATGATCCAGGTGGATTAAATAGGTACAAGTACAAATGGATTAAGTACAAGGCTCAAAAATAAAAGTGCTTGAAAGTCTCTTGAACTAGGTTTAGGTTGTAGATATCGTCATTCTGATTCCAACGACACAAACGACACTCAATTCCTAGTCCGTATGAAGAAGTTAGGAGTAGTCAAAGTTCGAGGGTTGACTTGGTGATGTGGCAGCTTAAGGAGGCAACAATTTCGCTAGAACCTGACCATCGGCTTCCGACCAACCTTGCCGGATTCTAGGAAAATTTATGGGACGGTTAAAACGTCTCCTTTGGTAAAAAATCCAGAATATTTGAAAAAACTAATGTTGTTTTAAAAATTGAAAAATATTAAAAAAAATGGGTAAAGCGGGCCATCACCCCCGCCCTACCCTCTGGATTCACATTTAACAAAAGTATTATATATTAATAGGGGGTCGACGACCATGACCCCGCCACCCCCACAGTTCCATGGGGCCCAAAACAGTTACGGCCGCCCATTAAATGGGGCGGGGGTTGTGAACCCCACCGCCCTCACACCGCATACGGATGCTGATAGGGGTATGGGGCAGGCCGCCCAATGCGGACACAACCCCAACTCACCCCACATGTATCCATTTAAAAAAAATGCGGGTTTTTAAAAAATTAATGTGGATGGTTCGAAAGTTTACGTGGGTTTTTAAAAACAGTTTTTGCCTCATTAAGGATGGGTTGGGGTTTGACCACCTGACCTCCTCCACATTGTTCGGATCTGAAACCAATCCATCAAATGGTCACTTTGTAAATTCCGCCCATCAATCATTATATAAACCTTCGCTCATTTGTGTGCAAGAGGATAAACAGGAGTGGGCACAAAAAACGAGGCAGTGGAACCTTGAGCGGTGTGCAGGAGGGTGGCGGAACCATGATCTGAGCCATTTTTCCAGAGGGGTCAGATTTTCACTTTGTCAGATTGTGGCAAGTTTTATATGAATTCTGCACTACTCAACTCCACGAATCCAATGGTGCCGTCCATTTCGTCATCAAATGTTTGTAATTTTCGGCCAATTTCAGATTGGGCAGGTATAAGGGTGTAATTCCTCATTTTGTACTTGTACTTTCATTTTTCCATTTAATGAAAGCAGGGCCTCCCCACATTTTGAGCAGGGCCCGGAGACGTAGTCCTCCTGGACGAACTCCGATATCAACTCCGTGTTCTCGTGCATGATGTTAATTTCTTCTCTCTTTTTCTGCTTATGCCTTTAAAATTTCTTGTTTAAAGCTACAATTTCCATATGTTAATTATTTTATACATCTCAAGAAAAAGGAAAGATGATTAACAGTTTGTGGCATGCAAATATAGTAGTATTTCGTTGAGAGTGTGTGAAGGCATAAAGAAAAATTATTGCAATTAATAAATTAATCCATTGATAGGTGGAGGAAGGAATTCTTGACGAGAGCCTTAGAAAATGGTTCAGAATTGTGTTCTTGACACTGCACTTGTTGAAGCACCCTGCTTTGGTAGCTTATCGACGATTCAAGGGAGTGGAGTGATTCTAGTTGCGAATTCTGAGGGAATTGGGTTTGGTGGGAATAAAATATATAATAGAACAACTTGGTCCTTCACCTCGAGGACTATTATCAATCACCGTAACGAGCAAAGGTGAACCTGTGTGCAAGCCCTAGAGCAGAGGGATGAGAGGTGGAAGGTGAAACTTCAACATGTTGGTCTTAGGGGATTTCACTTCATTCAATAAAAAAAAAAAATCTCCCCTTCTGCTTTTTTATCCTGCTGCATATTTGGAAAAATGTGAAACTCTAGGTCATGATTGAATTAGGCTAGTTTAAGTCTATTGCTAATATGGTTTGTGGAAATTATTGGAGGACCTAGGGGGTGGGCGACTGGTCCTAGGAAGTCTCACTCCTAGTAAATCTCGACCGGTTTTTCAATTATGCTTGGTTTGATGCCAGGGGAAGTAATTTCCTTCAACATTTGTTTAATCTAGGAGGAAGTGTGTTGGTGGGCGTAATCCAAGGAAAGTTCGGGGAGAAGCATCTAATTATTTCTCATATATACTTGCTAGAGGCACTTCATAGTTGGGCTAGAGTATCATCCTCAACACATCTGCCCCCCTAACACTACAGAGGAAGGATTTTTGGTTTAATGCTTCGTCCAAGTGACCATAGGGAGGCAGGTCGGTGGTGTTGAATATTATTGTTGGGATGAGGCGGTGGTATGTGGTATGGCACATATACCAAGGTATTTTCGATATAATAATCAATCTAGTGGGGGTCTGGATGCCTGTAGAGTGGAGCATTGGTTTGTTGTATACAAGCCCTTATGTGGGACACTTGGTGTGGTGGCTGGTGATTTGTGGTCCCCTATTGGAAAAAGAGTATCACTGTATGAATCATCTACAAGAGGAGAGGAAACAATGGGACATAATGCCACGTTAGATATAACATACCCCTAAATACAACCTAAATTATATATATATATATATATATATATATATATATATACTTAAGTAAAGTGGATTAGCACTCTTATACGATTATAATATTTTCAGTGACATCCTTGATAACATATTATTTATCTACAACTCAACATGACCATTTTATTTTATATCTTGAAGTAAGAGTATTTAGGTCTCGAACTTCGTTAGGGCTTTAATTTATTTTGCTTATTTATATTATAGACGTTATACCTTTACTATTCAGAATAGCCTTGTATAGTTATTCTTTAATCAACTGTATGAATATATTGTATAGCTATTCTTTAATCAACTATATGAATATATATTTATATCCACTAATGTTAAATGTATTATTCCATATTAAGTGTGTGTGTGTGTGTGTGTCTATATATATATATCATTTTCCATAAATTCCAACAGTCGGACCAATTAGTAAAATCACAATCAGGATCGACCTTAGTTGCATAGTTAGTGATTGGCGTATTTTACGGTGGCACCAATCAATGAAATCAAAATAAGGATCGAACTTAGTTGCATAGTCAGTGATTGGTGTATTTTACGGTGGGACCAATCAGTGAAATCGCAATCAGGATCGACCTTAGTTGCATAGTCAGTTATTGGCGTATTTTAAAAAGAAGCATTTTAATCGCGACCTCCGGCCTCCGACCTTAGTCGTGTAGTCGGATCAATTTAATTAATTTGGTAAAAAGAGTTTTAATCCCAACCCTAAACTCTAACTTTAGTCATGTAGTCGAGTCGCTTAATCAACTTGACGATATTTTATGGTGGGACCAATGAGTGAAATCGCAATCAGGATCGACCCTAGTTGTATAGTCAGTGATTGGCGTTTTTTAGAAAGAAGCATTTTAATCTCGACCTCTGGCCTCCAACCTTAGTCGTGTAGTCAGATCAATTTAATTAATTTGGTAAAAAGCATTTTAATCCCAACCCTTAACTCTAACCTTAGTCATGTAGTTGGGTCGCTTAATCAGCTTGACCAAAAGTGTTTTAATGTTGAAACGACCTCCGACCTTGGAAACGTTATAATACATTACACAAATTCGTATATAATACATGACAACAATTACCAATGTAGATAAAGGAACTTTCAGATTAATCACATCATTAGGATTAGGTCGACTTTTCAAACCAGCTAATGTGGTTCATCCTCAGGACAAGGTGGAGAGACTAATCGATCCCAATGAATAAATAGTGGAGATGCATCATTGCCCGGAAATAGCCGTTGAGAACTAGCTGTTAAGAACTAGTCGTTAAACTAGCCGTTAGGAAGTTAGTTAGTAAGTTAAAAATAAATTAATTGTTTAAATAAAATATTGTTTAATTAAAATAAAATATTAAAAAGGAGGGGGGCTTATAAATTATTATATAATAGGTAAAAAAGGGAGGGGTAAAATGTTTAAACCAACATAAATAATTAATTAATTAAAAACAATGAAATAATAAAAGTAAATTAGGACAATATAATTAATAAATAAAATAAATAAATAACTAAATTAATTAATTAAAACAAAGTAAATTAAAATGAATTAAATTAAATAAATAAAATATTCATTAACAATATAATAGGTACTAGAGGTAACTTAATTTAATCAATAAAATGAAATTAAAGAATTAATTAATAAATAGATAAAAATAAATCAATAAATTAATTAAATAATATATAACTAGATAAAATAATAACTAAAAAAGAAACCTAGGAAAGAATTAATAAATAAAATAAATAAATAAAGTAATTAAAAACATAAATTAATTAAAAAGAAATATTAGAAAAATTAAATTAAATCAATAAATTAGTAAAATAAAATAAAAATAAACAAACATTACCTAGCAAGAGCCGAGGTCCAACTCTTACTTAATTTCCAACCATCATCACGGTTGAGATTCTTAGCATGTCGCTCAATTGCGATCGCCTCTCTCAATTTCCTATGGTGGAAGTGATCTACCCTAGCAACCACTTTAGAGTCTTCAATTCAAACATGGTGGCGAGATTTTTCCACATGTTCATCGAGAGCAGAGGTATGAGACTGATTATGTCTAATATCCGCAGCATGCTCTCGGATTCTCTGCCTAATGGATCGACCTATTTCTTCTATATAGGGAGTTCCACAAGAACACGGAATCATGTAAACCCCTTTCATGTCCTTCGGATTGATAGGGTCTTTAACAGACCCAAGAGAATTTCTAATAGTGCAAAGAGGTTTGAAAGAAGTGGAGATATTATTTCTCCTGAAGACATGGGAAATTTTGTCTGTTGTCCCCTGGATAAATGGGAGATGGACCTTGGAAATAGGATCCACCAGAGTAGATTTTCCATTCAATCCTTTATATGCCTTTTGAAAGGCTTTAGTTGCATAGTCAGTGATTGGCGTATTTTAAAAAGAAGCATTTTAATTGCGACCTCCAGCCTCCGACCTTAGTCGTGTAATCAAATCAATTTAATTAATTTGGTAAAAAGTGTTTTAATCCCAACCCTAAAATCTAACCTTAGTCATGTAGTCAGGTCACTTAATCAGCTTGACGATATTTTACGGTGGGACCAATCAGTGAAATTGAAATCAGGATCGACCTTAGTTGCATAGTCAGTGATTGGTGTATTTTAGAAAGAAGCATTTTAATAGAGACCTCCGCCTCCAACCTTAGTCGTGTAGTCAGAACAATTTAATTAATTTGGTAAAAAGCATTTTAATCCCAACCCTAAACTCTAACCTTAGTCATGTAGTCGGGTCACTTAATCAGCTTGACGAAAAGTGTTTTAATGTTGAAACGACCTCTGACCTTGGAAAGATTATAATACATTACACAACTTCGTATATAATACTTGACAACAATTACCAATGTAGATAAAGGAACTTTCATATTAATCACATCATTAGGATTAGGTCGACGTTTCAAACCAGCTAATGTGGTTCATCCTCGGGACAAGGTGGAGAGACTAATCGATCCCAATGAATAAATAGTGGAGATGCATCATTGCTCGGAAATAGCCGTTGAGAACTAGCTGTTAAGAACTAGTCATTAAAACTAGCTGTTAGAAAGTTAGTTAGTAAGTTAAAAATAAATTAATTGTTTAAATAAAATCTTGCTTAATTAAAATAAAATATTAAAAAGGGAGAGCTTATAAATTATTATATAATAGGTAAAAAGGGGAGGATAAAATTTTTAAACCAAAATAATTAATTAATTAATTAAAAACAATTAAATAATAAAAGTAAATTAGGACAATATATTAATGAATAAAATAAATAAATAACTGAATAAATAAATTAAAATGAATTAAATTAAATAAATAAAATATTCATTAACAATATAATAAGTACTAGAGGTAACTTAATTTAATCAATAAAATAAAATTAAAGAATTAATTAATAAATAGATAAAAATAATTCAATAAATTTATTAAATAATATATAACTAGATAAAATAATAACTAAAAAAGAAACCTAAGAAATAATTAATAAATAAAATAAATAAATAAAGTAAATTAAACCAAAATAATTAATTAATTAAAAACAATTAAATAATAAAAGTAAATTAGGACAATATAAGTAATAAATAAAATAAATAAATAACTGAAGTAAATTAAAATGAATTAAATTAAATAAATAAAATATTCATTAACAATATAAGAGGTACTACAGGTAACTTAATTTAATCAATAAAATAAAATTAACTTCCATAACAAAGGGTAAACATGGTCTCATAGTAATACAGCTTGAATTAATTAATAAATAGATAAAAGTAAAGCAATAAATTAATTAAATAATATATAACTAGATAAAATAATAACTAAAAAAGAAACTTGAAAAAGAATTAATAAATGAAATAAATAAATCCGAAAGTTCCTTTATCTACATTATAAATTACAAAAATCTTCGATCTAACAATTACCAATGTATTAGCTTACCTCAACCAACTTATATCATCACGTAACATCGATCCTTATATTATATATTTCAAATTATAATTCCTGGAGGCATGTGGTATATTTACTTAGTTAATTATGCTCTTCTTGAACCTTCGAATTTTTTTATTTTGTTCCTCATGTTTAATGATTGTTATGACAGGACATTGAAATCAGACCCTAAGATCTAAAATGGTGAATTGTTATGGCTTGATTACCAATCCACGATGATTAGGGTTATTACGAGGTTGTAATGACTATCCTTGGTCATCAATTCTGCAAAGTTAGTTTCCCATTTCGACTTTGTGCAACATAAATTCATTAGTCTTGTAACTTAAGTTTTCTCCACGATTTAAATGGTAATATTGTATTCTCTGATGCACTATTTCTATTTCCATGTATTTTTCCTTAAAGTATTTTCTAGTTTCCATCTTATGGACCAGAGCATGGTTTTTAATGTAAGTGCAAGTATTACTAAACATTAGATCTTTCGCCAATTCTTTATTGATAAAATCCCTTTGGCACGCTCTTAATTGCAATGGAAAATGGTCGAGCATCATCAAACTTAAATACATACAGAGTGACCCATTAAAACTTCTTTATTCGAGTGGATCTATCAAGGTGTGTCGGGCATCTGCAATTTGGATCAGTTTTTGCAAGATCATGCCCTTGCTGAGTCAAAGACTTGCGTGGAAATTTGGGATTGGGCATAATACTTTCATTGGGATTGACAGGATATTTTCATCCTCTGAACATTATCAGATTGATGAACACTTATTACACAGATTAGAGCAGACGGGCATATTTACTTTATCGAACCTTATCCTCTGCTGGTCCCTTGATGCTCCCATTTGGAAATCCGCTGACAGGCTAGGCATATATGGAATTGATTTACCGGCAGGGAACGAGTATAAAAAATTTCTACAAGGACTGGGAACTATCGTATAACAGAAATGGTGACCAACTGACTTGGAATGGAAGAACATCTGGATCAGGCTTAATTGTGAAGGAAATTTATGAAAATCTCATTCATCCAAATCCTTCTGCTGTGTCGTCTCCCTTCTACTTTTCCTGGCACCTAAATATTCCAAACAAGATTGTATTATTTATCTGGCTATTATGGAAAAATAAAATATTGAATTGGGATGTTTTATGTAGGCGGGGATTTATGGGCCCTGGAAGATGCCCCTTTTGTCGATTGCAGGAAGAAACCTCATCACACCTCTTTTTTACTCGCCCTTTCAGCCTTTCGATTTGGATGCATTTCGCAGGTGTTATTCGCGATTCATCTTGGCAGCCTTCTGATTGTCTACAATCTATTACATCATGGGCTGGAGTCGCATATCCATTAAACACTACACCTTTCTATGTCATATGGGAAATCTGGATTGCCAGAAATCGATGTATTTTTTAAGATTCCCTTCTTCACTCTGCCTTGATCATCAAGGATATCTCGACTTGGATCAATATAAATTCATACATCGTCTCTGATATAAAAGATCTTTCTGGACGAATTAGACCTCATCAGATCATTCTCCCGACATTATTTTTCAATGGTGCATGCATCAATGGAATATGCGGCTATGGGACTTGGATTCGTCTTCACAACAACAACCACTATCAAATCTATTGGAACGGGGTCTTTGGCTCATAAAACAAGGCTGAAATTATGGAACTATGGGGAGGTCTGTACATTGCATATAATCTAAAACTCTCAAACATCTATATATACGGAGACTCGAAGATTACTATAGATGGGATCAATGATCGCTGTAATCTGCAAATCCATCGTTGTTTTAGTTGGATTCATAGAATTAGAAACATTATACAGAAATTTCAGTCATATAGTATTGAACACATCTATAGAGATTTGAATACTAGAGCTGATAAGTTATCGAAGAAAGGACTGGATTGTTCTTCTCGAGAGTTTCATATTCATCTCTACAAGGGTTCCCTTTGCCTCGACACTTGGATAATCCCTATTCCTTAACAGTTGACAGATGATGGGGACCTTCTTCTGCAAGCGAGCCTGTTTTCTACTTTGTTTCTTCGATGTTGGGTGCAAGTGAGCCTTCTTCTGCAAGCGAGGCTGCTGGTGGATTCTTGGCATTGCTTCATTAGGAGATGAAAATGAAAAGAATCCTCCCAATGGATATCAACAAGCTTACTTGAACATTTCTTGGCATGGCTTTATCAGACAGGATCCATTCTGAATTTCGTTTTTTCATCATTTGGGCGTCTCAGAGATCACTCAGTATCTAAGTTTCAGCTGTTTCTTGTATTGTGAGGCATTGAAATCCAGTAAAACCAGAGGCCATTATGGAATTTTCTATTCATGGGTTGTTATGGTAAATGCTTAGAGAATGCTTAGAGGATTGGGTTTCCAATTGCTGGATTCTTTGGGACTAAAATTGGGTGTAATGTCTTATGATGTAATCACTCGTATTTGATTGAATATGAACTGTAATACTACAACCTTTTTTTCTTACTGAAAAAAAGTTCCTTCTCGGCTCAATATGTATGCTAGAATATTTACTCTTATTTTTTGTTTGTCAATATTTTGTTACAGTGCATTTCAATATATGTCCAAAAATATAACTTTTGTGTCATTTGGGTATACAAGGTATAACTTGATAGTTTCATTATTTAGATTTTGGTTATATATTTGTTTAAACTCTTCATCATTTGGTTTGAACATGCAACGATAATGTAATTCAAACTAATAATCACTCTTCGTCGACTCTCTAGTATATTTTATAACCATAGATTTTTGTTGTGGGAATATATATATATATATATATATATATATATATATATATATATATATATATATATAGAGAGAGAGAGAGAGAGAGAGAGAGAGAGAGAGAGAGAGAGAGAGAGAGAGAGAGTTTTATTATGATAATCCAACCATGACGTTTAGTTTTCCTTTTATTACTTGTATGTTACATTCTGGCTCACGACTCTAGATGAATTCTCTTTGCGGTTCAAGTTAGAGTTTTAAAAGTATGTATCACTAAATTGGTTTATAGCTTATTTTTGTGTGATTTCTGAGTCTGTCTTATTTTGGCTAGGTTTTTCATTAATAAAAACCCTAACCCTATATGAGATGTTAGCAGGATTTGGGAGAAGTTTTTTTAATATAAACCCTGACTATACAAATTTATGCAAATAATTACTCTTATAGGTACTTTACTTTCATCCCAATTCTCAGTTGGAAAGTATATTTCTTGTTTTACTCTTCAATGGGCTTATAAGCTTACATTTTCTCAATGTTTTTCTTCTAATTTGTCATTCTTGTCGACTTATTTCTTCTGAACGTAGGGTTAGTAATCTTTTTGGTTTCTACATAATAGAGGGAGTATTTACATCTTGATTTTTGTAGTGCATATTTTCTTTCGTTTTCCATTCCTATATAGATACACTATGTGCTTGGGAATTTCTTTATTACCCTTGGATGTTCCACAATAGGCTTTTAATTCCAACTCTATATTTCATTTCCAAGTTTGGCTCTAATTTTTTTTTTTTTCAAACTCGACTCAGTCTCTTACTATTAGAATTTGTATCTTCAGTTACATACCCTAACCCTTAGGGTTATCCAAGGTATTCTTCCTAACTTCTTTGGAGAGGTTTAATCCTAACATTTGCTTCTACTATATTTTCTTTTAATTGATATCCAAACATAATGTAAATTCATTCATTCTAACTATTATTTCTTCTTAATGCAAATGAATGACAAGTTCTTCTGTATTTTCTAGACTATGTTCAGGTAATGTTTCGTGCTATTGCTTCCATATCATTTTAATATATATATATATATATAGTATTTTCGTTTGCATATAAATTTTAAGATAAAATATGTGTTGGCATATATGCGTAGGTAATTATGACTTGCAAGTTTCTTTAAAACATTTATTTCTATGAAGAGCCTTAAAGTACTCTTCCTTCTCATGGAACTTGTCAATTGGCATTTACCAGGTCGGATGACCCAAACCCTTGGTTACTTCATCTACCTGAGCATGATTGTTGTATTGCTTGTTTGTTTTTGTAGCATTAGATAGTATTCTAGTCTCAAACTTTGTGGAGAGGCTAAAACACAAGAGTTATTCAAAACCCATAAATAGTTTATGGAAATTCCACCTAGAGACAACTCAATTAAATTAGTTAGTCGATAATTAAATAATTCCCAAGTAAAACTTAGGGAAATCAATTAATTAATATGATTTAATTAAGAATTAATTGATAATGGTACTTAAATAAATTAATTAGGGAAATCAATTAATTAATAGGAATTAATTAATGGTACATACCGTATGAAATGGTACTTGATTTGTATGTGTTTAGTCCTGGAATGAAATGTTGAGTTCTTTGCAAGATGAATGACACTCAGGATGTCACTGTATAACCTGTCCATTTCTTACTTCTTACCCAATTCATCCATAAAAATTTGTAAACAAATCATTTCTTTACTAGCCTCTATAAGAGCAACATAATCTGCTTTTGTTGTTGAAAGTGAAACAACACTTTGCAATTTTGAAACCCAACTGACAGATGTTCCAACTACAGTAAATACATACCATGTAGTGTTCCTCCTATTATCTCTATCACCTGCCATATCTGAATTAACATATCCCTGTAGAGCAATGTTTGAATCACCAAAGAATAATGCTTGATATGTGGTACCTATTAAATTTCTGAGAATCCATTTCACTGCCATCCAATTTTCTTTTCCGTGATTGTTCATGTAGCTTCTTACAACTCCCACTGCATGTGCAATATCAGGCCTTGTGCATACCATTGCATACATTAATATTTCTACTGTTGATGCATATGGAACTTTAGACATATAATTATTTTCTTCTTGGGTGTTGGGGCACATCTCCTTACTAAATTTGAAATGGCTAGCCAAAGGTGTACTAACTGGTTTTGCATTCTGCATGTTAAATATTTTCATCACCTTTTGTATGTACTCATTTTGAGACAATTTTAATTTGTGATTTTTCCTGTGTCTAGTTATTCTCATACCAAGAATTTGTTTTGCAACTCCCAAATCCTTCATTTCCAATTTTCGTTTGAGCACATTTATTTCGTGCATGTTAGACCCTGCAACAAGCATGTCATCTACATACAATAACAATATAATATAGCTTCCATCATTTTTCTTTTTCAGATAAACACAATGATCAAAGTGACATCTTGTATAACAATGTTTAGACATAAACCTGTCAAATTTTAGATAACATTGCCTCAAAGCATGTTTTAATCCATACAAGCTCTTCTTCAACCTACACACTACTTTTTCCTTCCCTTTGACCTCATATCCTTATGTTTGCTGCATATATATCTCTTCCTCCAAATATCCATGGAGAAATGTTGTCTTTACATCTAACTATTCAAGATGCAAATATTTTGTTGCTACAAGACTTAAAATAGTTCTCATTGAAGTCATTTTAACAACAGGAAAAAATATTTCATCAAAGTCAATACCTTTCTTCTGTGCAAACCCCTTCACCACAAGTCTAGCTTTTTACCTCTGTTTTCCTCCATCTTCTTCCTTCAACCTGTAAACCCATCTATTCTGCAATGTTGTTTTACCTGCAGGGAACCTGACTAAGTCCCAAGTCTATTTACGTACCAAGGAGACCATCTCTTCTTTTATGGCTAGCTCCCACTTCTTCTTGGTTTCTACCTGCATTTCTTCTTCATAATATTCTGGTTCACTAGAATTAGTCAACAATACATAATATAATAAAGGAGAGTATCGTTTAGGGGGTCTACTTATCCTGGTAGATCTTCTGACACCACTTTCATGTGTTTGAGGTGTCTGTTGTTGTTTTGGTGGTTATGATTGTTGATTATTATTATTTTAAGGCACCTTTAATTTTTTTGTGATCTCATCAAGAACTGTGTATTCTTTGTTTTCTTTTTCATGTTTCTTTTCCTGCAATTGATCCTTATACAAGACCTTTTCATTTAATATTACATCTCTTCTCCTAATTATTTTGTGATTTTCATAATCATATAAGCGATAAACAAAATCATTAACACCATATCCAATAAAGGTACATTTATTTGATTTTGCCTCAAGCTTTGCTCTATTTTATTTATTAATATGGACAAAGGCCTCACAGCCAAAAGGCTTTAGAAAATAGTAGTTTACCTTTTTACTTGTCCATGCCTCCTCTGGAATACCCCATCCAAGGAACTTGAAGGCCCTATGTTTATTAGATAAACAACAATATCTACAACATATTCCCAAAATTGTAAAGGAAATCCTGCATGCAATCTCATGCACCTTGCATGCTTCATGATTGTCCTCTTCATCCTTTATAACACACCATTTTCCTGTGGTATTCTTGGAACTGTCTTCTCTCTACGAATTCCATGCTATGAACAGTACCTATCAAAATATTTGCTGCAATATTCACATCCATTGTCTGATTTGAGACATTTCAACTTATTTCCTTTCTCAATCTCAACCAAAGATTTTCATTTCTTGAAAGTATCAAATACATCAAATTTATTCTGAATACAATAAATCCAAGTTTTTCTAGTTGAATCATCACTAAAAGTAACATAATAATGAGAGCCACCGAGAGATGATACCTAAGCAGGTCCCCATACATATGATTGCACAAGCTATAATTTTTTGCTCTTATTTTCTTTCCCAATTCTAAGAAATATGACTCTCTTCTGTTTTCCATAAACAAAATTCTCACATAAATCCAAATCAATATTCTTCAAACCTCGCAACAAATTTCTTGAGTGAAGAATCTTCATCCCCTTCTCACTCATGTTTCCGAGCCTATGATTCCATAATCTTGCATCTTCTCCCATGGAATTTAAAGAATTAACACAATTAGAAATACCATTTCATAAATACAATGTACCAACCTTTTCTTCTTTTTCTATTACCAGGGCTCCTTTAGTGACCTTACAGGTTTAATCAGTAAAAGTTGTCATACAACTTTCACCGCGTAACTACCCCATTGAAATCATATTTTTCTTCCGATCTGGAACATCCCTTACCTCATTTAATAACCATTGGTTTCCATTCTGTTGTTTTACAAGAAGTTTACCCATTCTAACGATTTTACAGGGTTTATCATCACCCATACGAACCTGTCCAAAATCTCCTTGAACATAGTCATGAAAATGTTTCTTATAAGGTGTGGCATTGAATGAGGCCCCTGAATCTACCACCCAGGCATCAATAAATTTTTCTAAAGAAAGAATCAAACATATTGCAACACATCACCTGTCACATTCACTTCATGATTGTTTTCTTGTTGTGTGTTTCCTTCTTTTCCCTTCTACGACTTAAAGTCTTTCTTCAAGTGTCCTTTCTTCCCGCATTTCTAGCACACTCTCCCCAATTTGGACTCGGATCTACCTCTCCTTGATTTACTGTGATATCTTGTGCTCTTTCATATTTACATTTTTCTTCCCCTAGTCTCCGCACTCAAAGAATTACTCGATGTCTCACCGGAGCTTTTCCACTGCATTTACTTGCTAAGGATAACACCGACAACATCATCAAACTTTAAATTACTAGATCCAGAGACAGAGTTACTAATGACCATAATTAAAACATTCCAAATTTCTAGAAATGGGCATAGCAATAACAGAGCCCTAACTTCATCATCAAATTGTAACCCTACAGAACTTAACTGACTGGTAACTGTATTAAATTCATTTAAATGGTCAGCAACAGATTCACCTTTCGATGTCTTCATATTAAATAAAAGTTTCATAAGAAATACCTTATTTGAGGCCGAGGGTTTTTCATATAGTTTCTTCAATGTCATAATTATACCCTTTGTTGTCATTTCCTTCGAAATATTGAAGGCTACCAACGCTGCGAGGCACAACCGTATTGTTCTAAGTGCCTTTCTGTCGAGAATCTCCCATTCTTCATTTGTCATACTCGATGCATTTTTTGTTTTTCCACTCAATGGTAGGTACAAATATTTATGATACAAATAATCTTCCATCTATATCTTCCACAACAGGTAGTTTTGTCCGTTAAATTTCTCGACCCTAAACCTACCATCTTCTGCCATTGGTCCCACTCGAACCAGGAACCCTTCTTTATTGCGATTTTATCAGCCAAATAGACCTTCGACTTTGATACCAATTGTTGGAAAATTATATATTACAGAGAAATGTATCACATAAAATATGCGGAAACACAAAGACGTAAATAACATATAAAACAAAGAGATACAAATATATGTGGTTCACCCAACTTGGGCTATGTCCATGGAAACAACCAGTCCTTCCTTTATATTATCTAGCAAAATGAAGAGACACAACCTATAATAGATCTGTTGTAATATCCTCTACTCTCTCACACATTCCCCCTTTCTAATTCTCTCTCAGAATATACACACCAAGCACAGCCGCAATACAATACCCTCATGTGAACCAAGGGTTTGCCTTCTAGGGCACAAAAAACTCTAAAGTCAACTTAACTTCTACCATCAGATCATCCACCTAATGAATGACCCATATTGACTACGAAATTAAAATATTTTACAAGGAAATTTTACATCTATTTTTAGCTTTGGGGGCTCTGCCCCCGAACCCCATGATGATGATTAAATGACTAGCAACGTTGCCGTTAAGAATAGGGGTCCAACATGGAAATACATCTAAATAAAGAAGATAATAAGGCTCCACACCCAACAAGTTTACTTCTCCTATTATGTAAATTACATTTACAAAATTAATTCAAAATGCATCATGAATTATTTAAGTAAACTACTAAAGCAACCTACACTTAAATAAATATGATTATGAAACAAGGAAACTGAGCAAGAAATAAATCACACATAAGACACCTTTATTTTGGAGTAAGTCCTCGGAAAAACCCAATGCGAGAAAACCGATGCAATAGATCTAAGGGTTTGTATTATTAAGCAACAATTTTATGAATACAATATCTGGATTCCTTGCAAGCTATCCAATACAGAGAAATCATGATAGACAAAAATATTGTGAGTTTTACCTCACACTTAGCCTTGACTGATTCGGATATGAACTGCTGAAACCCCAACTCCCTTTGCCCTGCCTCTAAGAAGTAGATGTGTAGGCCTGCGTGGGGATGGTTGTGGACTACATCACCTCCTCTCTGAATTTATTTTCCTCTCGAAAAATCAAGTTTCAGCTCTCCTGGCTCAGAAACCTTGATCTCCAGCAAAATCTCAGATTGTCTCGTGGAAACACTGCGCAGTCCCTACATGGGCCCTGTGTAGGCTTGCGTCACCCCTTCTAAGGATTGCGCTGCTTCCTCTGCTAGTTATGCTGCCTCTCTGCTATGTACTATTGGTCCTCGAGAATATCCTCTGACCAATAACTGCCTCTGCCCCTCACTGCGCTAAATCACTTAGATATGATCTTCATCTTAGCACTACTCCATTAGAATAATTCAATCTCTATATTCATTGGGTGCGTCTTTCCAAATGACCCTCAAGCCTTCCTTTATAGTCTTCTTGTTGAGAAATCAATGACCTAGATTAGATCTCTAATCAAAGGCTAAGATTATAACATTACTGATTAATACTCTGTTTTATTAATACCCTTTAATTATTTAATTTCCCTAAGTTTAAACTTAGGGTCCCATTAAAATAATTAATTTTTACAATAAAACATATTTCGAGTAGAATTTTCACAAACGGTTTCTGGGTTCTTTGGAATACTAGTGCCTAAGCCTCTCCAAAAAAATTGTGGCTTAGAAAACTTCCAATGCTACAAAAAACCAGCACTCCCTATTAGCGAGGAAAGTGCTCTAACAATATGCCTGCTGCATAATGCTCTCACCCTGAAGCATCCTCTACTAATTTGAATCTGAATGTTAGTTTTTCTGTGCTAATTTCATCTTCAGAATTATAAATAAATTTATGATCCTTTGCTTCATGTACATAGGTTTATTGAGGTGTTTGTTTGTCTTAAACATGTAAATGTATTGAGTTTTATGTTAAATTCATGAGCATAATAAAATTAAAACATAATATTGAACAACAACAATAAAATGTACAACATACCATCAAATGATCCGTTAACACAATTTTTTTATGAAGGAGTTCACCCCTCCTGGGCTACATCTCCTCATTCCAGCTTCCATGACTTGGGCCTATGTATTAGCTAAAATTGACAAAATGTGTTGTTTACAATCCTCTACTGCTCCTGAAATGTGCTCCAACATGCTCAGAATTTCCAAATCATCTAGGATAGAATATTATTGAGCCCAAATTGGTAGAATTTGGCAAACATTATGGCCTCCTCAATTCTGGCCTAGGAAACTCCACTAAATCTGGAGATAACTCTAGTTAACCCCGCCAAGTTTGGAGTTCCACAACAAATGGCGGACTCCTCCAATTCCACCGCTAAGATAAGCGTAGATTAACTATGGGATAAGTATGGGTTAAATGCGCTAAGCACATTTTAATTATTCCACATTAACAAATGAAATTAGGTGCTAAGACATGGATTATGGTAATTAAACTAAATTACAACTTTAAATCCCACCATTAGTATAAGTCTCCGCCTTGTGGTTATATGGTGAGGAGGTTGGCCCCCTCCTTACCCCCACCGGTCAAACGATATCAAAACAAATATATGTCTTGAGAATATAGTGTTAAGTCTCATAGTGCGAGTATGGTGGTAAGACATGCACATAGTGCAGGGGAGGTCGCAGGGTTGACCCTGACCTCCGTCCATTTGTCAATATATTTTTCCATACCACAACTATACCATATGAAATATAAAATATTTCGATACCATATGACATATAAAATATTTCAACCTTAGGATATAATTCAAACTTTGAGGGGGGGGGCACGTGGCGACCTCCGGGCTTGTTACGTGTCCTCTTCCCGTTGGCTCCTCCCACAACCAGTAAAATTATAGCAAGTCACCCACTTCAACAACTAACCACAAATTGACACTTGGTATAGTGTCACTGGGTGATTTGAAGGAATATTCCCATAATATTCTTTTTTGCTGACTAGGCTGCCATGTCACCATTCTGTCATTTTTTGCAAATTTTTTAGGTGTTTAGGAAAATGAACAACAAGCTCTATATTTCTCATATGGATTCAGTTTTCAATGAAACGAATTGCATAGATTCCTGGTGATGAGAACGTCGCTGTCATTCAGGTTGCAATTGATTCTAAGCACTTTCATTTTTGAGCTTTAACACTGAGCACCTGATCATTCCTCCCCACTATAAGCATTTTGGACCCCAAAATCTCTTTGATTACTGAACATGTGGATGAGGGTACAATCCCCTCACCCTTCCAGTCTCAATCCACTGAAATTTTCCCATTTTCATTAACTTGAGATTTTCACAAAAAATAAGCTTTTTCCTTAACTCTTGAGACCCTCTCTTGTTGTTGTAGACATTGTCATGCTGAAATTTACCTGAATTTGTAGAGAAGCAAGTTGTTCTTTCATAAACAAACTTGTTCCCACCTCGGTCGTCAATCAAACGAAACTTGAAAATTGTCTCACCTCGAACACTGTCGTCATTGTGATTCTTAGCAGATCTTTCTTTGTACTTGCGTCGAATTTTGACCAAATATTTTTTCCATTTCCATGTACAATTTGGAAACCAAAAACAAGCACTTGTGTAACTTATGCCTTCTTTTTCAATTTTCTTTGGCACTGACTCTTTGAATTTTTCTCTCTCTTGCACTAGCATCTTGTTTCCAACACTGCTCAACACCAATGTTGACTGCTGCAATTCTTTCACATATTGTTTACCTCATTTCAAAGGCAACCCGTTAGAGTCCTGAAACATCTCATTACAAGCATAAGAAACTTTAATGAAATCAACTTGTTCATTCAATGCATATTTTTGAAATGTCTCATTCAAAAAATCTCTATGCTTGATCATTAACAAAGTCAAATTTTGACTTGCATTCATTATTCTCTTCATTTTTCCTACATGTATAAGAGAAAAACTTGTCTTCTTATTATGCTCTCTAACTATGTACTCAATTGGATCTTTAAACAATTCATAATTATTCTCATGGCGATCAAATACTGCTTTCCTATCATAAATATAATGACTTCCCAAAACAATAACTGAAATCTCAAGCGGTACTACATCAAGTTCAACTTCATCAAGAAATTTTGAATTGATTGCAAAGCTTAGAATGCACTTCCTTGTAATATGAAAGTTTCTATTATTGCATATCCACCCTAAAGGATAAGGTCTTGGATGTGTAACAGTTTCAAGGTTTAGCTCCTTAATTAAGTCTTCGGAAATCAAATCAGCTTCAGAACGACTACAAATATTGTGTCTATTTTGGTATGTTTAGAAACGACTCTAATATGAAAGAGTTCAATTCTTGTATATTCATCTTGAGTTACATTGGAACAACTTGAAGAACTAGTGTTTTCTTTGTTCTTACCTTTCAAAACCATTGTTGTAATCTTGGTTTCATCTCCTGAATCTGAACCTAAGTCATGTTCAACGATTGCAAAATTTTTTCCCTTCTCTTTGGCTTTCAGTTTGATTGGCTTCAACTCTGGATGAATTTGCCAACAATGTTCTTCATCATGCCCATTCTTTGAACAACGTTTACATGTGAGTTTATCTTTCTATTTTTTGATAGATCTATTTTTCTTTCCTCTTCCATTAAACATGCCCTTTCCTTTACCCTCATACTCAAGGAAACTATCACTTTTCTCATCTACACTATGTTTCCCTCTTGCTTCTAAATGTGTGGCTTGAATGCAAACCTCATCTAATTTTGTGGGATTGAACATGATAACAGTGTTCCTAAGGTAACTATGCAAACCCCCAATATACTTTAACAAAGTTTCTTGAGAATACAAATTAATACCAAAATAAAATCTCTTCTCCTAAATTCATGAGTATAATGTTGCACACTTTTCCCTTTCAATTGTCTAAAATTATTCCAGTCCATAATGGATTTTTGCATGTAAGCTAGAGGATAAAATTTCCTTTTAATGGCAGCAATAAAACCTGACCAAGACATTAAGATCTTACCATGGTTTTTAATCTCTTCTTGAGTCCTTGCTTCCCACCATACAAGTGTTGATCCCTCCATCCTCAAAGAAGCCAGTTGAATATTTATGTCATCTTCTTGAAGGTTATGAATTCTGCAATAAACCTCCAATTTACAAATCAAATTGTCCAACTTCTTTGCATTCACTTCACCATATACATTGGAAGCTAAAATTTGACATCAAGTTTGAGTAAGGGAGTTTTTCCTTTTGGAGTTTTTGAGTGAGTATGGGTGGTTTTGGCTGTGGAAGTGGAAGATGATGTTGATTGTGATGATGGGGATGATGATGAAGATGGTGGATATGAAGGAGGATTTCCTCCACTGCCCTTTGAATCCTTCTCTTCATCCTTTTTGTCTTTTCAGGTTCCCTCTCCATGTGTAGACTTAGAATTCCCTACAACCATCATGGTGCTCCTCTCTTCAAAGAGGATCCTAACCCTTTCAGTTAGTTCATAGAAAACCTTCTTGTATGCTTCCTCTTTTGAAAGACCTATAGTCTCTCCTACACTTGACATAATGGCTATGGATTCAAGATCAACTTCTGGTGCAACTTGTGCCTCCTCAATGTTAGCTAGAGATAAAAATTGAGGTGCTTCAAGTGCAACTGGGAGTGAAAATTTGGGTGGAGATGGTGGACTTGAGGCTCTCCTTCTTCTGGTCCTAAACTCAGGACTAGAAACCAATAGTTTCCCTTCTCCTCTCTGCAACTTCAACCTTGTAAGCATCACAAATTTGAAACCATTAAAACCCTACTTGCACAAAACTCAAGCAAATCAAGAAATTAACCTTTCATCCTTTACTCTGATACCACCTTGATCTGAATTTGAATGTTAGTTTTCTGTGCTAATTTCATCTTCAGAATTATAAATAAATTGTTGGTCCTTTGCTTCATGTGCATAGGTTTCTTGATGTGTTTGTTTGTGTTAAATAGGTAAATGTATTGAATTTTATGTTAAATTCATGAGCATAATAGCATTAAAACATAATGCTGAACAACAACAATAAAATGTACAATAAACCATCAAATGATCCACTAACACAGTTTTTTGATGAAGCAGTTCACCCCTCCTGGGCTACATCTCCTTGGTCTAGCTTACATGGCTTGGGCCTCTGTATTAGATAAAATTGGAAAAAAGTGTTGTTTACAATCCTCTACTACTCCTGAAACTTGCTCCAACATACTCATAATGTCCAAATCATATAGGATAGACTCTTCTTGAGCCCAACTTGGTCGAATTTTGCAAAATGTATGGCCTCCTCAATTCTAGCCTAGGAAACTCCACTAAATCTGGAGATAACTCTAGTTAACCCCGCCAATTTTGGAGTTCCGCCGCAAATGGCAGAATCCACCAATTCCGCTGCTAAGAGAAGCATGGATTAACTATGGAATGAGTATGGGTTAAATGCGCTAAGCGAATTTTAATTAATCCGCATTAATAAATGCGATTAGGTGCTAATACATGGATTATGGTAATTAGACCGAAATACAACTTTAAATCCCGCAATTAGTATAAGTCTCCACCCTGTGGTTATAGCATGTGGTTATATGGTGAGGGGCCTAGCCCACAGGGCTGGACCCCTTATTACCCCTATTGGTCAAATGATATCAAAACAAATATATGTCTTGAGCATACAGTGTTAAGTCTCATAGTGTGGGTATGGTGGTAAGACATGCGCATAGTGTGGGGGGGGGGGGGGGGGCGTCGCGAGGTCAACCCGACCTCCGCCAATGCGTCAATAATTTTTTCCATACCACAACTACGAAAAATGTATTCAAAATAGCCAATAAAATTAGCTTTATATACCTTCACCAGTGACCAAACAATCACCTATGGAAATAAATATCTAAATACAAGCCATATGACATATAAAATATTTCAATACCTAATGACATATAAAATATTTCAACCTTAGGATATAATTTTTCCTTTGAGGCGGGGTCATGGGGCGGCCTCTAGGCTTGCCATGTGTCCTCTTCCCATTGGATCCTCCCAAAACCAGTAAAATTACAACAAGTCACCCACTTCAACAACTAACCACAAATTGACACTTGACATAGTGTCATTGGGAAATTTGAAGGAATATTCCTAGAATATTATTTTTTGTTGACTAGGCTGCCATGTCACCATTCTGTCCTTTTCTGAAATTTTTTTAGTTGTTTAGGAAAACGAACAACAGGCTCTATCTTCCTCATGCAAAGTTAGTTTGCGATGAAATTAATTGCGTTGGATTCCTGGCGACAACGACTAACACTTCATTGTCGTTCAGGTTCCAATAGATTCTGAGCACTTCCATTTTTGAGCTTTAACACTGAGCACCTAATCATTTTCACTGTTGATGCTGTCCACCAACCACTACATTGCTGCTGCCCATGATACTGCCACTTCCACTGTCGCATATGTAATACAAATCCATCTCAAGTGTTGCATTTTCTATTCTGCTAACCCTACATCTACACTGTAACTCAGCTCCTGAGAGAAGCATCTAAAATCACCTAAAGACTGAACAAGTGTTTAGTGGATGCACCTCGGTGTTGAAGACTCTGACTGTTGATAACTAATACACTGTCCCTATAATGCACTACGCTACTTCTGCTCTACACTGTGCAACACTGCTTTGAACTACTGTGCATTGTGTTGTTGTTGTTTCTCTTCTCTACGTTTCTCTAGAAGTAGGCATTGCTACCTACTGCAACTGTTGCTCCATTACTCCTCAGCTGCCGTTGAAAAATCCTCCATCTCGCTACTGCTAATATGGGCTCCCGTATCAAGGTAATGATCCATGAGGTGGGTTCCTCAAGGATCCTTCCCAAATGAATTTCAGAGTGAACTACAGTTTAATATCATCCCACTTCTCACCTGTAGAAGCATGGGCACTCATGGAAATCTCATCTTGTTCAATCTTTGCGGCTGAAACTTTTGGATCGTGCTTCTCCTCCTTGTGCTTTTTCTTTAAAGGACACTGTGATGAAAAGTGGCCCATATCACCACATCTGAAGCATTTCACCTTTGAGACATCTCTCTTTTGTCTCTATTTCCCTTGTTGTCCCTTCGATGTGAGGGATGCATTCTCCTCCTCCTCCGGACTCTTAGATTTTTCTCCCGCTGCTACTGTCAAGCTTTCACTTGACTAGATCTCTCCTCATCTCTTCCTCCTGAAGCGCTGACCAAATCTTCTCCCAACTAAGAAGCGTAGCCCTACCCAAAATTCTTTGGAAAAAAACTTTCCACTCCTCCATGACTGCGTTAAGGGCTAGGCTCACCATAGTTACCGAAGATGGGGTGGATCCCATGGCTTCCAATTGGTATTGAATCTCCTGAAGTCTCATAAGAAATGGAGCAATGCGCTCCCCCTTTTGCATGTGGATCATCCAAATGTTTTGCTCCAAGTACATCTTCCGCTTCTCATAATTTCCTTCATACAGAAAGGACAAGGCCTCCCACATCTCCCTGGCAGTGTTCTTACTAGTTACATGAGAGACTATGTGATCCTTGCCACCATCAAGGATTAGTATCTTGGCCTTTGCCATATCAGAATTGTACTTCTTAAGTTGATCCAGATATGTAGGTACAACAACCAAATTTTCCACGAACATCTTGAGATCATATTCATCCAGAAGGAATTGGATACTTTCCTTCCAGATTACGTAGTTGGAGGAACCCTCCAACCGGTCCTAATCTCTAAGACCATGAGATGCCATCTCAGCCGAAAAACTGTCGAACTGCTTCCTCTTCTTCCAAATTTGTGCAACACTAGGGAAGTTTATGCACTCCTTGTGGAGCTCATAGATCTGCTTCCCATATCTGCTACTTAAATCTTGGAAAATTTTTGAATTCCTCATCTAGGAACTTACCAAGGAATAATTCCCCACTATGTGCTCTTTTATTTCTTCTGATGCTTCTTTGCCCAACTACTGCCTAAAAAAAAATTGCATGCCTCTGCTTCGACATTTAGGCTTTGTGCTTCTCCCTCTGACTCGGAAAAATATCGAACTGGAAGTCCTACCTCTCTCTTGACTCACTCAGAGAGAGACAAACTCGAAAATTTATCCCTTCTAGATAGAACTGTGCAATCCCTATGGGGATTCGATCTGCTGTAGCTACAACAATTTGACCTTCACTTCAGTGCTAGATCCACTCTTCCTGTTTCACACCAAATGATCTGATACCATGTGAATTTCTTAGATCTGAAACTCTTAGGAATCCTACTGCAACTATCTGAGTTTACTTCTCCTATTATGTAAATTACATTTACAAAATTAATTCAAAATGCATCACGAATTATTGAAGTAAACTACTGAAGCATCCTACGCTTAATTAAATATGATTATGAAATAAGGAAACTGAGCAAGAAATAAATCGCACATAGGACACCTTTATTTTGCACTAAGTCCCCAGAAAAACCTAATGCGAGAAAACCAGTGAAGCAGATATGAGGGCTTATATTATTAAGCAAAAATTTTCTGAATACAATCTCAAGATGTTGGCTATCCAGGAGAGATAAATCACGTCAGACAAAAATATAGTGAGTTTTACCTCACACTGCAAGTCCTGGCTGATCTGGATTTGAACTGGAAAAACCCCAGCTCCCTCTGTATTGCCTCTATGTAGTAGATGCATAGGCCTGCGTGGGGATGGTTTTGGACTATGTCACCTCCTCTTTGAATTGATCTTCCTCTTGGAAAATCAAGTTTCAACCCTACCAACTCAGAAACCCTGATCTTTAGCAAAATCTCGAACTGTATCTTGGAAACATTGCACAGTCCCTGCGTGGGCCCGCATCACCCCTTCTAGGGATTGCACTGCTTCCTCTGTTGGTTCTGCTGCCTCTTTTCTATGTACTCTTGGTCCCAGAGAAGATCCTCTGACCGCTAACTGCCTCTACTCCTCACTGCACTAAATCACTTAGATCTGATCTTCGTTTGAGAATTATTTTGTCAGAAGAATTCGATCTCTAGATTCACTCGATGTCTCTTTCCAAATGACCCTCAAGCCTTCCTTTATAGTCTTCTTGTTGAGAAATCAACGGACGATATTAGATATCTAATAAAAAAAAATTATTATAACATGACTTGATCTTCACTTTCTATATCATTCTCACCGTGTAAATTTAATACCCTTTAATTGTTTGATTTCCCTAAGTTTAGATTTGGGTCCCCATTAAAATAATTAATTTTTACAATAAAACATATTTTGAGTGGAATTTTCACAAATGGTTTCTAGATTCTTTAGAATACCAGTGCCTAAGCCTCTCCACAAAATTTGGGGCTTAGAGTTATTCCAATGCTACCAAAAATCAACACAATGATCAAGGAAATTCAATTTTCCAGTAGCAGGTATTTAGCAGTGACATTAAGCCAATGATCGAGTAACAGGTGGTAGAGGGGTAGAGTAGTATATTTTTGGAATATTTTCTAGTTCTAGAAGAGTCAGCTGAGAGAGGGACAGGTTTTCCTCAAGGAGCTATGCAGGGCTTGTGCAAAGGGTTTTTAGGGAGACTTTGATTTAGCTAGAGGAGGATTTGATTCAGTTAATGGAGGTTGGTATAAATTACAGGAGGTATAACGAGTCACTTTTCGAGACAAAGACATGCAGAGCTACAAGATTGAGTGGGTTATAGAGGCATAGAAAATAGAGCTCGCGTAAGCACTGCACAGAGGCTCATGTAGGGGAAATTTGTACAACCCAATTTGGCCAGATTTTAGAGATGAATCTATTATGGAACTGAGGTATTAGCCTCACAAATATTTTTCTAGTATTTCTCTAAGATTGAATTGCTATATTAAGCATCCAAAATTGTACTCAACATTTATGTTGCTGCATAATAATAAAACCCTCTCCGTTGCACTATTTTTCCCACACTAGTTTTTTCAGGGACATTTTTCCAAAAATAATGGTGTCAATTTGTTTGTGTGATTGCTCTAAATTTCTCAATTCCACATGTTTTATTTCCATAGTGTGATTTTATTTGTGAAGAATTGCAGTGTGAATTATTTGTTGTTTGTCGTATAAAATTATTTGCTTAATAATTAACCAGTTAGAAGAATAATTTCTAGTTGCTTCATTTCAAGGAATTTTCACATGGTATCAGAGAAATTTTGATCATATCAGTAGCTCAGAGATGAAGAGAGATAAATTCGTTGCTACGAAGGAGCAACAACATAATTTATCCAGGGTATGTGCACGACCTAGCCAGGCAGTGTGAGTACTAGAGCAAAATTTCGATTTCCAGTTGTAGATTAGTAGGAGAAGTTTGAATTGCTCAGAATAGGGCTCCAATAAGCAAAGGTAGAACCAGATTTAATTCCAGAAAACAATGCAGCAGAATTGTTGAGAATATTCAAGCGGAAGATGAAGAGAAATTACACACACTAAGGGAGTATCTCTTAGAGGGTTTCTAGTTTCATAAATCCAAAAAATTCCAGTTGCAGTAGATAGTAGCAACAAGAATATTTTATCACTCCAGGAAGGAGTATGAGTAGTAGCGGTATCAACCAAGTAGGAGAAAGAGGGAGAATTTCGTCCCAGGCCGAATTTTTGTAGTGATGGCTTCAACAAGACTCCAAGATCAAGACAATTAGAGGGTGCCTCGAACTATTGTATCTGCAGGAAGGCAAGGATGGAATTCCTGCTATAAAAATATGGTTTGAAGCAATATGTAGAAAATGTTGTTGTCGTACCTACAAAACCATATCATCTAGCAAATTACGATAAGGAGATGGCCAAGGCGAAGGTGTTGATTCTCAATGGAGTTCGAGATCATATAGTCTTACACATTGTGTCCAAGAATACAACCAAAGAAATGTGGGATGTTATTGCCACACTATATTAGAATCCTTCTGAGCAACAAAAGATGTTATTAAAGGAAAATAAAAGGAATATTCGAATGAAGAAGGGTGAAGGCATAAACCCCTATCTCACTAGAATTCAAGATATATGGGATGATCTTGTAGTCGTAGGAGAGTTGTCTCCATCTACAAAAATTTATCATTTGGCCCTCAATAGTGTCACTAAGGAGTGGGAGACCTTCATCCAGGGAATTCTAGTATGAGACTAGTTTCCTGGGTAGGACTGGATGTGAACATATCTCACACAAGAGGAGATGAGGCAAGCTCTAGTAAAGAGATCCATCAACGAAAGTAGTAGAAAATGATATAAGGGTGTGAAGGAGGAAGAAAATGTGGCCCTTGCATCACAAGGGAAAGAAAAAGTTCCCAATCAGGGACAAGGCTCATAGGGAGAGAAGAAGAAGAAGGATCTATCTAAGATCAAGTGCTTTAGGTGTGGCTAGTTTCGCCACTACAATACTCATTGTCCTCAAAGGAAGAAGGACAAGAAGGAGAAGCAAGATTTGGTGACAACATCTGTAGAGATCGATACCTCCAGGAGAGAGGTGGGGTGATGTAGAGCTTTAGTTATAGAGTTGTAGAGATCATGGAAGGGTCCAACACAAATGAGACAAGGAGATCAGTTCCATATTGTTTTAGAAAAACCACACCCTTGATATAGGGACCAAAATATTCAATAGCAGGAGGATTAGTGTTAGTTGTGTGGCATTTAGTTCTAGAGTGACAGTTGTAGACTAGTTGCAGTTAGATGTTGAGGGGAAAATATAAGTGTTTATAGCACTGCAAGAGGCACAGTGCAGAGGCTAGTATCAGTCAGAGACTCAGGATACAGTTGCAACATAGAGACATCGTTGATTCAAATAATTCTCAGTTGTTGTAGTTGCAACAACAAAAATAATGAGATGGAGTGTTAGTTAGGTTGCAGTGCAGATGAAAATTTGGCAGTAGTACAAGTTATACATAGCAGTGTTAATAGAAACATAGATGCAACATGGTTCAACTACAGCTAGAAGTGGAGGAATCTGAGTTAGCACAATGGCTGATGGATAGTGGCAGGAAACTACAATTGTTAGCAACGTGTATGGTGGATGACACAGAGACAGGGTGTTGTAGTAGTGTAGCACTAGAACACCTTCCTCACTAAGAGGGAGTGTTATTTTTTGTCGCATCAGATGGCGTTTTAGTCTCAAACTTTGTGGAGAGGATAAAACACATGAGTTCTTCTGAACCTAGAACTTGTTTCTATAAATTCTAGCTAGATACAACCCAATTAAATTAATTAGTTGATAATTAAATAATGACTTAGCTTAACATAGGGAAATCGATTAGTTAATATGAATTAATTGAGAATGGTGAGAATTCTCTAGAAACTCACATGGATCGACTTAGATATGATCTCAACCATTTCTAAAGATCTAATCATGGTCATTGAAGTCTCAACTGGAGATTATAAGAGAAGGTTGATGGGGTTGATGGAGAATACACCAGTTGCAAATACTCAGTGATAAAGGCAGTTCAATTTTCCAGTAGCAGGTGATTCAATAGTGAGATCGAGCCAGTGATTGAGTAGCAGGTGGAAGAGGGGAAAAGTGGTACATTTTCAAAGGATTTTCCAGTCATGGAAGAGTTAGCTGAGAGAGGGACGAGTTTTCCTCAAGGAACTGCAGAGGACTTGCATAGAGGGTTTTTTGGGAGAGTTTGATTCAACTAGAGGAGGAGTCGATTCAGCTGCTAGAGGCCAGGATAAATTCTAGGAGGTATATTGAGTCACTTTCCGAGAAGAAACAGGTAGAGTTGCAGCATTCAATGAGTTCTAGAGGTGAAGTAGATAGAGCTTGCACAAAGGCTCATGCAGGGGAAATTCGTACAACCCATTTTGGCCAGATTTCAGAGCAGAATTTGTTGTGGTGTTAACGTATTAGTCTCACATATATTTTTCTACTATTTGTCTTAGATTGGATTGCTAGATTAAGCATCCAAAATTATTACACTTAGAATTTATGTTACTGCATAATTATAAAACATTCATCTGTTGCACTGGTTTTGCCGCATTGATTTTTTCCTAGGGACAATTGTCCAAAAATAATGGTGTCAATTTGTGTGTGTGATTGCTCTAAATTTCTCAGTTCCACATATTTGATTTTCACAACGTAATTGTTATTTTTCAAAAATTGTGGTGTCAATTATTTATTAGTTTTTTTTTTAGCAAATAAACTTCTTATTAATTAACCAATTAGAAGAATAAATTCTAGTTGTTGCATTTCAAGAAATTTTCACGTTGTTGTGGTTGGGAACAAGATTTCAAGTTTTTCCTCTACTCCATATCTATTTAATTTAATCTGAGAAAGTACTTCGTATGAGGAATTGGGAAATTTAAGGCTTATGCCTAATTTGTACTGAGATGTTGTGGAACTTTAATCCCACATCCGATTTGAGTTTAGAACTCCAACCTTCAGTCAATATAGTTGATCTTAACCATCAATAATATTTCTGATTGTATCATTTTGTGACTAAATTCTTTGTTATATATTCTTGTAATGAATATATTTATAAACTTTGAATATATTTATAAACTTATATCCATAGTCATTTTAAATATTTATGACAAGTTTCTCCATGAAAAAATCCTCTATTTTTCATATTTGTATTAACGTATATGCCTCTTTCCTGTATTACAATAACAACTATTTAATACTTCTTAAATTTTTCTCTGTATAGTAATTGTATTCACTAGATACTCATATATTTATATAAAAATGCAAAGAAAATATACTACAATGTTAGAAAACAAAAACCTATATACTAACAATTTTCTTTCTCATTTTCTGTACAACCTAAACATTTGCACATAATACATAAACATGTATACATAATTAACTATACAATTCATAAAGCTAGAATTCATGCTATTCCACTTTACAAAATCTTACACATAAGCATGGACAATTTTAAGGATGGAAAATGATCTTGAAGTTTAAAAACATTAGCGAATCTCACTAGTCCCTAATATGCAAACTATAAAATGTTTATTGATGTATTTGTAAAATTATTCAAATTTGTAATGATTTTATATATGCTCTCTATATAATGTTGGAAAATTTTAAGATAAAGTAATTTTATATTGTAAATTTTGGGCTAATAATTTTTATAAAAAATGGAAATTGGAGATTTTTTTTTTGGAAAAAACATTAGCCCACTTGTGAATATTAGTCCCTAAAATTTTCCATGCACATAATCAAGGTTCAGAATATCGACTTGAAGTTTTTAAATTCTGGGAAATTAATGTTAGAGTACTCAACACCTCCCAACTTTGATGCTTCTTATAGAATGCATCTCCCCAAGCTCAGGTCTGTAATTTATTTACTTGTTTTGTCCTTTTCACTTTCTTATCACCAATTCTCTCCCAAGACAACGTGATTTCTCTCTCCGGAAAGAAGATAAAAAAGTAATCATTCATTGCCCATCTATCACTCATTTGGTGGTTGGTAACTACCTCCACCTCACCAACTAGTTACTAGCTCACAAATGAGCTTTACTTCCCACTCCCAAAGACAACAATAAATTGGCCAATTCCATACTTCTCAATAAATCTAATCATCTAGATTAAATGCCTAAGACATAATACTAGGTAATTAATATACATCAACAATTTAAAACCTCATCTCTTTCAACTAAGTGTACTCCAACATTAATTTTCCAGATCTCTTTAATTATTATAAACATCATAAATATGAATTTACAATCATTCATTATCAGTAATAATTTATTGAAAAATAAGTTCTTCATATGTCTTTAAGAATTAAACATCCAAAGAGGAAACAAATATATACAATTATCTACACATAAAATTCAAGTAAGGGGATATCACATCAGAGGACACGAGTAGGGAGGGGGACATCATATTTATCAGGAACAAGCATTGAGGGGGAAATCCCATATGCAACAAAGAGTGGAGGGATTTGTTATATGATATAGAGAGTTGGTTCCACGCCCATTCAGGGAGGAAATTTCCAAAGCTAAAGCTTTAATCCCCATGCATACATCCCCTTTATCTAACACCGAGGTTTTTTTTGAATGAAATGATTGGATCTGGGCAAACTAGAGGACGATTCAATCAATACATGAAAAATATTGACCTCTACTAGCAGATGAAATTTTGGGAAGATGTTAGGCTTTCCCTGAATCACATCTTTAGTCATCTTAGAAGAATGGATCACAAGATTAATACGATTGAGAAATGGTTGGGTAACCTAGATAGTATTTATGATAGAATCTACTTTCTGTAGTATTGGATACTAATAGATTTTGGTTTTGTATACTAGGAAAAGTCCATGGAAATCTTCTAGATTGTTTTGTATTTTTTTATTTACAACTTTCTTTATCCTCTCTTTGAAAGGTGTTTCTCTCGCTATGGTCCACTCTCTCATATGAGAGATTAATCAATATATCAAACCTTTTGATATAATAATTTTTTTTAAAAGCAATAAAAATTTAAAAAAAAAACATATAATTAAACACTGAATTAAAATAATAATAATAATAATTACTAATACTTTTAATATTATTATGAAAATATTTACAACGTTGAGTTGACATGAGAATTTTTCAAATTTCTACATATTTTTCGTTAGACGTAAAGTTATTCTTACTCCCACATTAACAAAACATTTAACATGTTTTGAACTAAATCTTGAAACGTAGAATCACGTAGTTAAAAAAAAAAAACAAGGAAGAAGTTGTTGGAATGTTTGAAAATTCCAGAACAACAAATGGAGAATAAAAATCCCCTCTTTAACACAGAGAAAATATTAAAATTTCATTTACAGTGATAGAGTTTCCACTTGAAAACAAATTTCTATTCCAAAAAAAAACTGTTACAAATTCTTCCTCAATCAGAGGGCTTACAAAATAGTTTGACTTCTGCAAACACAGTGCAAAACTATCACTCTGTCATTCACAAAACAACACTTTGTATCTCTAAAACATACACTGCTGTGTATTCTCTATTTTCCCACACTGTTGTGCTTCTCAATTCTGTTCTGTGTAATAATAAAAACAAATTACAACTCTGTTTTTTTTAATGCTCACAACATTCCCTTTATATGAAACATTACATAATATATATATATTATAAATATCGTATATTTATAATATATATTTAACCAAAGTAAAAACTTAAACGTAAACTTCTGTAAAGAAAATTAACACACGTTAAAAGTTAATACAAGCATTGCCGTGAATAAAACAATTAAAGTCAAAAAACTATAACATAATGTCAAAACATTATTTCCATTTTGTTTCTTTTCATTTATATATTTCGGGTGCTTCGTCAAGGACTTTCACGTGAGCTCTCATACTCCCCTGAAATCCTTTGGCTTGGTGAAGTGTGGGCCCAGCTGAGGATGACATCAGCTTTCCACGGGTCTCCACTCCTCCAGCTGCTTGGCTTTTCTAACCCTCGCGGAAAGGCTTTCCGCCTCAACTCTGTTGTATTAAATATGTTCGGTGGGTTTTTAATGTGGTTGTTGCCGCAGATAGGATGGATCTCTTCCACTGCCTTCAACTTGCTATTAGTCTTAACTCCGTCGTTCTGTTGTCTCTTCATTCCCTTCTCAATTAATTCTGCTGTCTGCTGAGTTATGTGGGCAGTTGGAATTAATTTCTAGCACTCCCCCTTAATTTCAACTGTTGGGTTTTCCTGCATACCCAGGCATTTCCTGAAATAATTAAAATTGTTCTGAGCTAATGGTTTTGTGAGGATATCAACAAATTGATCCTCTGTTCTGCAGTGCTGCAAAACAATCTCACCATTGTTAACCAATTCACAGATGAAGTGAAACTTGGTGTCTATGTGCTTTGTCCTTTTATGAAAAACATAATTTTTAGATAAAGCTATCGTTGAGCTATTATCACAGTAAATCACTGTCCCTTTGATCTGTTCTTGGCATAAAATTTTCAACATTCTTCTCATCCAAATTGCTTGACACGCTGCTGCTGTAGCTGCCACATATTCTGCCTCTGCTGTAGACAAAGCTACAATAGCTGCTTTTTAGAAGCCCATGAAATGGCTCCTGAACCCATGTGAAAAAAATAACCGGAAGTGCTCTTCCGATCATCTACACTTCCAGCCCAATCACTGTCAGTGTATCCAACTAAATTTGAACATTCTGAAGCAGTATATAAAATCCCATACCTTTTGGTTCCTATAACATACCTCAGAATTCTCTTCGCTGCCTGCCAATGTACATCTTTTGGCTTTTCCATGAATCTAGAAATCAAACTAACAACATGCATTATATCGAGCCTAGTTGCAGTCAAATACATGAGGCTACCAACTATGCTCTTGTACAAGCTAGGATCAAAATCCTTGCTGCTGTCCTCTCTACTGAGTTTTAATCCCATCACTGTGGGAGTGATTGCTGCTTTGCTCTCTTGCATATTAAATATTTCCGGCACTTCATTAAAATATTTTTCCTGTGAGATAAAAATACCATTTTCATCTTGTTCTACTTCTATTCCTAAGAAGTATTTCAACAAACCCATGTCAGTCATTTCAAATTCTTCTTTCATGACTGTTTTAAAATTTTCAATAAGGTAATTATCATTACCTGTGAAAATAACATCATCAACATATAAAACTACAATCAACATTTTACCATCTTTTTCTTTGATGTAGAGGGTGGGTTCTCCCTCACACTTTTCAAATCCATTTTCCAGTAGATAGGAGTCTATTCTACTGTACCACGCTCTTGGTGCTTGCTTCAACCCATAAAGATCTTTCTTCAACTTGCACACTTTGTGCTCTTGGCCTTTCTTTTCATAGCTGAGAGGTTGTTCAATGTAAACCTCTTCCATTAACACTCCATTTAGGAATGCTGACTTCACGTCCATTTGGTAAACTTTCCACTTGTTTTGTGCTGCTATGGACAGCACTGCTCTCACGGTTTCCATTCTAGCAACCGGTGCAAAAGTTTCCTCATAATCTATCCCATGCTTCTGCTTATAACCTTTGACAACAAGTCTTGCCTTGTGTCTCTCTATTTTTCCTTCAGCATTACTCTTGGTCTTGTAGACCCAGTTAACTCTAATGACATATTTACCTTTTTGGAGTTCAACCAAATCCCATGTCTTGTTTCTTTCTATGGCATTAATCTCCTCATCCATAGCTTCTATCCATTTCTTATCCTTGATAGCTTCTTCAAAATGGATAGGGTCTTCAACATGACAATATAAAGCAAACAAAGAATTGATACCTTCATTTGCTGCCTCTTGTGCATAAATGTCATTCAAATTTCTGAACTTCTTACTTCTTTCATTTGGTGTACAAATGCCTGAAGAAGCACTTGAATTTCCTCCTTGTGGTGTGCTTGGAGAAGCACTTTCATTTCTCCTCAAGGGTGTGCATTGTTTCCCTTGTGTTGGTGCTGCTGTTTGGGGATGTATTTCAGCCAACTCATCATCATTTTCATCATGAGATAAACAATGTTTAACATTCACTGTTTTCTCTATGCTTCCATCCCAAGCTTCCTCTTCAATGAACTGAACATCTCTGCTCACAATAAAATTCTTAGTGGATGGGTTGTATAATCTATAAGCCTTGGATTTTTCACTATATCCAATGAAAATACATTTCTCCCCCTTGTTGTCCAACTTCCTCCTTAGCTGATCCGGTATGTGTGCATAAGCCACACATCTGAATACCTTCATGTGTGTGACACCTTGCTTTGTGCCACTCCATGCCTCTTCCGACACTTTGTTCATAACTGCTTTTGTAGGGCATCTATTTAGAATGTACGCTGCAAAATGTACAGCTTCAGCCCAATAATCATTAGGCAAATGCCTTGCCTTTAACATACTCCTTGCCATGTCCATTATGGTTCTATTCTTCCTTTCAACTACTCCATTTTGCTGCGGAGTATATCTAGTTGTAAACTCCTTATGAATACCATTTTCTCTACAAAAACGTAGGAAATATTTAGAGATATACTCACCTCCTCTGTCAGTCCTTAGGACTTTGATGTGCAGCCCACTTTGGTTCTCAACAAGTGATTTTAAATTGCAGAACCTTTCAAACACTTCATTTTTGTTTTTCAAAAAGTAAACCCAAGTTTTTCTTGTAAAATCATCTATGAATGTTAAAATATAGTGGCTGCTAGCAAGCGATGGAGTTTGCATCGGTCCACATAAATCTGAGTGGAAAATCTCTAAGGGTGCCTTTGCCCTTATGCTTTTCCCGGAAGGAAAACTTTCTTTGTGTTTTTTCCCCAAGATACAACCTTCACAAATGCTATATGGTTTCTCTATCAATGGTAAACCTCTTACCATTCCTTTTCTATTCAACAAGTTAAGACCTCCAAAGTTGAGATGTCCAAATCTCAAGTGCCACAACCAATTTTCATCTTTTGGTTCGCTTTGGATAGCCTCTTTTGCCACTGCTGCTATCTTTTCTTCATTCTTCAAATATGCTCTCATTCTAAGAGGGAACATCCTGTTCCTTGTCATTTTTACTTCAGCAATACATTTTTTGCTGGGTGGTTTGTCCATGATGGTACAAACATCATCCTCAAAAAATACATTATACCCCTTTTGAACAAGCTGTCCAATACTTAAGAGGTTACACTTCATTCCTGGAACATAATAGACATCTGCTATGGATTTCTTTGCACCTTTCCTTGTTAAAACATTTACATTTCCTTTTCCCATAACAGAAACTTTACTATCAGTTTCTAGTGTGACTTGTGACTTCACACTCTCATCTAACATAGAAAACATTGTGTTAAGTCCCTATATTAATAGTGTAGCCCCTTATTATGTTAGTGTAGCCCCCCTTATTGTTATTATTGTACCACTATAACCCCCATATTGTTATTATTGTGCCCTTACATTATTATTGTTAGGTCGGCTAGGATTACATTATGGCCCCACTAGGATTATATTATGGCCCCATGGACTCCTATATATAGAAGGAGGTTTTGTTCATTTGTATCATCGAAGAATTGTGCATTTATGTAATGTATTGGAGGTTTCCCCCTCGAAGTGGCTTATTTCTAAGGCGTGAATATCTCTTTTCTTCTCTTTTTGGAGCTGGTTACACAACATTTGGTATCAGAGCTTTGGGATTCTAGGGTTTCGCTGCTCCAAACAGGTCATCGTGGAATTTTCGCTATAACTTTTTTTCTACGAAGCTTCAGAAGCTGAAATTTCAAGGGTGCGAAGCTGAAATCTTGAGGAAGGTTGTCTAAAAATTTCAGATCTTGGTTAGCAATATTTGAGGAGATATCATCTGTGGAAGTTAGGTATTTTTTCAGGCTCATAAACAGGTCATCGTGGAATTTGCGCTATAAATTTTTTTTGTACGAAGGTTCAGAGTCTGAAATTCATATGGTGCGAAGCTGAAATCGTGAGGAAATTCGTCAAAAAATTTCAGAGCTTGGTTCGCAATATTTTGGGAGATATGATCTGTGGAAGGTAGTGCTTTTTCAGGCTCCTGAATTGCATCTCAAAGAGGTGATCGTGGGAAAACTTCAATAACTCTCTCTCTGGGAATTGGATTGAAGTGCCGTAAAAATTGGTCGCAAGTACACGGACTGTAGTTTCTTGGCTATCAATTTCAGAGACAAAGGACGAAACAGTGACACGTGGCAAGTTCTACAAGTGCGCTCTACTGAACCAGTCCAGAATTAGGTCATTGTGGGAGATTGGACACAACTTTGTCTTGGAAAATCAAAATCAGATCAGACCTGTTGCATTCAAAAGAGAATTCAGAGGGCTACTTCAGTGCTTAATTTCAGATATTGAAGATCCACAATCACATAGATAATACAATTTCAATATCGAGCTCCTCAAAAGCAAGAAAAGGGTGTGTATTTTTCTGAATTGCATAAGTCTTGTTTGAAGAATCAATTTGAATTGATTCCAAGGGCATATTTTATAATTTTTATCAGTATTGGGTTCTATAATGCCTCAAAAAAATAATTCCATACCCATTAATCCCGCAAAAAGCTATACTATGACGCATGAAGAGGAAGAGTTGCAGTATGAGATATCAAAATTGCGGTACCAAGTGCAACAAATTTCGATCTTACGAAGAGCAATCGAAGATGAAATAGATGGTTTAAAAGAAGAAATGGAGGCTAATTTGGATGGTTTTAAGGATCAAATAATAGCTAATATGGATGATAAATTAGTGGAAGATCACATCGAGCATCAACAACAAGTTCTCCAACTCTCAAAGGATAACCCAACTTTGGTGCAGAATCTAATGAAACAACAGGAAGATCAACATCACATCAAAAGAAGTTATGAAGCAGTCATAGAAACAAGAACTCAACAAGTACAATCAATTTCAGAGTATCTCATCAAGTGGAAGAACTTTCCTGTAGAATATTTCACATGGGAGGATGAGAATTTTATACAGAAGAATCAAGAAATAATCAAGCGTTGAGGACAACACTTGTTTGAAGGAGAGGTGCATGTTAAGTCCCTATATTAATAGTGTAGCCCCTTATTATGTTAGTGTAGCCCCCCTTATTGTTATTATTGTACCACTATAACCCCCATATTGTTATTATTGTGCCCTTACATTATTATTGTTAGGTCGGCTAGGTCACGATGGCCCCACTAGGATTATATTATGGCCCCATGGACTCCTATATATAGAAGGAGGTTTTGTTCATTTGTATCATCGAAGAATTGTGCATTTATGTAATGTATTGGAGGTTGCCCCCTCGAAGTGGCTTATTTCTAAGGCGTTTATATCTCTTTTCTTCTATTTTTGAAGCTGGTTACACAACACATTGCTATGTTTCCTGTCATATGGTTACTACAACCGAAGTCTAGAAACCATAAGTCTTCATTTTTTTCTTCAGCCATATTACAAGCTAAAAACAAATTATCTTGGCTGATATTTTCTCTAGTGAAATTTGCACTAGTTCTATTTCCCATATCATGCTGCTTCTTTCTACACTCATTAGCATAATGACCATATTTTTTACAATAGTGACATTGGACATTGGACTTATCATACCTTTGTCCTTGAGCATTCTTCTGACCACTCTGCTGGCTGCTGCCTTGGCCTTGATGCTGATTTGGATTGTTGCCCCTTCCTTGAGCATTTGCTGGACTGTTCCTTCCACCTCTGTTTTGGCTTCTGCCTCTTCCTCTTCCTCTGCCTTGGTATGTTTATGTCTTGCTGACTGAACTGATACGACCGCATGCTACAAAATGAAATGCTATTCCTTTAGTCAATGGATTGATGCTGGCTACCATCACTGATGGGGTGGATGCTGCAGGATTTTGGGTTGATGCTGAACTCCGTCGGCTGCTCGAAGGAATACAGGTAGCATATCCGGTCAATTTACTCAGATTCCCAGGAAATTTACTCAGTAGACAACTTCGAAAAAATTATGAGCAATGTTTAGGATTTCTAAAATACAATGATGCACTATTTTGAAAGTTTAGTTATTAATGGTAACTATTGCAGGGAAATATTTCCAGTCCCCTTACAGACCTAAAAACAATTTCCTTAATCATACCTACAAATATTGTATTGATTTGATCTAAACATATTTCATAAAAGTTCTTCAAAGTGTCGTCCAACCCGAAGAGGAGTCCGTAGGCGGTGAGGCACCAACAGGAGGGCTTCCTAGGCTCAGGCATCACGAACATGGGAGCGAAGAAGATGAGCCACCACCAGGAGGGTTTCCTGGGCTCAGGAATCACAAACATGGGAGCGAAGAAGATGAGCCACCACCAGGAGGGCTTCCTGGGCTCAGGCATCACGAACATGGGAGCGAAGAAGATGAGCCACCACCAGGAGGGCTTCTTGGGCTCAGGCATCATGAACATGGGAGCTAAGAAGATGAGCCACCACCAGGAGGGCTTCCTGGGCTCAGGCATCATGAACATGGGAGCGAAGAAGATGAGCCACCACCAGGAGGGCTTCCTGGGCTCAGGCATCACGAACATGGGAGCTAAGAAGATGAGCTCGTCCCAACTATTGAGGTCCTGGAAATACATGAGAAGATTCGTAGCTCCACCCATGGATTCTCTAAATGTAAAGGAGGCGGGGAGGCCTTGTAGGGTTTTTAGTTATATGGTTGCAGGTTATAAATTCAGTTCACAAATTTGGATGCAATCACAAGTAATAATTTATATCTTGCCTTGCTTATATATTTTTTAAGCTTGCTTGATCTATTTTAAGTTTCTCTGTTTGTTTAGAATTTTTTTAGCAAATGTGCTTCTTTCTTCATCCTACAAGACCAACAACGACCAACCATGTATGTTAGAATTAACAACCTTTGTTCATCATTGTTTCTTATTATCTGTTCATAATTTGGTTGTAAATGTGTTTCTTTCCTCATATTTTTTATTGTGGACCAACCAACTATGTTTGAATTAATGTCAAATTCATAAAGATATTATACCTGAGAGACTACACCAGCCAACTATGTTTGAATTAATGTAAAATTCATAAATATACTATACCTGAGAGCCTACTTTGAAGTGAACAACTTTCTCTTTTCTGTGATGTGCCTTCTATGAAAAGCTTCATTCAGTGAGTGAATGGCTTTTGTGACACGAATTTTGTTGTGATGTGCCTTCTGTGAAAGGCTTCATGCAGTGAGTGAATGGTTTTTGTGACACGACTTCATGCAATGAACGAAAACTATGTGCAAATGAGAAAGTTTAAACTGTTGCATCTCTCGAATGCTGGCTCTCAAAGCAAAAGTTCGAGCAACAATGTTGAACCAATGACCCCAATGGATTGGATGGCTCAACTCAAATGGCTTCAAATGCTAGATCTCAAAGCCAAAGTTTGAGCAACCCTAGTGGACTTGATGTACCCGCTCAACAATGTTGAACCAGTGACCCTAGTGGACTCGATGGCTCCGCTCAGATGGCTACTCTCAGCACCCGCTCAACAATGTTGAACCAGTGACCCTAGTGGACTCGATGGCTCCGCTCAAATGGCTACTCTCAGCTTGTTGCGCGTGCTCTGGGGGTAGGTCTCGACATGAAATGTTGTTTTAGTAAGGACTCTTTTACCATGCGCCTTTTACAATGCCATAGCTACATGCAAGATAGCCATGTGGAAAGGGCCAGATAGCCATGTGAAAAGGGATTAGTTGTAGTGAGAAATTAAAACGTTCATGATGAAACTTTGGATAGGATAAAACTAACTTTGTATATTAAAAAACTTTTCCATAAAAATCTTTGCCACAACCAGACTCCACAACAAGACTTACGATAAAATAGCGTTGCCCCTACATCCATGTAATAAGCGGTCAGATGAATGCTAGCCCAAAAACTTTGGTTAAAATTTTGATGAATGAAATTGCGATTATAACACTTGGGTTAAATTACAATTAAGAGAAAAAAACTAAACAAAGAATGAATTAATAAGCGGTCAACGATCTAGCGATCGCTATAGTCCTGCTGAAGGCAGGGACTAATAACACTACCTTCCGTAATAAGTAATTATAGCAATAATAATTATTAGTAGGATTTTTAAATTTTTTTCCTATATTTATAAGATAAAATAAGTGTGGCAAGTCTCTTACCCAAAGTGAATGTGAGGAATGTATGCAGGTGGTTAAAAAATTAAAAATATAGAGAAATTTGCAGGCGGTTAAAAAATTAAAAATAGAGACAGAAATTAATTGATTTCATGCATGATTTTTTAATTTAATATTAAACACTTTTTGATAGACAATTTTTATAATTTATGGATGATATTTTCATTACATTTTTAATAATAACATAATACCATTTCAATTTATAAGATAGAGAAATTTTTGAACAAAGGAAATTCTAAATATATAAGATAGAAAAAATTTTGGACAAAGGAAATTAGAACGATATTTTCTTTTTCCTTTTTATGATTATAGAAAGAATAGATAAGGTAAAAAAAAAGAAAAATTATTGCTCTTGTATTTCTAAGAGAATGTTTATCTCCAATAAAATCAAAAGTCCTTTTTATAAGTTAGAAGATTGTTTTTATCCAATAATTTGATTTATTAGATTTGATTTATTAGTGTTTGTCGGGGATTTTGGTCCTCTTATCTAAGGTTCCAATCATATCTAATTTTATTTGGGGATATGGATGATGCTCATTGTCATTGGCTTTACTAAACCTGTTTACTGAAGATAATGCCCTCAAATTTTGTTGTGGAAAAAATCTAGAGCCTAGAAGATTTTGAAGAGTAGAGTAATTAAGCTTTGAAACTCAATAAACTTACGTCTTATATTATTGAGGACGTGGAATTTTAAAAGGAAGTGGTGTGCATTATTGACCTCTTTAGTATCTCAAATTTTATAAATACGCTCATCCCATGATATGTTGGAAAATCATTTTTAATTGATAATGTTAGGATTGATAAAATTCTTGTAGTATTTCATCTTCTTTTATTATGATTGTGTTGGAATTCTAGGTCTTAGCTTTAAACTTAATAGGAATATGAGAATTTTTACTAATTTGATTATTGAGGAAGTGAGTATATATATTCAGTGAACGTAGAGTAGAGCATGAGGCTCTAAAGAATAGTGATATTTCAAGGTTGTTGTATATTTATTACTAATACTATTTGTTTTTTCACATTGAAGTGGTATGGTTGACTTGTCACGTGGCATGATTATTGGGTTATAGGATAATAAGGACATTATAGATTTATCATAGACTGAAAATTGTTGAGATTCAACAAGAAAATTTTAGTACTCACGTCTAGTGCATTAAGCACCTAAATTAGGGTGGGGCTCACAGTGCTATTTTTGGTGCATGCCTATTTTAGTTATCCCTTAATTAAGATGGAAAATAAACTGTAATCTATTCTCAATAATAACTTGTAATATTTAACTGAAAGTGATAAACTCAGTTAGCTAGTGGATTTTGAATTAGAGGTAGTTTGTGAGGCATGTAGAGTAAGTGCAGTGGTGCATTAATTAATGCAGGTTGTAATTAGTTTAACTCAGTTAAGTGAGTTAAACTCAGTTGTGCTAGTTGTAAAGGCTTCATACACTAGTGAGAGATCAAGTGAATTAAATATTAATTAATTGACAATCAGCGATCTCACATGCAACTGAAGATTTAATATTATTAGTTGCATGCATGTCAGATCCAATGGAGACCCAGCTGAGATCTAGGTGAAAGGGAAGTTGACTATTAGTTGTAGGATTATTGGGTTGAACCCATGCAACCAAACACCCATTGGAGTGCCCATGATACTTGCGTAGTCAAGGAAGGCCATAATTCCTATCTTTTAGAGATTGCATTCATCAGGGATTGCAAGTAAGGCAGGTTGTCTGGAGGCAGTAAATTGGCTCAGTATTGGTCATTTTTTGTATGACAACGTGAGACAATTAGCTGAGTACTGGAGGGCTCTTGTGAGAAGAGTTTTGTATGTAATTGTTTCATGATCCATGCTAAATATATAATAGAAGATGGTGGGGTTTTGAGCAGCAAGCTTTCCCTGGGAAATTATCTGTGTTGTGTTTGATTTGATTCTTCTTTATTTCATGTGATTGGCGATTGTGTTTTTAATTCCGACAAATATTTGTAGAAGTGATTCATTATTTAACTTTAGTGCATTGTTATATCAGGTGATCCAAGAGATACATGCATGTTGTAAAATTTCTACAAAAACATCATTATCAGGATTGGCACAACCACTAGTCTAAAAAGTATTTATGGTGCCCAAAATCCCCAAAAAATTGTTATGAAAGTTTATCATGAGGTAATGAACCCCCCTCCTAATATTATTTCTTATGAATTTAAATATGATTATTTATGTAAATGGCTTTAGGAGGCTCCATTATGGAGCAATTTTTTGGGAGGTTGGCTATAGAGGCAATTATCTAAACATGGATTAGGGAGGAGCAAGAGTCACAAGGATAGCACTACACCCACACCTGTGGCCAAACCAAGGGATTTTTTTTTTTAATTAAATGACTTGGCCTATGTGATTGAAATATTATATGAAAGCCCAAAGTTTTGCAAGAATACTTATATTGTTTTCTATGCATGACCTAGTGAATTTTTGGGTTAACAAATTTGCTCAATTATCCTTCCTAATATGAATTGAATTTACAATCATATGAATACAATTCTAGCCAACCCTAGAGCATATCTCTACCTTTCTAAGGAACATAATTTGTTGTGAACCTAAATGGTTCTTCAAGTTTATACCCTAGTGTTGAGTTTGATTTAAGGTGAACCTTTCAAATGACCTTAAGGAATCCCTACTCATCTAGGTAGTGGATAGAGACATTTAAAAATTATTTCGCTGCATCAATATGCCTAACATTTGTCTTTTGTGTCGAAACTCAAAAAATTCTATCCATGATTGTATGTTCATGTATTGGGGTAATTACAAGATATCTCAACCCTAATAATTCCCCCAACTAATAGAGTTACTTGGGCCTCATCTACATGTGAGGATGGTTGTAATCGAGTGGTAAAGAAGAAAAATAAATTCAAGGAAATGGAAAATCAAACCCAATAAGCTCTATTCTCCAAAAATTCAGTCACTCGCTACAATAGACAATCAACCCTCTTTGGGCTCAGTTCAACTTGGGAATAATAGTTGAGTTTTCTTTCTACCACCACCTATGCATACATTGGGTAAATCAATTTTGAATGATGAAGAAAACCAAACTAAATGGTTGAAACATATTAATATTAGGGATTGGTCCTTTAATCACCATCTATTGCAAATAACCATTTTGGTGCTCTATAACACCTAGAAGTTCATGAGGTAGAGATGCACAATGCCATTGGTTTATAATGAAAGTGACCTCATGCAATGCCCATGGCATATGTGACCCATATATAAAGAGAACTGTCAACCAACTATTGAGTTCCATTAGTGGGATGGATATTATATGTTTTCAAGAAGCCAAATCATGAGTTTCATGCTGTATATGGCTATAACCATCATATTTCATAGAGCCTGTCATATCTTCTCTAATCATGCTAAAGGAAAGGGAATTTTTTGTGCTAGTTTCCCATCATTTAGATGAAGTTGTTTTTTACTAGGGGATTAAGTCTCTAAAAGGTTTATCTATGTGTTACTCAATCACAATAATCAACTCGTAGGCCTAGCTAATTCCTATGCCTCTAATGATTCAAGGTGGAATTTATAATTCTAGTGTTGGCTTAGTAATTGTTGGCAAGAAAATTTCCCTAAGGTCAGGGTTGAAAACCTCAACAAAGAAAATCAAGATAACCAAGAAGAAGCACTCATACAATCATGCCAAACATGTGAATTACTAAAGTTGGGTTTCGAAAGATACCCAGAGGTCCTACATTTGATGTTGATCCCGTAGGGTCCAAACCCTCTGTTTAATCTAGAACGAAAAAACCTGCAATTCAATTAACAAAAGAATACATATAACAAATAATTCAATGTGCATACATAAAAGACATGTTAGATCATCAAATATAAGCATATAAACCATGAAATATGAGACAATAACATATCAAGAACGAGACCATGAGCTTATTTATTGATTAACAACAATAGGTACAGGAAAGGTACAACCTAATCCAGTCCACGACATCGACGAAGCCTTCCTCTAGATCTGTCCAACCCAAGCCTAAAAGACCACCTCTCAAACAAGTGAAAAAGGATGCCATATAAGGATAATGAGAATCTATGCAAGGAAACGAGTGTTTCCTATAGACTGGGAGTGCAGGAGGCACATGGATAAACATACTTGATCTGGAGAGAAAAATGGGTATAATGTCAATATCCTCTCTCTTCTTGTAACTAGGCCTACCCAAGGGGTGTATAAATACCACCCGAAATTGGTTAATTCTGTTAGGCCATGGGATCCTTTAGGTGGGATTTCGGTAAAACCCATAAACCTCATTTGAGAAATAGGATATTATTTTATTTTTTCATATTTTTAAAGGTATACGCGGGTTGAGTGTTATAGGTTTCACGTATGTATGCACTTTTGAGTGGGAAGAGTCGAATATGGAATTTGAATTTTTTTTTTTAATATAATATCAAGTTTTCATGGAAAAAGGTTTTCCAAAGGCCATAAAAGAGCATTAGATCTACATGAGTGTTGAATAATGCTATAACAGATGCCTCCTAATATATGAGGTCATAAGGGGTACATGATGGATGAAATGTATTAAGTATAAAGAGAGGATTCATTTGAGAACCCGAGAGGAGATCACCAGATTCCACCCCATTGAATGCCCGTGGAAGGAGTCAGAAATAAGACTCATGTCTGAGGCAGGTATACCCATGCTTGTAACTAGTAAAGCATGTCCATTGATCAAGTATAAAGTGGATCCAAAATTTATATACAAGTCTGTAGAAAGAGCTTGAAGAATACATAGTGGATCATCAGATCATAGTAGCAAAGGAACACAACAGAGCTATGTATCAATATCACATATAGAAGAATGTTTGATCATTGATGATAGAATATTGTCTGATCAATGATGCTACATAATTGATCCTCAAATAATACTGAGTCATATAGGTGGAATGGTGGTACTACATAAAACTCGGGTGCCAACATATAATATGTTGCAGTGACAAACTAAAACATATAAAGGTGGGAGGTGTCACTGGCAGAAAATTAAAGGACCTGTCAAGTGAACCAAGATGCCGACACAACTCGAGGTCTTCACCAACCACAGACGTTACATTTCTACACTATGCGAATAAATGATATGAAGTTCACCATGTCAGAAATCATTTGATTATCGATCATTGATGTATATTGTTAACAAACACAAGACAACTCACCAATAATGATGATGAGTGTCAAGGTACCCTAGTACAATATAACAAGTGTGAATAAATGTGTTGAAATTGAACACGAAATAATCTACCAATCAGGAGACATTAATGTATTCTCACTGTCGATAGCGAAGGAGTCTGCCACTGATGACTGCAAACCCTAAGGTACTGAGAAAAAGGACTCTAGACCTTGTTCCTAGAGAAATGAGTTGGAGTCGATGGGGAAATATCCACTAAAAGGAAGGCATTAAGGCATTTCGCATCAACGAGCGTGAGTGTAACCCAAAGGCAAATAATTTGGAAGAAATTCGATGAAAAGAGAGGAAGTAACCATTCTGAAATACATTTCCGACGTATATAAGATGCAACTAGTGCATGAAATGAATACTCTGAATGAACCAATAATGAAATCTAACACAGAGGCGAGGAATCCACTGTTGAGGCAATAAATCTCCTCTATGGACAGAGGCGATCCCAGTAGCCCTAGAGTGGGTCTAGAAACAATTGAATCACGCAATGACGTTGGTTCCTAGATACAAGAAAGACAAAGATCATGATAAGTAGCCTACCTCAAATCCTACGCTGTTGTTGTCAAGGAAGAAGCGGTGCTCTTCGTCCCTAGCCTGACAGATCACAGTCCTTCCGTTTGCTCCATTCGGACACTTGTACACATGCAGAGAAACGTTGACATACAACGTAATACTTAAAGCATGTAACTATATATCAGTCAGAGAGGATATAATTCATTGCATTTCATAAAAGAGTAAACACACGAATGGAACCAAAATCAGAGTCGCTTATATTAAAGATGACAAAAAGGGAGATTACAACCAAATGCTCTGACGCTATGATCTTCCTTCGGCTGGGCTTGCAGTGGAGCATGTCTCAATGAAGCCTGTCAGGAATCTGGACAAAGCTCTCTCTCTTATGGGGTTCTCCTCAGCTCTGCTCTCAATAGTTTCCCAGCTATAGTTTTCTTCCCACAAGTTAAGCTAGCTAGCAAATAGAGAGGGCATGCTTTTATAGAGGGAGGAGGAGAGGTTAGGCTCCCAATAATCATGGAGAAGAGTCCTATCTCTTAGGAAGGTTCCATGAGAGGTGGAAAACCACTTCCTGATCAGGGAGATCCAGAGGCAAACAACCCAAACCCATTTTGGTGATCCGTTATGAGTTTGTTAAAACCAAACTTCTACCTTCTATATTAAAAAAACATTCCTTAAAAGGGTTGGCGCGGGCATGACACAAGGACAGAGCGCCAACTGGTGTGCCCACTATGGTGAATTTTCCCCATTGGCGCGAGGGATGAACTGGATACTTGCGCCAATGCCAAAACATGGATTTTTAGGGTTTTCCAGAGGAATTGTTCTTTAGGAGAATTCTTGTCCTTATGCAGAAGGATGCCATTAAGGTATTTTCAGGACATTTTACTATTCACAAGTCACGGGAATAGTCCTCCAATGTACGGGATGAGGGATTGCAGGGACGGTGAAAAAATGTTGTGTAACAAATGCCCCCTAAAGCATGAGGTTCGAGAGAGAGGGAGGGGTGAAATGCTTTATGAGAACACACCCAACTAAAAACACTGCCATCAAAAAACCTGCGAATATAAATACAACTGATATCTCTGATACATGATATGTGGTACGGGCGCAGCCATCCATAATAGAGTGTACAAAAACCGAGATCCGAGGTATGGACGCAGCCATCCAGTAAATAAGGATCGATAAGCAGACTCAGGTATGGTCGCAGCCATATGTACTAAATCATGATAATCCACAAAGAATCCGCAACCTAGATGTTTATCAGACAAAATCCAGGGTCTTGCACTCCATCTCGACTCGAAAGAGAGTACAAGTTCAACCACGTGAATATGTAAGCTGAAGTCGAACATGCAACAACATCATCTAATTACCAGTCAATAATGAAAGTCGTTAACAAACGTGAGAGAAACCACCAATAATGAAAATGGATCTCAAGGTACAAAAGGTAAAATCCATGGAATGTGAACAGTGAGCTGGCGTCGAACACCCGCAGAATCATCCGATCGAAGGCCAATAATGAATACCTTGCTTCGAATGCGAAGAACCTGCCATTGAGGCATGCAGGCTCCAAGGTACTTGAAGGGAGTCTCTAGACCAACTTCCCGGATAATGAGCTGAAGTCGATAGGAAGTGACCTTGATTGAAGGTGGGCCATAACGTTTCCCACATCATCAACATGAGACAGAGGGACATAATGTTTTGTGAATCAAGACCAACAGAGAATCAGAGGGAGGTTGAAGACTGCATAGACCAACTTCTCTTGAACATATTAGTGGCACGACATTGGATTTGGCAGTATTTGACATCAAAGGATCTGAGGTAATGGCGATGTGGCAAAGAGAATATGAGCGGTCAAAATAGATTACCCAAACCCATGGAGGCAAGAAGATAACGAGATGAGATATCCCCAACCCGACACGAATGCAGACAAGTGCCATGTTCAAGAGCAACATATTGCCGACATGACTATAATAATGGTTCCATTTTCCCCCACCATTTCTGGCAAGTACCCCAATTATTTTTGAAAACAAGCTTGAAGGGGATAGCATGTGCTTGCGATATAAGTTTTTCCTTCGGAAAAATCCATCCTAGTACATTTAATGAGCCCTAGGAAGGCGGAACTCGAGTAACTTCATTACAACGGAGTCCGATGTCATTAGTTTTTAATGAGTCTGACAAAGGAAGAACTCGACGTCTTTTCATGTTTAGAGAGTTTGAAAAGAAAACAGAAAAGAAAACTCCATCAGTCCCTTTTCGTAGATAGTCTCACAGATCCAAAAAGATAGAAAACTATGTCTGAGAGAACCTCTAGTCGCGATAGGCTAGGGTATTCCTTTTTCGTAAATAATCTATCCCAACCAGAAAAAGGGGTAAATGTATACTGGTTAGATATCGCTTCACAACCAATTTAATGAGTTCAAAACAACAAGTGACTCGGCAATATTTTCATTTTTCAAGAGTCAGAAAAGAGCTGAAAGATGACTCCTCCTGGAGGAAAAAGTGGTATAAAGGGTAGCAACTGGTTCTGGTAATGGTGGAACTGCTCAGAACAAGATAAAGGTCAAGAGGCTGGCTAACAAGACCACTCATTGCAGCGGTTCCTCGGGAATGGGTAAAACAATCAAGTGAAGGCATATGATCATCCAAGCAGATAGTGACAGTGGAATGAGAAAACCAAGGTTCATCTGGAAAAACAGGCTGATAAAATGGCAATCATGAGAGGTAAAATAAAAATGGTTTCATTTTTACACAAGCTTGAAATTAGGAAACTCTGCTTGAAGTTGGTTTCATTTTTACACAAGCTTGAAACATAAACAAATTATGCTTGAAATTTTTTTCATGCCCCTAGCATGGTGACTCAATTCGAGGTACATGCCCCCCAAGATTCAATCCATGTTAAAGGCATATGGAGTGAAGGTTCAAGTTACTAGATCAAGAGAAAGACTCGACTGGGATTTTACGAGATCTTATCAAAGACTCGAATTGAACAGGAAAGTGTTTCATTGTTTTAACAAGGTTGACACATTAAAAGAACTATCCTCAGATGACCTTGTTTCATTTTTTAACGAGGTTGATACAGAAGACAAACTATCCTCGGAACACCTTGTTTCATTTTTTAACGTGCTTGACACAAGAAAACGAACTATGCTCCAAACACCTTGTTTCATTTTTTAACGAGCTTGACACAAGAAAACAAACTCTGCTCTGAAGACAACTCATCATGATGAATAAGAAGTCATGGCGTCCAAGAGGTTCTCATCCGATGGTAGAACAACATCTTGAAAATCAGGACCCAATGCCCCTAGCACACGATGCACAATGGCACCATCACTAACGATGGGCATAGGATAGGTAGCCACATAATTGACCTGCGGCGAGGAAGACACAACTGGTGGATAAAGACTGGGAAGGGAAGATGGTGGGCCAGCTGCCATATCGGCACCAAAGAATAAAAGCTGATCGATGGTCACGATCTGAACTTTGTGTGGAAAAAAAATCACACGAAAGAGGGAGGAGACAAGTGCACCCATGGCATAAGTATAATCACGCCCCAAGAGTAAATTGAAATCCAAGGGGCCTGGAACAACCATCACATCTATATAGACGGTTTTCCCTCCCAAAGTAACAGGAAAATTCGGAAGGATCCCTAACGGTTGACTGGTTCCTCTATTAAAAGCCAACAGATTCTAAGTAACAAGCATAAGCGGTGGAGAACCAAAATATTTCCAAGTAGTGGAAGACATAATACAAACATATGTGCCTTCATCTATAATAGTGCTGGGTACGACCAGATCAAAGGTTTGTACCGTTATCTCGAAAGGCACATAAGATGGAAGGCGGTAACCTGCGAATCGACCCCAATCGAAGGAAGCGACCAAACTACTTGGAGGGGCTACCATCAAACCAAGATGGTCTTCCCCTGGTGTTACTGGAGAAAAAGGAGCATCCTCTACGACCTCCAGCATGGAGGTAGAAGGAGTATCCTCCGGGACCTCCATCATGGGAGGCGGAGGAGTAGCTTCCAAAGGTACAGGAATGGGGGAATATTTCTCCAAGTCTGAGGAATCTGAAGAAACAAGAAGAACACGAGGGATGTGAGATCCACTCTCAACGGAAAAGACCTAGTGCACTGCAGATGGGTTCAGCTCAACCGATCCCACGACCAATGGTTGGTCAGGGATGGATTCATGATGGTGAATTTCTGGGGGAGCGGGATCAAGCAAGGATGACTCTTGACTGATCGTTGAATCAGCTGGTGAAGGACTCAAAGAAAGCTGTTTGTAACCAGCTAGAAGGCACAGTGCAGAAACAGTCGAGTTTTCCAAAACTCTCTTAACTTCATCCATATATGGACAAAGGTGAATGGCATGGTTCTCTTCACACAACTTACTGGGATTGGAAAGATTACCCTGCTTCTTAGGAGCTTTACCAACACTAGCTGAAGACGTGCCCCCAACCTGACTCTCGGAAGCCAAAGGCAATGGCAGACGACTGTTGGACCATACTTCGAGCACCTTGGGAATGCCAGAGAAATCTTGAAGAAGATGGTTTCCCTGGCACAACATGCAAGGGAACTTAACTTTCCATGGAAGGTTGGAAGGTTCATCAAGAGCATATGTTTTAGAAGAAGTAGTTGCAGCCTTAGCCTCTCTCTTATCATACTTATTCTTCTTAGCCACATGGTTACTCGAATCCAGACTTTCACCAGGCGAAGTAGAAGAGGAGGACGCAAAAACAAGCAAAGAAGGGGAGAGAGCCACCTTGGAATCAACATGGCATTGTTCAGGGGGAGGAACTAATTGAACAGTAGCCAGGACATTTAGGGACCACAGAGGTTGAAAACAACCAAATAGGCAACCCAACAGTTAACCCAGGAAGGGACAACATTGCCATATAAGGAGCACCAACATTTCCAAAAGTAGGAAAAGGACCAGGATTCCCATCAGAGGGGAATCCTTGGTTGGTGAACTCTGGGAAAGTTTCCATCAGAAACAACCTTGAAACAAAACACTAAGGACAAAAATTCTAACTAGGAATATTTTGTGGGTGATTAATTTTTAAAACACTGAAACCAAACTCTGCTGTTTCATATTTTAAGAGTCGATAAACAAGCAAAATGTGACTCTATTGCTTTCAGGTTGGACACGAGCTTGAAAGGACAAGAGCTTGATGATATTTTCAAATTTATGGAGTCAGTAAAGACCAAAAATGACTGCTCAGGTATTCTAGGTAAAAGGGTGTACTAGGTTCCCGTGAAATACCATATACACCTTGGTTATGAAATGAAAGAGAAATCAACCAAGGACTTGAAGCACGTGTAGGTAGTCTCCTCGAATGCTGTGTTTGGTGTATCACGGGTACAAGGCAGCAGATTCGGCTTCCTATGGATAAATGATTTGTGACCTAATGGGGTCTCCCTTTATATACACGACGGTACAGGGAGCACAAGTTCATACTAGCGCTATCTGTAGCCATATGGCGAGCGACAGCTGCTAGGCTTAAAGACATTAGAACACGTCTCTACCTTAGACAACTATATATTCCATTAATGTTTCAATGTTGCCTTAGGTTAATTCAGTAAATTTTAAAGTTGATCTTCAATTTACGTTTCAATTTCAAGGCCCTACCGAATTTTGGATCTCATAAAACCTCTAAATGCAAACTACATCCACAAAATATCACTTTGTTCAATGAAGAGCTATCTACGGGAGAGATGAGAGCTTTCAAATGACAACAAAATGAACACACAAAAACATCCACTATTGCTTCCAATGCAAGCTAATGAAACTAGAAAACTTCTCTCTAGAGTTATATAACACTAATAATGCGAAAGAGCTTTCAATTTTTACTACGCCAAACCAAATGCAAAAATATTTTTTTTGTAATTTTCAATATATAAGAGCAAATGCACTAAATGAATGAAAAAACTAATGAAAACATCAATTCGAGAAATGAAAAAGAGAGAGCTAAAACAAAAAATTTCACTCAATCCAAATGCACACAATCAAGACTCAAACTGATGATGAAATCCCTCAAAGCGAAGAAGAATCTCGAAAGAGACTCAAACAAACTGTGTAATCTAGGCTTGGAGTAACACAAAGCGAAACTAAACGAAAGAGAGAAAAATCATCTCAATTAACATAATGATTTAACGAAATCCAGGAAAAAGAATGCAAAGAAGCAAAAACGAAGTTGACTGGGAAAGCAAGGACCAAAAACTCCCACGGGACTCTCAGCACACTGAAGCACCTAGAAGCCCTAGGGATAGAATGAAAAACTGATAGAAAAAGGTGAACAACAGGAGGACAGGGGCTAAACACAGTAAAAAATGACTTCAAAGCACTCAAGCAATCATAAAAAATGGACCAAGACCAAAAGTCAAGCTCAGAAAGCCCACAAACAGGCAAACCCTAATACCAAGTAGGGTTGGTGCGCTTGTTTGGCTGTAATCTGCGCCCAACAGGGGTTGGCGCGGGTGCCTAACCAGCAACAAGCGCCAGTCGGCGTGACTATCAGGAGCGAAGCCGTGCCAAGCTGGTTTACCCTAGTAAAATGATAAAAAGGACAAACTAAGACTAGATTTGGTTTTCTGGGGGTTGAACAAGGGTTTAACACCAAGGAAGGTGAACCAGAAAAGAAAATAAATCAATCAAAAGCTTAAAAACAACCCAAACGGAAGAAGGAATAACTCCCACTGATCCCCAGTGGAGTCGCAAAATTGTTGAGGCGGTAAATCCCCTCTGCGAACAGAGGCGATCCCACTAGCCCTAGAGTGGGTCTAGCAACAATCGAATCACGCAATGATGTTGGTTTCCTAGTTACAAGAAAGACAAAGATCGTGATAAGTAGCCTACCTCAAATCCTACGCTGTTGTTGTCGAGGAAGAAGCAGTGCTCTTCGTCCCTAGCCTGACAGATCACAATCCTTCCGTTTGCTCAGTCTGGACACCTGTACACATGCAGAGAAACGACAACATACAACGTAATACTTAAAGCATGTAACTATATATCAGTCAAAGAGGACATAATTCATTGCATTTCATAAAAGAGTAAACACACGAATGGAACCCAAATCAGAGTCGCTTATATTAAATATGACAAAAAGGGAGATTACAACCAAATTCTTTGACGCTATGATCTTCCTTCGGTGGGGCTTGCAGTGGAGCGCGTCTCAATGAAGCTTGTCGGGAATCTGGACAAAGCTCTCTCTCTTACGAGGTTCTCCTCGGCTCTGTTCTCAATAGTTTCCTATCTATAGTTTTCTCCCCACAAGTTCAGCTAGCTAGCAAATAGAGAGGGCAGGCTTTTATAGAGGGAGGAGGAGAGGTTAGGCTCCCTATAATCATGGGGAAGAGTCCTATCTCTTATGAAGGTGCCATGAGAGGTGGAAAACCACTTCCTAATCAGGGAGATCTGGAGGCAAACAACCCAAACTCATTTTGGTGATCCGTTCTGAGTTTGTTAAAACCAAACTTCCGCCTTCTATATTAAAAAAACATTCCTTAAAAGGGTTGGTGTGGGCATGACATAGGGACAGAGCATCAACTGGCACGCCTACTATGGTGCATTTTCCCCATTGGCGTGAGGGATGAACTGGCTACCCACGCCAATGCCAAAACATGTATTTTTAGGGTTTTCTAGAGGAATCATTCTTCAGAAGAATTCTTATCCTTATGTAGAAGAATGCCATTAAGGTATTTTCAGGACATTTTACTATTCACAAGTCACGGGAATAGTCCTTAAATGTACGGGACGAGGGATTGCAGGGATAGTGACAAAATGCTGTGTAACATCCACCAATAGGGTCAAATGGAAATTAAAGTATTGCATGAATCCCAATGTGTGATAATTTAATTTGACGTCGAACATAAGGGAAAACACTAAGCCAAAGACCCACAATACTGATCGATGTTGAGCATAAGGTCACCTATCAATGATGTAAATAGGGCCAGGGTTCTACTCTAGGTATACTCTTAGAGAAATTTGTTGGAGCCGATAAAAACAAAGCCACCAATGAGAAGTCAATGGAGACCTTTTTAACCAACACGAGTGAAGGACCAAATAGTTGATGTGATACTAAATATAAATTGGTAGACCAAGTATGGCGATAGAAATGTGTCAAGAGACACCACAGAATGGCCGACACAGGTTTAAATTACCTTGAACAAAAGCATGACTTGATGTGACTATATGGAAGCATAAAATGACTTTGTATAAGTTTGCAATATAAGAGGCATTAACAAACTCTCCATATGATTGGAAGAGATAACCAACCGAAGTAGGACTGACTCAATAAAAAGGTTATGGCTTCCCTAAATTCAAACTAAGTCCCATCCCAAATGGAGGAAAGACTCATTTTAAGTGCTTTGTTTAAGGTCGACACAATTGACTCTTGTTGCCATCAAATAATGAAGAAATTGTCCTGTTCTCATTTTTTTTTTTGAATATTATATTTTCTGTGTTTTTCATATTTAAAGCCTGAAAAATAATAAAATAATGCCTATAGTATAGTGGAAAGAATGAGTGTCAAGGGAAACTACACTAGTTCCTAGGACTGGAACATTCCTGTTCTCAATGAAAGGTGGTGGATTCTAGTCATTGACACTCAGAGGATGTTCTTTCCACGGATAAAAGGTGTCAAGTTGCAAAGGCTAGTGATTGCATGGTTTGAATTTGCAGAAAACGTCATGGTAAAAAATGGCTTATACACGAGTCCAAATGAAGTAGACTTAAGGCCAAAAGGTAGAAGTAGTATATATGCAATGCAGTAGTACAACTCAACGCATGGGATCCTCTAAGGTATAAATCTAGAAAGATAGTAGAGAAGAAGAAGAATGAGGCTTCAACACAAAGTCATGGTGGGACTAAAGAGGTCTCTCTAGCCTACACAATACTTGCAGCATGGGTGACATATGCTAGCAAGGACATAACTAGGTATCCCATGGAAGGAAAGGCTCTACCAATATGTTACGACTTTATAAGATGACGATTGAAATTGGTTAAAAATTGCAACATAATGGGGTCGACCCTATGGAAAAATATCATAGTATGAGGTCAAGATGCATAATGCAATGGAAAAGTGATGTCTTAACCTATATGCCAGTTCAGAAAATGATACTAGCCATGACAGGTTAGCGATAGTGGAGTCGAAGTGATGAAAAAATATCACTAATTCTTCTTTTAGCTTGAAAAGCAACCTCTCCCAACACTTCAAGCAAAAAGTCAAAAGTTCATAAAATTATAAAGTTTAAAATAATGAAATTTAAAAAGTGGGTTTTCAAATTTTGATTATAAAAATGACGTTTAGAGTCACTCCAATTCATTTTCACCTTCCAAGTCTTGAGAAGAGATATCTTGCAACAAATTTGGGAAAACTGATCTAATCAAATCCATTGACGAATTCACCAAACATGATCTCCAGACAATTCTTAAACTTTGTCCATTTGATCAAAGATTTCATGAGTTAATTCAATTTTAATGGAGAGATTTTTGTTTTCAAAATGTGCTCGGCATGTACGAGGTTGATATCTTGAAAGCCAATTGTACAAAGCCCTACACGCAAGTTTCCTGAGTGAAAGCCGTGTGTGTACACGACTATGTTTTTAGAAAAATCACATATGCACAAAGAAAGATTGAAAACTCAAATTCTAATGGATGAAGCTCAATTTTGTAGGGTTTTGAACATTTGGAGAGAGAGAGAGAGCATAGTTATGTTGATAATGAAGTTTTAAATGCTCAAGAATTGTTGGATGAATTAAAAAATTATGGATTGCTCAAATTCTCCATGATGCCCAACATGAAAACACAGACTTGATTGTTGGAAATGTTAGTTCATTATTAGGACCCAGAGAATGGTTTATTCCTCATAGATCACATGCCTTTGCATATCGAAGTAGAGGATATTTACTTCATAACAAGGCTTTCTCGGAGGGGAGAAGCAGTTGACTTGAAAGGGAGGGCTCGTGGAGGCCTTAACATTACTTATTATATTACCGTATACTGTTCACCAAATACTAACAAGGTCAGATCACAGGTTCTGCTAAAAGAAATCACTAGTTTTCCAAACAAAGTAATCCTTTTCACTATTTCCAAGGCAGCAGGTTCAACCTCATTACATGAGGCTTCATGGATTTCTATGTTCTTGGCAGTAGAATGCCTAAGACCAATAGTCTACGATTGGTGTACAAAGCTCTTGGGCCAATATGAAGAAACAATTGACATCAGTTAGACAAGGAAAAAAAAGAGCTTTGGCTATGGTAGCATCCTTTGTTCATTTTTCTTTGTGAGGATTCTAACACTACGACCCAGAGTATCTACTTCCATCAATAGTCCCAAAGATCACAGGATGGCTAGATGGGAAGATCTGATAAAGTGATTTGGTGGAGGTGAAGTCACTTGAGTGACCTTTGATAACAAGTTCTTCCACTAGTGGGAGAAACAAGTCGTGGCCATAGAGTATTACCCCTATGCAATAGTAGACTTCCAAGGAGACCCAGAGCTCACAATTCCAGCAAGAGCTACATGGGGCAACATTGGTAAAATTTTGATTTTTAACTTATTTGATTTTTTTGGATTTTTTGAATACAATCTCAAGAAATTCAAAGTTTTTTTTTCATGAAATAAAAATATTTCAAGATTAAGTGATCTTGATGCAGATATTGGACTAGTGAGACCTTTGGGTCTACCAAGGCTTAGGCGTCACAACAAAGACGCAGAGAGAACATCGACTAAGTCTGAGAGAGTTCTTCATGTTGTTCAAAGGAACTTGGAGAGTTTAACTTGCCAGGTTTCCATGGAAGCAATAGAGGATCCCCCTGAGGCTATACAGAGACGAGTGGTTGGATTATCACAAGAGTAGGTGCAACTCTTCCGACAAGTGGAAAATTCCATCGTCTTCTTCCGATATGCTCATCCAAGGTAGGGCCCACAACCTTAGATTTTAGATGACTGATATTTTTGATATATGGACATGATCGGGCTTAAGCCCTAATTTTGTAGGACATTTTTACACATTTTGTAATATTTTTACATATTATTCCTATCTATATACAAATATTTCATGATGGTTTGATCATATATAAAAATTATTTTTGTGATATTTTGATTTAATATGATGAATGATTAATATGCCAATCCAATGATTGATTAGCTATAGAATAAAAAAATGCCTTATCTGATCGTGGAATGTGAATGAGAGTAATAAAAGTGAATGATCTTTGCAATAATATCACTCTCAGAAATTGGCAATGTAATAAAAGATCCCTCACACGATAAATGTTATTTAATTGAGACACAACCAACTGTGAATCCAAATAAACCATTAATGATTCAATACCATAATATATTACTTTAACGATACTGTACTCAACCAAATTATTGGAAACAGGACTGATACATATACCTATTGCGATTAACAAATGACCAGATGTATAATATATTACCCAAGCGACATAAGCTAAGTTTCAAGTATCTCTACTAGCACTATCTGTGAATCCTAAATACATCAAATCACCCATAGAAAACCTTCCAAAGAAGATAAAAAATATCATCATCACCACGAGACTTGTAGACCAAAAAAGGGACTATGTACAATATTTACAAAACAAATAAAATGCTAGGCAAGAGCATATGCATAATACTTCTTGAGATAGAGCCCATTTCTGGGCTTCGACAACACATTTCCCTCAAGTCAACCAATTCATATGCGCCCTTCTTCAATACGCTTTTACAGATAAAAAGACCGTACCACATAGGTTTGAATTTTCTTGTCCCCAAGGTGTATTTATCTTGGTCATAGACCAAGACAAGGCCACCTTCAGAGAAAACCCTAGGTTGTACAATCTTGTCATATTGGGCTTTTACTATTTTCTTATGAGCTTAATTCACTGTGGCTGCATCTCGATGTTGCTCATCGAGATGTTCCAAACGAATGTGGCATTCTTCAAGACTTGAGGTGTCTAGAAGAAGTTGGAATGCCAATTTAAGAGATGGAATATCGCATTCCACAGGGAAGATTGATTCCAAACCATAAACCAAGTGAAAAGGAGTAAAACCCATAGCAATATTAATAGACATTCGATATGCCCAAAGCGCAAGATATAGCATGATGTGTTAGTTGTACTTAGATTTATTGCTCTTCCTTTGCGGGATAGTCTTAAGGGATTTATTGATGACTTATACTTGTACATTATCTTGAGGATAATATGTAGAAGAATTCTCCTACTGAAATCCCAACTTTAAATCCAACTCAAGCATCATCTTATTATGGAAATGATTGTGATGATCAGTGATAATATATTTAGGAATACAAAGCGTGAAATGATTTGCTTGAACAGGAAAATATTTGCAATATCACTGTTTTTATTAAAAGTAGGCATAGCTTCGGCCCACTTGGTGAAGTAGTCTACTGCTATGATAATATACTTGTGGCCCCTGGTCGAAGCCGGGTTACAAGTAGTAAAATCAATACCCCACTTAGTAAATGGACCAACAGTGATGATAGGAAAAAGCAGAGTTGGATGAGCGCACATTTTTTGAGTATACACTTGACAAGGATGTCATTTCTTGACTGCTTCAATATAATCTTTGAAAATCGAGGGCCAAAAATAGCCTCCACACAAGATTTTTTGGGTTGTAGCAAGCCTGGATAGATGACCTCCACAAGCTCCACTGTGGCAATCATTCCAAAAAAAATGATCAACTTCTTTAACGTCTAAGGATTGAATCAATCCCACAACGATATAAAGTATCACCAATGATAAGATAATTTTTATCCAGGTGACACAATTTCCCATGCTCATCCTCAGAAAAATACCGAGGAAACTTCGAAGTCTAGAGATACACAATGATGTCTCCATACCAGGGATCTTGTGAAGAGATGAGAAAGAGATGCTCATATTATGAAATGACTCTTCATAAGTGACATTTCCTTCACAAGGAAATTTCTGGAATCAATTATGAAAATGCTAATGATTTCTTCGACTTCGCTGACATAAACTCGAGGTCAAACTCTTACAAACTGAAAATTGTAATATTCCCAATTAGCAGCAACTAATTGGAAATATTAATTTTGTCTAATTTTTGCTTTTATAAAGTTAAAATATAAATAAAGTGGGTGAAAGGAGAATATAACTCACTAAAATAAAGTGCGCTCCCTAGTAGACTCAACATTGTGACTTAAGTGGGCCAAGGGGGGGGCCAAGAGACCACGTAGAGGGGGACCCACTTAGACCACGTGGGCCATGACAACGCAGTTTATTTGGCAACGTGGGCCAAATGGAGGCTACGTTGGAGATGGTGGGGCCTAGGGTTGAGAGAGGCCCATTGTTATAAAAAGGAGGAGAGCCTCCTCATTTCCTCATTCGTTGTTGATGATATTGAGTTGGTCCTTCTGACTTCTTGAGCACGCTAGCTGTTTAGCCTGTCTGCAGCACTGTTTAGTGCGTTGAGTGTCTCCGGTCGGAGATCTCACCCTTAGCCCCGGGGGACTTCGAGTGCCTACTCGGGTAAGATATTTTCTTCAGAATTTTGCAGGAGGTTTGGTGTTTGGTTTTGTTGCGGAGCCGAGAATTCAAAGAGACTGCGCAGTCACTGAGAGGGAGGACGCAGTCCATCTAGGAGGAGCTCTGAATTGGGATTTTTGCAGGGGTTTTGAACCGGAAGATTCAGTAGAGGATCAACCTTTGCCTTTGGGAGGATTTTGGTGGAGTTTGAGGCTGTATTTTATTCATTCCTATTCAGCTTCTGCGCAGAGCCTTGGAGGCCAACGTAATTCCCCAAGGGGGTGTTTTTCGGGGGTCGGAAAATTCTGATATGGTTTCTGGGTTTTGCCGAGATTGGTGAGTAGAGGAGGATTCTAGATTTTTAGCTCATTCCGGCAAGGGGAACAGCCCCTAGTCATCAGTTCATTTTAGCAGTAACAGCTACACGGTAGTTTTCCAACAGCTGGGACGCAGTTCAGAGAGCAGCCATTTCCTGTGTATTCTGAGAGTATTTCTTCACTTGCCTTGAGCAAGTTTAGGTGCCATCACTCTTATCACCTATTGTACTTCATTATATTTCTCAGTTTAATAAAATGGCTTAGCATTCTCTCTCTATATTTCTAGATGATTTGTCATACATTCTTTTTATGTTAATGTATGTATGCTGCACTGTTATTTTTATATATTTTCGGGCATTCTAGTTCTATACCACTTGGTGTGTTTATCTCATACTCTTACACAGAGTCTGGAAAGGGCCAGGTAGCCTCCAGATTTTTTCCTCTTTTCAGAGGCGGCATATCTGGTAAACGCCCTCCTAGTCCATCTCTGGTTGGAGTTTGCCGTGTTTTAGAAATATCCCTGAAACGAGATATTACAGTGGTATCAAAGCTCATAGATCTGGCTCAGCCTGTGGAGCAAGTTGTGTATGACACCAGAAGAAAAGCTGTGGGGATATTTTTCTATGAACAGAGAGGGTAGGCAGAATCTTACCCACCAAACGCAGTAGAGGTGGAAAATATGGGGGTCCCACAAGAGTGTGACCAACATTTTCCAGCCTTCAGTAGGCCAACCAGGTTCACAATGCCTAGATTCTTACCTCCAGTACTGAGTGAGAAAGGGAGGAAGCATGATCATATACCCTTTGCAGATTATTTCCGCGAATGGCAGTCCATGGGGGAAAAATTCAGAGCGGATTTTCCCTTCAGAGATTATTGTCAGCTTAGGCAGGATGAAGGAGGAAGGAACAGTGGGGGGTCTAGCACGCAGAGTTCAGAGTTGCAGCGTACCACTGGGAGGACACCTTTTCCCACGTATGATGGATCCACTAATTTCACGGTTCGATATCGGGTGGAAAAGTTGGATACCTATTTCCAGCTTGACCGAATAACGGAAGGGGAAGCCATCAAAATGGCTACCTCGCACTTGGAGGATGAGGGCACACAGGATCATGGGGAGCATGTGGATACACCTAGCATGATGCAGGGGTCACCTGTGTTAGAGATTTCCTTGACCGTATCGGTTGACATCTCAACAGAGAGAGTAGAGCTTACCCCAGTAGTGCCATCCATTGAGGTGATGACCGGGGTAGTGCCCGAGTTGTCGGGTGGTAGCAACGCGTGGCAGATGGGTGCGGTGCCAGGAGATGTATCCACCTTTGATGAGGCACTAGGAGACACAGAGGTATTGGATGATGGTCACACACAGTAGTGTCATCAGCTTCGAGCCGACCTTATAGTTTTGAAAGGGAAGGCTACATCAGTACGAGAGGCCATTTTGTTATAGAACGAGGAGCTAGAGGGCATGAGAGTGGTTTGTGTCGAGTCAGCGGCCAAGTTGGCCCACATTGGGGAACGACTGGATTCCCTAATGGTACAGCTATAGGACATAATTGAGTGTCAGAGCAGCCCCCTTCAGGCATGCATAGACAGGGTTAGCAGCATTTTTAGGTCACTTATTTCCATTGGAGAGAGAGAGGCGGAGCCACCTAGTCAGATCTCATACGTTGACTTAGTTAGTGGTATGAAACGATCGGAGTTGCATAGGGTGCATCATCCACATGTTGAGGTTGGATGGCGAGAGATTTTGAGTTGGTACCCGATGGAGTGGGTTATGAAGATAGTGGTAGACCCGGGCGTATTTCAGCAGGAGTTTCCAGGTGTTGGGAATACATGAACCCCAGATTGGCATTGGGATCTAGGCAAGACTACCTGTCGTTTCCCAGGTAGGTCGGTTGACTATGTCTTGGAGGGTACAGTTGGCCTAGCAATGGAGCATGTGCATTCGCTAGGGGAGTTTCGATCAGCTCCAGTGGCCAACCAGTTTATGGGAAGACTCCCTAGGTCGTCTTGGTATGACACTTATACAGGGGATCACGGGGTGGTCAACATACCTTGGCAGGAGCTTGTTGGAGGAGGTGGAATTAGCAAGCCACTAGATGGCACCTTTTATGGGGCCAAGGATTCTTCACCTTTGTGTGGGGCACAAAGGACACAACGGAGTCGAGCAGTGGTGGTATCACTACTGACACATAGGGAGATTCACTTCTCGGACCCCTTGGGGAGGGTTTGGAGTGATGATCCATTTGTCAGCAGGTATAGCGATACGATGGTGAAGATGATGATACTGACTGGGGGTGGTTCGACATGTAGAGGCACAGCTCTAGGTCATCACATCCAAGGATGTGTGGGAGCCTCTAGCATTGAGCAGCGGATTACCAGGGGACATGGAGTTGCATGGTGGTGTACCATAGTGTGTGGGACTGCATTGTGGAGTAGGAGTGTCCTACATCACATTGAGGACACGCGGGGAGTGACCGATGCCTGGACACAGGCAGGGCACGAGACGATACAGGGTGGTACAGCAGTAGCAGGGGGTATCTAGCAGTATACAGGGGTATGCCTTAGTGTGCAGTGGCATGTCGAGGAGTACATGGATGATCGGTGGTATGCGAGGGCGTATGGTGTTGCACAGCAGGGTCTTAGAGTATTGCATCTAGGGAGACTCATAGACAGGGACACTAGGCTTACCTTTGGGGGTAGTTCATGGAGGATCGATGGGGAGACAGATGAGTGATACTTGACGGTATCTGTGGGGACTCACGCGCCCAATCCTCTTCTACATCACTCACGGGCATAGTCGATTTCGTTGTTGTCCTTTGGCACTTTGGGCATGAGCAGAGGGGTACGCGAGGCTCACCCAAGATATTTGGATGGCACTAAGCACACTAGGGGAGAGACTTCTCAGCAGTGGCACTGGGTCGGTGCGCTAGTGGACAGCCACTGGTCAGGGAATGAGATGATCCTTTGCAGGGGTGGCACATCAGTCATCGCTGAGCCTACGATTTAGGAGCAGGTCATGAGGGAGACATGCTTCACTCTTTTATCAGGGCGTGTCGAGATCATGCATGAGCAAAGGATACTGGGTACAGTAGAGTTAGCATCTCAGTATATGTCTGGGCTCCAGACAATGTATCGACACATTATCGAGAGGGTGGATGGAATATTCAATGTAGATGATGTGGCGGAGGTAGAACAGGAGGGCATTCCTTCTGTATGCCAGGGTGAGGAATCTTCTTTATATGAGTCCATAGGATTAGTTGAGGACGCTTCTGGGGAGTGAGGGCAGTCATGCAGAGATGAAGACAGTAGACTGGAGCTACATTCCAGTGTACAGGGTGAGCAGTCAGGGGACTCTACGGGAGATACTCTTGACGATGAGTCACTTGTGAAAATTCAGCAAGAGTAGCATATGATGGAGCCTGAGTCAGCAGAGGAGGATACTATGCACATCATGCATGATAGTCCTTTGGGGGAGAGCCATATGGAGGCTCACATCGAGTCTGTGATGGATATGCGGCTAACCGCGGGGTCAGCCATTGAGGAGGAGCAGTTAGATGCATTGATATTGAGTACGGTGACAATAGTTGTAGATCCATATCCTCTAGAGATGTTGGAGGTTGATGGGATATTTCTGCAGGGGGCTAGGGGATGGCAGGAGATTTACATTCTCGATGAGAGGGATGAATTGTTGGAGATGGTGGAGCATCCATCTTTAGGTCGACACATTGATGAGGTGCAGATATATGTACGTACAGTCGGCCAAGCTGCAGTACTTTTAGTGAGTAGTACTCTCCAGGATTACATCAATGGGGCTTGCAGCATATCTTGCCCACTTTGGCCCATTAGAGAGAGAGGGGCTTCCTTCTACAGGAAACTTTCATTGGCAGACAGGGCAGAGCAGTGTGAGTTGATTACGAGTTGGCGACAACACTCCAGGCGTGTACCATATACAGTTGTTTCTATATCAGATTCTTCTTCCAGGATGGATTGGCGGGAGATCATGAGTTGGTACCCTCTTGATGGTACAATTTTCTTCGTAGGGAGCACAACAGAGCAGGGGCCCTTGGACATAGCAGATATTACAGATTCCAGCTGGCAGTGGGGCCCAGGCCATCTTCAGCACTCCATCCTGATTTCAGGAGAGCAGGATCAGCATGGGATTGAGTCAGGACTGGGATTGGAGAGAGGTGATGAGCTGGTATACAGTTGGTGGGGAAACTTATACAGTTAGAAGTACAACACAGCAGGAGCAAGGGAGCATTGATAATTGTTGGCGGGCTTCACTTCATGGGGCATCAGCTATAGCCAGAGGTAGTGCGCAACTTGAGCCGTGGGACTTGGGCAATGATTGGCCATGGTGGCGTTGGGATCCGGGAGGATTGTTTGCTCGCTGGTACAGTGAGAGATCAGTTTGGGATCTTGGCATTGAGAGATCCCTCCATATCAGGGTGATACAGAGGACGGGGAAGATTCAGTGGTGCATCTGGGACCCAGGAAAATTTTACAATGATGGTGGGGAGCATTAGCTAGAGAGAATGTTGTTCAGGCATTTCTTGAGGACAAGAAATTTTTGGTGGGGAGGACTGTAATATTCCCAATTAGCAGCAGCTAATTGGAAATATTAATTTTGTCTGATTTTTGATTTTATAAAGTTAAAATATAAATAAAATGGGTGAAAGGAGAATATAAATCACTAAAATAAAGTGTGCTCCCTAGTAGACTCAACGTTGTGACTTAAGTGGGCCAAGGGGGGGGGGGGCAAGAGACCACGTAGAGGGGGACCCACTTAGACCACGTGGGCCATGACAACACAGTTTAGTTGGCAACGTGGGCCAAATGGAGGCTACGTTGGAGATGGTGGGGCCTAGGGTTGAGAGAGGCCCATTGTTATAAAAATGAGGAGAACCTCCTCATTTCCTCATTCATTGTTGATGATATTGAGCTAGTCGTTTTGACTTCTTGAGCATGCTGGTTGTTTAGCCTGTCTGCAGCATTGTTTAGTGCGTTGAGTGTCTCGATCGGAGATCTCGCCCTTAGCCCCAGGGGACTTCGAGTGCCTACTCGGGCAAGGTATTTTCTTCAGCATTTTGCAGGAGGTTTTGTGTTTGGTTTTGTTGCAGAGCCGAGCATTCAGAGAGACTGCACAATCACTGAGAGGGAGGACGTAGTCCATCTAGGAGGAGATCCAGATTGGGATTTTTGCAGGGGTTTTTTTCTGGGAGATTGAGTAAAGGATCAGACTTTGCCTTTGGGAGGATTTTGGTGGAGTTTGAGGCTGTATTTTATTCATTCCTATTCATCCTCTGCGCAGAGCCTTGGAGGCCAGTGTAATTCCCCAAGGGGGTGTTTTTCAGGGGTCGGCCAATTCTGATATAGTTTCTGGGTTTTGCCGAGATTGGTGAGTAGAGGAGGATTCCAAATTTTCAGATCATTTCGGCAAGGAGAACAACCCCTAGTCATAAATTCATTTGAGCAGTAGCAGCTATACAACATTTTTCCAGCAGCTGGGCCGCAGTTCAGAGAGCAGCCATTTCCTGTGTATTCTGAGAGTATTTCTTCACTTGCCTTGAGCAAGTTTAGGTGCCATCACTCTGATCACCTATTGTACTTCATTATATTTCTCAGTTTAATAAAATGGCTTAGCATTCTCTCTCTATATTTCTGGATGATTTGTCGTACGTTCTTTTTATGTTATTGTATGTCTGCTGCACTGTTATCTTTATATATTTTCGGACATTCTAGTTCTATAGCACTTGGTGTGTTTATCTCATACTCTTAGACAGAGTCTGGAAAGGGCCAGGTAGCCTCCAGATTTTGTCCTCTTTTCAGAGGCGACATATCTGGTAAACGCCCTCCCATTCCATCTCTGGTTGGAGTTTGCCGTGTTTGGGATATTACAAAAATCCATTTATTGTATTTTCCCACAATCAATCGCATACTAAGAACAAATTGAAATGGGTTGAAGTCAGCCAATACAAAGGTTTTTTTTAGAAGAATGTAATGATGAAGTCGCTATACAACATGAACTGCTGCCAAATCCAATTTCTCAATACGATAATACCTAAGTTCGGGACCAACTAAGACACAAATTAGAAAATAAATCAAATTCTCCCTAAGGGAATTGTCTTCCTGAACTAGAACCATACCAATAGTTGATTTTTTTTTTGCAAGGTACAAGAGGAAATCTATTCTATAATTAGGTGGACTCAAAAGAGGAGAATAGATCAATGCCTTTTTCAAAGCATCGAACGAGCATTGAGAGAAATCGTCCAAAACAAATGGAAATACTTTCTTAAGTAAATGCATAAATCCTTTTGTGATATCAACATAGTTTACGATAAATATCCTTACAAATTGGGTTTTCCTTGGAGACTTTGAAGTTGACGGATACTTGAAGGGGGAGGCAACTGAAGTATTGCCTCAACCTTGAAGGTGTCGACACGAATCCCTTCATTAGACACGATGGATCCAAATAACCGAGTATATGTAACCACGGAAACACATTTATTAGGGTTCAACCAAATTTTATAGTAACCATATCTCTAAAAAAATAAATGAATGCGCTTTGGATGTTCCATTCTCTTTTGAGAGCGAGCAACTAAATCATCGAAATAAGCTTAAATTATATGCTTGATGTTGTGGAAATCATAGGACATAGCCCGCTAAAAGGTAGATCCAACATTTTTTAGGCCCAAAGGCATTTTCCTATATGAAAATGTATTGCAGGGGAAAATAAATGTTGTCATATGTTGATCTTAAGGACAAATTGTTATTTGATTGTATCTAGAAAATACATCCATGAAGTAAAATATTTCATTTCCATCATACTCATCAATGATATGATCGATAAGAAAAGTGGGGAAATTGTATTTAGGACAAGATTTATGGAAAATCCCTAAAATCGATGCATCCCTGGATCATTATTTGATTTTTATCAGCATGGAATGGATTTGAAATCCATTCAGTCAAAGGAATAGGGTAGATGAAACCTGCCCTAAGTAGCTTCTCTACCTCAACCTTAATAGCTACAACTTTCCTAGGATTAATCGGTCGAAGATTTTTCCATACAAGCTTTGCATTTTTGTAAGTCTTGATCTCATGTTTAACTATCTTCAGATCAATTCTAGGAATTTATTCATAAGACCAAGCGAATACATCTCGAAATTATGTAAAGAGATCGATATAGATTTTGATTTCTTTAGGGGAAAACTTAACTTCAATGATGATATTCTCAATAACATTGGGATTCCTGGAAATGTTCACAGGAATGGTTTTTGAAGTATTAGAGATGTTACCTTTGGCAAAAATATGTGATGGAGTCAAAGGGTTTAAATTTTTATGAACACTTCCACTCGAAGAAGGACTAGACAAATTCGATTTAACTTCTCGCAAGTCGGGGAGAAAATAGGACCGATGATGCAAATCATTCCACGATATTTCTACACTAGTCATTGCTTCTAAAATTTCCTCTTTATATGGTAAAAATATCAAGGAAATCCATAGCTGAAGTAGAATCAACAGTCTAGACCAAAGCCTCATCGCCATCCACATCCTCTAATGGGAGAGGAATGGGATTAGAATCTGCATAATTCATAATAGATTGATACACAATTTTTGCTGCATATATGGGATAATCCATTCCACCTACTTGCCCTTATTCTAATTTGGCAGTAGGAGGGGGCAAGGGCCAACGATATGAAAAGTAATGAGTTATGAAATACAATTATTGAGGAACGATCCTAGAAGATGAAATGGAATGTCCATGAGCAATAGGAGATGGAAGATCAAAAGTACCCATCAAAGAGGAATATATTCAAACTCCCAAATTATCAACGTGTTGCTTGGTATTCTTCACCAAGGGGAAGGTAGAGTCAGCAGATGCATTGGGATCATTGGGAGAATAAACTAACTTATCAATCGTAACAATTCTCCCTTCATGAGGAAAGCATAGGACATAGAACAATGTCATCCATTGCATAAACCCAATTGCGACCCAATAAAATATTATAATCAAGATTAGCATCAACTAAATCTCCTTCTAAGTTGACAACCTTTCCTCCTACATAAACATGGAAGGAAGGAAGAATGAAATGAGGCCTATAAGAATGAACATCGAATGCAATTAAGAGATTAGGAGAGGGAAAAAATTTATGGGACCTGATATCTTTCCAACATGAGATAGACATGACGTATATGGAAGCCCCTTCATCAACTACAATTCGAAAGATGGTCTTCTTCTGAAATGTAGATTTCATTTGAAAAACCCTATGATGATGGAATCTCATTTTAACATTTGATATATCAAATATAATTACAAGATATTTTTTCGGGTCTACTGCTCCGATTTCAGTGAGAAAAGCACTCCTTTGTGCAGGACACAATTGGAGTACCTTTAACACCGAAATAACACAGGGGATCTAAGATAAATATTCAACCATAGACTAGTTCTAAGTAGACCTAGAATTAGGATTATAAGTTGAAAATTTTGAAGATCCTTTCAACATCTGAGGTATAGGCTCAACTACGGTCCTGTCTATATGGAGAGGTTTTGGAGTATCAGAGGTAGATTTTTCCTTTGAAGTTTCTGTCTCTCCATAATCATGAGCTCTAGTTGAAATATCAACATGAGAATTCACCATATATACATTCGATGTAGATTCCCCATCATGGTTTCCCCCTACAGGGGTTTTATTAGTAGCACTAGCGCAAACAAGTAATTTATGCCCTTGGGGAAAAGGGTTAGTGAGCATAGCCTTAGAACCAGAAGAACCCTGTTGAGCTAACAAGCGCTGAACATCATGAATCTTGGGCCAAATATGGGTAAGATGATCCCCACTGCATAAATTTCATGGGAATTTAAATTTCTTCTTCGATTCCTTCTTTCCCTCATCAACATCATTACTGGGTTTATCCGCATTTCCCTTCCCACCCTCACCTTTCTTCTAACCACGTCCTTTCTTCTTCCCATGATATTTTTGATTTCCTTTGGGATTTTAAGTTTGAATAACATTAACCGCTAAAGGTTGAGAAGGAACAGACATTGACGATGTATATTGCGTTGGAGAAGCAGATTGAAATGAAAACCACTACAATTGTTTCCAAAAACTATTTGTATTGCTATCGATCGATCCTAAAATTTCGTCAGCATGGGGGTCTGGATTTGGTTTGGTGAGATCAATCTTTGATCGATGAGCATAAGGAAAAATCTTATAGAGGAATCCAGACTTGGAATAAATAATTTATAAATTCACCTACATTTCTGCCTCCAATTTTCTCTCGTTGACTGCACATTCAATGGGAAGTTTTGTGTTGGTTTTTGTTGAGCGAATAGCTATTCATCCATCTTGGGACATTGGGTGACAAAATGTATGTTGCAAATTTTTCCCATGTGGTATGCACATATGGAAACAAATGAGAAATTACAAGATTTAGTATTGTTTTTTAAATTCATTTTTATAATGCCATTATTTCATGGATTTTCAAAAGTTAAAAATAACTAACAAATACCTTGGGAAATGTTTTATTAGCCAATATATTATTAAAAAGTGTCAAAAGTGATACAACATGGTTTTTCTAAGGCCAAAATATGGTGGTAAATCATAGAAAAAATTATCCAAAACAAAGGACTGAAACATTTGATGCAAGTATTATAGACATCAAAGAGTCAATAGTTGCTGGAAAATATTAATGTTTGTGTGCTTGAAAAATAGTATTTTGTGTATTTTGGATATTTGATGGGTGGGGGGGATCTAAATATATATCTTTCCAAGATGGATTCCATCATGAAATGATAGGTTCCTATTAATGTTTCTGAAGTTAGGAGTTTTGTTTGGGAAACATAGTTTTTGAGGAAATTCATAGCTTCATTTTTAGCAGTGGTAGTACCACTCCATGCCATAACAATGAGTGGAAATATTTTCTAATGGGGAAAGGGCGAACAACGGTACTTTGAGGAGTTAAATAAGAGGATTAGTTAAGAAATGGTTAAGGTGTTACCAAAATTTCAAAAATCCTTCGAAGTGGAGATAGATGCAAGTGGGTATGCAATGGGAGTGATCTTGATGTAGGGAGGAAGGCATATATTTTATGATTCTAAAGTATTTCATGGGGCAGTTATCAACTATACTACCTACAAAAAGGATCTCTATGCCCTAGTGCAAGATATGAAGAAATAGAAACACTATATAATGGAAAAGAGACAATAGTCCACACATATCACCAACATCTATAGTACCTGCAGGCCTAGAGTAAGCTACACTAGACTAGGCTCTGCAAGTGGATGGTGCTTTTACAAAAATTTCATTTAGTAATAAAATACAAGAATGGAAACACAAAAAAGTCGGCTAACATGCTTTCAATGCCACCCACATAAAAATTCTCATATTTGAGAACTCTTATTCACATGAATCCTTTAACACATTATGCATATAGGGAGGCATATACAAAGGATGAGGACTTCAAGGAGGTGTTTCAGTAGTTTCACAACTAGATTCATGTGAAGGATGGTAGCAACACAGTTGAATACCATCTCAAAAATGGGTTAATCTACAGGTTAAATGAATTACGTGTTCCTAAAGCTGAGCGATTGGAATCGATTAGAGAGGATCACACTGTTGAAATTCAAAAAGAAAATGCACCCACATACTAGTGTGGAATTTCAGTCACACATTGGTTAGAAATTCAGTTACACATTAGTGCAAAAAGTGGGCATCTAATTTATTTTTCCCTTAAATAAATTGGACAATAAATTGTAATTTCATCTCATAACAACTTGTATCAATTAACTAAGTCATGATGACTGAGTTAGCTCAAGAAATTTGAGTTGAGGGTATAAGATGAGGCATGTAGAGTGATCCTAATATTTTGGGGGTCCAGTTGCAGTTGTAGCACTAGTGTGGTGTGAGTGTAATCATTTAACTAAAATTAGTTGAGTTAAAATCAGTTTAACTAGTTTTAATTGAGTGATGAATTAGTGAGAGGTCCAGTGAATTAAATCAGATTCAATTCACAAGTAGTGATCAATCAGATAACTGATAATTTTCTATTAATAGCTGCATGCATGTAAATTCTGATGAAGACCTAGTTGAGACAGAGGTTAAAGGGAAAATAGCCATCAGTTGTATTATTATAAAATTTCCTCTGTGCAATTATAAATTCATGAGAAGGCCATGATGGATTGCGCAATCAAGGAAGGTTGAATTTCCTATTTAATAGGGGATTATTTCCCTAGGAATTGCGTAGGAAAGACAATATTAAGGAAGGCAATTAATTGGCTATGCGTTTGTCCAATTTTTCCTAGATCAGTGTGAGACAATTGGTAGAGTGCGGGAGATTCTTGTGAGAAAGAATCCATTTTTTTGTTTCATGATTCCTTGACTTCATAGAATATATGACTGTAGGTTTTAAGCAGTTTCTTTCCTCAAGAATATATTTTTTTGTGTAGAAATTTGCTGAATAATGAATGTTTATTCACCGAGATTAACCTAGTCACACATCAATTCGAATTGCATGCATAACACATAATCTCTTCTACGATTAATCGTCACGTGCGGAAAGAAAAGAAGCGACAGAACATCAAATCATCACACACATTTAACACAGTATGTATGGGGAAAGCTTATAGCTGAAAACCCCCAGCTATATGTATCATATAACGGATGAGAAACATGTAACTTTACACAATAAAATACTCCTCACAAGTACTCAGTACTGTCTCCAAAAGCTACACACAAAACTAGCTCAGTTTGAACCGATCACGGGTTCAAAACTCCTCCACAAGTCTGCCTGCCTCTACTGCGCAATCCAAAGTGTGAATGTAGCTGAACCAAGTTCGAATTCACCTTGCTTGAACAGCGCAATCATCATTGGCATACTCAACCCACTGATTGTGAAAATCTCATGCACAACTAATGTACAACTGCTGTCGATCTCACCCTTTCATCTACCTCTTCCACTTGTCTTCACTGAACTGTCCATGCACTGAGTTAACGGATGTGTTATTTAGTTGAATTATGAGTTAATAATTAGTGAATTAAATAATATTTAATTCACCCAACTCATCTCTAGTGTAATCGCCAGTTAAACTGATCACAACTAGTTCAACTAGTCTCAACTCCATCAACTCCTCAATCAACTCCACCGAACTCCACCACTTGAGCTCTAACTGAATTCAACCATGCATTAGCTCACCAAACCCATGGGAATAGCGTAAATCCTCATGGAAGCTACATGCCCCACATCCGGGGGTCAAACTGAAGTGCTCCAAGAGAGTAAACTGAAGTTTAGAGTCCAAATATTATTAAGGGTAAATAATATTTGACTGTTCTATTTTTAGCTAGGCAGTCTAAAAATAGACTTCGACCTAAATGTCTAAAAATAGAGGTCCATCTATTTTTACCAAATTGACCAATCCTCCAAGAATAGCATACTGCAACTCCCAGTGCATGATCCATATGTCTAAAAATAGACTTTGCGCCAAAAATAGCCTGCGGGCCCACTTGGTGAAGGCGACTTCATTTCACCAAGCTCCATCATCTTGTTGCATTTTCAAAAATCCCTCTCAACAAGATATGGATTATTTGCAACCCCTATCCTACCTCTGTGGAACTCGAATTTTCTCCTGGTGAGCGCCTTCGTCAAGATGTCTGCATCTTGATCCTCCGTGGGAATATATGAAAGCATCATGATCCTCTGCTGAACACAGTCTCTGATATGATGGTACCTGATGTCGATGTGTTTGGATCTATCATGAAATACTGGATTAGCCGAGAGCTTAATGCAGCTCTGGTTATCACAATAAATCACAGTAGGCTCCAAATGCGACCCGAACAAGCCGACCAGGATCTTCCTCATCCAAATAGCCTCGCATGCAGCCAAACTTGCTGCCATGTACTCGGCCTCTGCTGAACTGAGTGCCACGGATCTTTGCTTCCTGCTGTAACAGGAAACTGTTATCGACCCAATGTTGAAGATCCCTTCAGATGTGCTCTTCCGGTCCGTTGGGCTCCCTGCCCAATCTGCATCTGTGAAGCCACAAAGCTTCACTCCATCCTCTTGTCTGTACCACAGACCATATCCCGATGTGCCAATGAGATAACGCAATACATGCTTGCCTGCCTTCCAGAAGAGCTTGGTAGGCTTAACCATAGCTTGCGAAAGCTGGTTAACAACATAGCATATATCGGGTCGTGTATTGACCAGATACATCAACGACCCCACCAATTATTGATAGACAGTGGCATCCACTACCTCCGCTGAAGTAGCATCCTCCTTCCTCCAACCTCCAGGAAGAGGAGTATCGACAGGCTTGTAGCCATGCATGTTGAACCTCTCCAGAATCTCTAGAGCATACTTGCTCTGAGAAACAAACAGTCCTCCACTACGCTGCCAGATTTCCAATCCCAGGAAATAATGAAGGAGGCCCAAGTCCTTCATCTCGAACTCTCGTGCAAGATCCTCCTTGCATGAAAGTATCAACAGCTCATCACCCATTAGAATCAAATCATCTACATACAGTACGATGATCAACAACTTCCCCTCCACCACAATCTGGTACAGGTTAGGATCCACCTCACTCTTGGAGAATCCAAGTCCGGTGAAATAACTGTCGATGCGAGTGTACCAATCACGAGGTGCTTGTTTCAACCCATACAATGCTCTCTTGAGTCGGCACACATGCGACTCACTGTTGAAGATCTCGAAACCTTCGAGCTACTCTATGTACACCTCCTCCTCAATGATTCCGTTGAGGAACGCAGTCTTCACATCCATCTGATGCATGTGCCACCCCATCTGCGCTGAGAGAGAAAGGATCGTCTGTATGGAAGAGTACCTTGCGACAGGTGCAAAAGTCTCCTCATAATCGATCCCCTCTATCTGAGAAAAGCCTCGGGCAACAAATCTTGCCTTGTACTTTTCTACACTCCCGTCAGCCGCCTGCTTCACTTTGTAGACCCATCTCGAGCCTACCACTGATTTCCCTTCCGGTCTTGGGACAATCTCCCATGCACTGTTTCTGACGATCGAATCATACTCTTCGATCATGGCATCTACCCATGCGAGCTCCTCCACAGCTTCCTTGAAAGAGGATGGCTCCGTCACGACACATTTGCTCACAAGAGCCATGTATCCAGTGTACCGATCCGGTGACTGTCTCTGTCTGCGCTGTGCTGTAGGTGGTCCTACAACCTTCTCTACATCTTGAGCCAGTCGCTCAACTTCTGTAGTGTGCTTGCGCCCTCTGATGGTTGGCGCTGCATGAGTGGTTTCTTCCACTCCATGAACCTCCTCTTGTGGCTGATCCACATCCGGAGACTCATCCTTGGGAGCTAACAGCTCCTCCTCTGCATGCAAGTGTGGCTCCCTCTCAAGCGAACACTGCATGGCTTTCTCCTCCTGAAATTTGATATCCCATCGCACAATAGTCTTGCGACTATCTGGAAAATACACTCGATAGTTGTGGGGTGTATCAGTGTATCCCAAAAATATCCCTTCCTCTGCGGTCGGCTCCAGCTTCTTTCTGGCATCCTTTGTGACATGCACGTACACAGGTGAACCGAAAATCCTCAAATGGGAAATGTCAGGCCTCCTGCCAGAAAACGCCTCCTCGGGTGTACTCATGCCAAGTATCTTGTGAGGACAACGGTTCTGCACATATACTGCTGTGTTGCATGCCTCAGCCCACAAGTGAAGGGGTAGGCCCTGATCATGCAACATCGCCCGTGCAACACCCACGATCGTTCTGTTCTTTCGCTTAGCTACCCCATTCTGCTGTGGGTTATGGGGTGCGATGAGCTCTCTCCGAATCCCTTCTGCGCTGCAAAAGTCCTTGAATTCAGCAGAGATGAATTCACCACCATTGTCGCTCCTAAGAGCCTTCACCTTCTTCCCCGATTGCTTCTCGACCAGTGCTTTAACCTCACAGAACTTAGCGAATGTATCGCTCTTCTTCTGCATGAAGAAGATCCATCACTTTCGAGAGAAATCATCAACAAAGATCACATAGTATTTGTGCTTTGCTGTCGAAGCTACTGAGAAAGGACCACACACGTCTGTGTGAACTCTCTCAAGGATCGTCGTGGCGCAACTATCGTTCTCGTGAAAGGTGGCTTTCACAAACTTTCCTAAGGTACATCCCTTGCACTGATTTGAATGCGCAAGTGTACCCTTAGGAAGTCCAGTAGAGATCTGCTGCAGTATCTTCAAAGCGCCATGGTGAAGGTGGCCCAATCTGCAGTGCCACAGTTCGCCCTCATCATCCCAGCTCACCACTCCTTCCACCTTGCATGCCATTACTGCGCAACCATCTACCTGCAACTGATAAAGGTTCTTGACTCGAACCCCTATCCTCCGGGTCTCTCCAGTAGTCTTACTGCGCAGGAGAGCTTTTCCTTCGCTGAAGACCACATCATACCCCTTGTCTTCCAACATCGCCACAGAGATCAAGTTTCTCTTCAATCCGAGCACACGCATCACATCCTTCAATACGAAGGGTTTACCAGACTCCCTCTGAAATGATATGGTACCGATACTGGTCGCACTGTATCTACCATCATCGTCCATCTCGATGTGCACGCCCAGATCTTTGTCTTCCAGATCAGAAAACAAATCTCGATCTCCTGTCATGTGAAATGACGCACCAATGTCCAAGAACCACACTGATCCCATCACACTTGATACCAAGCATGCGATCAGTGAAAAATCTAACTCAAACTGTGAGGCCAAGGCCTCTCCATCTCCGGATCTAGAAGCTTGCTTGTTTTTCTTCTTCTTCGGACAATTTGTGGCATAATGTCCGTGATCATGGCAGTGAAAACACTTCACCTTAGCCATGTCTTGCTTCTTTCCCTTTGCACTGGAATGAGAATATTTATTGCTCTTCCCCTTCTTTGCTTTGGCAGCCAAAGCACAGTTTTCTTCATCATCTCCCTTTGATGAAGATCCGTCCTTGGTATTTCGCCGGATCTCCTCTTGCACTAGATCAGACCACAGTCTTTCCCATCCAGGCAATTTCTCCCGACCATTGACACTATCTCGATACACATGCCAACTTCTCGGAAGACCCAGGAGATCCAAGCTCACCAATTCCTCATCATCTACAGTCACCCCCACACTTCCCAGCTCATCCCTGCATTGGGTGATCCTCGTGAGGTACTTGGGTATGTTGTCTCCTTTCTCCATCTTGATGTTCCTGAGTCTATCTTTGAGCGCCATCTTCCTTTGGTCGCTCTTTCTTTGGTATAGATCTGTCAAAGCTTTCCACATTAAATATGGAGAAGCCTTCCCATGCAGGCTGGACACAATGTGATCCTTTACGCCCTCCAACAGGATCCTTCGACATTTTGCTTGTTTCTTTTTCCATGCTTCGACAACAGCAGCATCAGTAGAAGTAGGCTTTGGAATCTCTTTCTCCACGAATTCCAACAGCCAATTATCATCTAATACATCCTCCATGCGGTCTTTCCATGCAACATAATTCGAACTGCCTTCCAAGGCATATTCTAGTCGCAATCCGTTGAAAGACATTTTCGCCTCGGCACCAAGAACACAAATCTGCAAATTCGAATTTCACCACCAGCTGATAACTCAACCGCTTCCGATCTACACTTGAGAACAACATATTTCCAAATCAGAGATTGAATACATGGTCATTTACCAGACCTTTCACTTTCATAGAAAGATGAATTCCGGAGGCTACCTGGCCCGTATGCAGGCTCTTTCCGAGGAAATAAATTGCAATCACCGTAATAGATCTTCGACGATTAATATCGCTCTGATACCATGTAGAAATTTTCTGAATAATGAATGTTTATTCACCGAGATTAACCTTGTCACACATCAATTCGAATTGCATGCATAACACATAATCTCTTGTACGATTAATCGTCACATGCGGAAAGAAAAGAAGCGACAAAACATCAAATCATCACACACATTTAACACAGTATGTATGGGGAAAGCTTATAGCTGAAAACCCCCAGCTATATGTATCATATAATGGATGATAAACATGTAACTTTACACAATAAAATACTCCTCACAAGTACTGAGTACTGTCTCCAAAATCTACACACAAAACTAGCTCAGTTTGAACCGATCACGGGTTCAAAACTCCTCCACAAGTCTGCCTGCCTCTACTGCGCAATCCAAAGTGTGAATGTAGCTGAACCAAGTTCAAATTTACCTTGCTTGAACAACGCAATCATCATTGGCATACTCAACCCACTGATTGTGCAAATCTCATGCACAACTAATGTACAACTGCTGTCGATCTCACCCTTTCATCTACCTCTTCCACTTGTCTTCACTGAACTGTCCATGTACTGAGTTAACTGATGTGTTATTTAGTTGAATTATGAGTTAATAATTAGTGAATCAAATAATATTTAATTCACCCAACTCATCTCTAGTGTAATCGCCAGTTAAACTGATCACAACTAGTTCAACTAGTCTCAACTCCATCAACTCCTCAATCAACTCCACCGAACTCCGCCACTTGAGCTCTAACTGAAGTCAACCATGCATTAGCTCACCAAACCCATGGGAATAGCGTAAATCCTCATGGAAGCTGCATGCCCCACATCCGGGGGTCAAACTAAAGTGATCCAAGAGAGTAAACTGAAGTTTAGAGTCCAAATATTATTAAGGGTAAATAATATTTGACTGTTCTATGTTTAGCTAGGCAGTCTAAAAATAGACTTCGACCTAAATGTCTAAAAATAGAGGTCCATCTATTTTTACAAACTTGACCAATCCTCCAAGAATAGCATACTGCAACTCCCAGTACATGATCCATATGTCTAAAAATAGACATAGTCTAAAAATAGACTTTGCGCCAAAAATAGCCTGTGGGCCCACTTGGTGAAGGCGACTTCATTTCACCAAGCTCCATCATCTTGTTGCATTTTCAACATGTTGTGCGATTGATTTACTTCGTTCTCTTAATTGTGTGTGATTGAGCGATCATTTTTTATATTCCGCAAATATTGTATAAGGATTCAATATCTTGTTTTAGTACATCACAAGATCGGATTGAATCCATTGGTATAATTTCTACATGGTATCAGAGCGCTAGGAATCACAATAGAAGAGAAGAAATTGAGTTTGTGTTGAACAAGATTCAAATTTGCATATTCATTCTTTGGTACCTAGGAGATGACCAAGATGTCTTTCACTGGCTTAAGACTCAAATATGCACTCGAGGGAAATTCGAACTATATTGCATGGAAGGATATGATGGAGGCGGTATTGGAGGATAACAGAATAAAGGAATTCATTGACACTGATATCCCTAAGCCCGCTCCAAAAGATGCTGTGCAACATGAAGCGTGGAAGAAGAATATTGCAAAGGTGAGGAGGATATTATTAGAGGGAGTTCGAGTTCATATTGTCTCGAGTCTCCATGGAAAGGAAACTCCATATGCTATGTGGAAGGCCTTGATAGATTTTTTTCAAAGCAAGAGTGACCAAAAGCAATTCGCACTCAAGGATAAGCTTAGGAAAATCAAAATGGAGAAGGGCGACACAATCCATAAATAATTGATCAAGTTCAATAAATGTCGAGATGAGATTGGAAGTGTTGGGATTACTGTGGTTGATGATGACTTGGTGAGCCTAGCACTTCTAGGCCTTCCCAAGAGTTTTCATAGTTACCAAGACTCTGTGAATGGGAGGGAGAAGTTACCAAAGTGGGAACAACTATGGTAGGATTTGGCACAATATTAGTTTCAGGGGACTACCAAGTGTGGATCCTCATCCAAGACTGATGATGAGGAAAATTGTGCCTTAGATGGAAAGGAAAAGAAAGGGAAAGGGAATAAGTACCATTCTAAATTTGATACCAACAAAGAAGGAAAGAAATGAGACATGTCAAAGGTGAAATGTTTCAACTTTCATGATCATGGACACTATGCCACAAATTGTACATAAAATAGGAAGAAAAACAAGAAGGCTTCGGGAGATGGAGTGGGTGAAGCGTTGGCCTCACATTTTGAGTTGGAATTCTCTCTTATTGCGTGCATGCTGTACTTGGATAGTGGAGCATGTGGTACTTGGATAGTGGAGCATCTTTCCACATGACTGGAAATAAAGAATTATTTAGTAGCTTGGAGGAGAAGGATATTTAGATGCACATCAAGATGGGTGATGACAAGAGGTATAACGCTATCGGGATTGGTACAATTACTTTCCAGAGAGATTCAGGTAAAAATTTCATGCTAAAATATGTCATGCATGTACCAGGTTTGAAAAATAATTTAGTTTCAGTTTCTATGTTGAAGGATATTGGATATGATGTGGTTTTCAGTGAAGGAAAGCCATTCCTTCGTCACAAAGCCACAGGACAGGTAAAGAAGATTGGGGTTTGTGTGAAGAACCTCTACAAAAATGATGTAGATGGCCGCACAACATTGAATAGTAAAGAAGATGAGGTGGTGAGACTGGATACTAGAGAGTTATAACATAGAAGGTTGGGTCATCTACACCACAGTGCTTTGAGGATCATGCACCAGATTTCGACAAGGCTTCCAAAGGGTACACTTGCGCAGAGAGACACATGCAAAGGTTGTACTATGGGGAAGTATACAAAGGAAACCTTTCATGAGAAGGAGAACCAAGCAATGAAAATCCTTGAGAGAGTTCACTCAAACATGTGTATACCATTCTCAACATCTTCCACATCAAAGCACGTGTATTATGTGATTTTTGTTGATTATTTTTCTAGAAAGTGTTGGATTTTCTTCATGCAGAAGAAAGATCAGATGTTCTCCTAGTTTTGTTAGTTCAAATCACTGGTAGAGAAAGATACAGGGAAGAAGGTGAAGTCTCTAAGGAGATACAATGGTGGTGAGTATATCTCTAATGAATTCAAGAACTTCTGCGCCAAATAAGGAATTCAGAGAGAATTGATTGCACCTCATAACCCATAATAGAATGGAGTTGCAAAAAGAAAGAACAGAATAATAGTGGGAGCAGCACGAGCTATCTTACATGATTAGGGCCTACCGTTGCATATGTGGGCAGAGGCATGAAACACAATTATTTGTGCAAAACCGTAGTCCTCATCAGATACTTGGCATGAGTACACAAGAGGAGGATTTTTCAGGTAAGAAACCATATGTTTCATATTTTAAAATTTTTGGCTCATCTGTATATTTCCACATGACCAATGATGTCAGTAATAAACTAGAACCAGCAATAGAGGTTTGGATATTTTTGGGGTACGCAAATACTCCCACAAATATTAGGTGTATTTTCCAGCACACAGGATGACAATTGTCAGGAGAGATGTGAAATTTGATGAGGATAAAGCCATGTAATTGTCACTTGAGAGGGAGATTGGCTTGCATGCAACATAGGAAATCTTAGTTCCAGAGGATGAGCCTCAGTATGTGGAGCATCCACAAGCAGAGGAACAGAGAGTGGAAGAAAGCACTCATGCAGAGACATCCACTAGAAGTGTTAGGAAGTGCACCAGAGAGGCTAACATATTGATGCTAGATGCGACAAAGAATGTAGGTGAACCTACATCACAACGCAGGCAGAGAATGTACCCAGACAGGTATACTGGATAAATGGCTCTTATGAGCGAATGTATTGTGATAGAACCATCCTCTTTCGAGGAAGCAGTGCAACTACCAATATGTGTTGACGCCATGGTTGAGAAGTATGACTCCATTATGATAAACAATGCATGGGAAGTGGTCCCAAGACTAGTGGGAAAGTTAGTGATTGGATCCAGATGGATCTATAAGGTGAAGCAAGCAGCAGATGGGAGTGTGGAGAAATAAAATTCTAGATTTGTGGCCAAAGGATTCACATAGGTAGTAGGGATTCACTATGAGGAGAATTTTGCACCAGTTGCAAGGTACTCATCGATTAGATCCATTATTTCACTCTCAGTGCAAATAGGATGGAAGATACATCAAATGGATGTAAATACAACCTTTCTCAATGGAGTTATTAAGGAAGAAGTGTACAGTGAGCAACCATAATGTTTTGAGACCTTAGACAGGGATTTTCATGTGTGCAGACTCAAGAGAGAATTGTAAGGGCTGAAGCAAACACCTTGTGCTTGGTACACCAGGATCAACAACTATTTCACTGGGTTGGGATTAACAAAGAGTGAAGCAGATACAAACCTATATCATATTGTGGTTGATGGTAATATTTTGATTAATGTACTTTATGTAGACAATTTGATCAAGATAAAAACTGACAGGTGATGAGAAACTCATAAATTCTTGCAAAGAGGATCTTGGAAGGGAATTTGAGATGAAGGACATGGGGCTCTTGCATTATTTCCTTGGTTTGGAAATATGAAAAAGAGATGGGAAAATATTTGTTTCTCAGGGAAATTATGCCAAGGATATTATGAGTAAGTTCCACATGGAGGGAAACAAACCCATGGAGACTCCACTTGCAGGAAATTGGAGGAAGGAGGAGGCTACTTTAGGTGAGGTAGTGGATGCTACTGTTTACAAGCATCTTGTTGGTTCACTTATGTATTTGGTGAACACATGAACATACATATGCTACGTAGTTAACCAACTTAGTCAATCTATGGTTAAGCCAACCAAGCTCTTTTGGAAGGCAAGGAAGCATGTTTTGAGATATCTTAGGGGCACTACAGAGTATTTATTATGGTACAAACGGGCATAGGGAGTGAAGCTTCAAGGATTCACCTATGTAGATTGGGTAGGCAATCCATCAAACAGGAAGAGTACATCAGGGGGCATCTTCAACATAGGATCAAAACAAAATTCTTGGTATAGCAGGAAACAGAGATCAGTTGCACTCAGTTCAACAAAGTTAGAGTACATGGAAGCTAGTCAGGCTACATGCGAGGCCATATGGATGAGGAAGATACTTGTTGGTTTGTTAGTTCATCAGATGTATCCGACGGTGATACATTGTGATAACTAGAGTTGCATAAAACTCTTGGTTAATCCAGCATTCCATGACAGGTCCAAGCATATTGATATATGGTACCACCATCTCAAAGATTGTGTTAAGAGGCGCATTATGTTGTTGCAGTACATTCCCACGGAGGATTAGGATGTAGACATCTTGACTAAGGCACTGATAAAGAGAAAATTTCAATACCACAAAGGCATGATCGGGGTAGATGAAGGTCCATTTCTTGTTGAGAGGGAGTGTTGAAATTCAACAAGAAAATGCACCCACATACTAGTGTGGAATTTCAGTCACACAATGGTGAGAAATTCAGTTACACATTAGTGTGAAATGTGGGCGTCTAATTTATTTTTCTCTTAATTAAATTGGACAATAAATTTTAATTGCATCTCATAACAACTTGTATCAGTTAACTAAGTTATGATGATTGAATTAGCTTAATAAATTCGAGTTGAGGGTTTAATATGAGGCATGTAGAGTGATCCTAATATTTTGGGGGTCCAATTGCAGTTATAACACTAGTGTGTGTGAGTGTAATCAATTAACTCAAACTAATTGAGTTAAAATCAGCTTAAATAGTTCTAACTGAGTGATGAATTAGTGAGAGTTCCAATGAATTAAATCATATTTAATTCACAAGTAGTGATCAATCAGATAACTGGTGACTTTCTATTAAGAGTTGCATGAATGTAAATTCTGATGAAGACCTAGTTGAAACAAAGGTTAAAGGGAACATAACTATTAGTTGTATTATTAGAAAATTTCCCAGGTGCAATTATAAAGTCATGAGAGGGCCATGATGGATTGTGCAATCAAGGAAGGCTGAATTTCCTATTTAATAAGGGCTTATTTCCTTAGGAATTGCGTGAGAAAGGCAAGCCGAAGGAAGGCAAGGAATTGGTTATGTGTTTGTCCAATTTTGCCTAGTTCAGTCTGAGACATTTGGTAGATTGCGGGAGATTCTTGTGAGCAATAATGTATTATATTGTTTCATGATTCCTTGACTTTATACAATATATGACAGCGGGGATTTGAGCAGTTATTTTCCCCAAGAATATCTTGTGTTGTGCGATTGATTTGCTTCTTTCTCTTAATTGCATGTGATTAAGCGATCGTGTTTTATATGCCACAAAGATTGTAGAAGGATTCAATATATTGTTTTAGGACATCACAAGATCAGATTGAATCCATTGGTATAATTTCTACACACACCTCCATGGTTGCAAGGAAAATTTGTGTAGAGAAGATAACAACTAACTAGTAGAGGTATGTGCTGGCCCAAGATGCAGGAAAAGGTAGCTAGCTTCAAAATATGATATATGTTTTGTTGTACTTGCAAACCTAGTAAATAGGGTCTATATCATCCCTTGCTTGTACTCGCTCGTCCTTAGGAAAGCACTTCCATAGAATTTGTGGAAGGTTTACCAACAACCAATAAGGGACCCAAATACCTATGCATGGTACTTGAGAGGTTTAGCATGATGTGGCTTCTAATGCCTTGTAAAAATTCCATTAGTGGGAGAGGAAGAAGTGAATCTGTTCTTTGGATAGGACTAGTTGCACTTTGGAATACCAAGATACCCAAGAGCATGATTTCAAACAGGCACACAATATTTCTTACTTCATTTTGGACTACATTTTGGGAGAATATGGATAGGAAGTTGAAGAAGTATACAACATTCCATCCACAGAAAAACATGGAAACATAAGTAGTCAACAATATTTTGGTGTAGCTTTTGAGGGAATATAGTTATAAGTATTAGAAGACTTGGGATTAAAATATGGTATAAAATACAAAACTCTTATAACATATCAATCCAAACTTCTATTGGAAAGTCCCCATTTAAAACTTGCTTGGGATATTCGCCACCTTCACCATTAGATATTTCATATGGATAATAAGGAGAAGTGAGGGAGGATCTTACAAGGGATTACCTAAGGGCATAAAAAATTATTGAGAAGATCAAGAAAATATATTTACAATTATAGGGGACAACAAAAAATTAATTGGAAAACACAAGACTAGGCATGATCAATACTAAGCAGAGAATTCATTCAAGGTGGGAGATATAATATAGTTACAATTGAACAAGGAGAGGCTATAGGGTACTGGTAAAATAAAAAATACTTTGTGATATGGTTCATTTGAGATATTTTAAAAGGTTGGAGATAATGCCTATAGGCTCAATCTACCCCCATAAATTCATATTTACTTAGTGGTTAATATTATCACTCCAAAAAAGTGAAACAATATTTGACATGGTCATAGAGTTCATTTTTCAAAGGTATGGTCATAGAGTTCATTATTCACAAGTTGGTATAGGAAATTTTAAAATTTTCATCTTTAACCTATCCTAAGGTTCAAACCCACCTCCATTCAAATCATATCATGTCCCATCAGTCATCATTTGCTGACATATTTCATTTCCTAAGCTTTTGAATTCAAAAAGTTCACTTTAGCCAGTTTTTCCTCTTTTCGTAGCATTTTACCCTGTAAAAAGACATTTTTCGCTACGAAACTGCCTAATAGTTTCATAGCAAAACTGTCAGAAAATGAACTAGTCACGCTACGAAAAATGGCTTTTTTTTTGTCTTGTCAAATCTAGTGCAAGGTGTCACTCCATGATTAGAAGAGTTAGGGTGGATGTCATTCGAGTCAGTTAGGGTTAAATCAAGGTACAAAGGTCATGTATGAGGTCATCATTACTATTTTTAGCATGTATGAGTCATGATTAAGGCATGAGTTGTCATCAAAACTTTAAAAAATTACCCAATTGAGTCTTTGTCATTCTCCGCTTCATCTTTGCATGCTATTGAGTTCTGGAGAGTTGTTTCACCAAGATAAGCTGGCTACTGGCATTTTCAAAAGTTGCAGGTGTCACTAATCAAGCAAGGCAACGAAGGTACAAAATCACCATGGCTGCAAAGAAGAAGACCAAAAAAGGTGGTCACTGCCTTAGATATGAGCCAATGGACATGAATTTGTTGAATTAAGATCCAACTGCATTGGAGGTGTTTAGAAGAACAGGGTGTTTGAAATTCTACCAAATTCTGCAAGGATGTCATTTGTAGGTTTCAAAAGAGTTTGCTAAGGTTTTATTGGATCAACTTCAAAGGTGGGAATGTTAAATCTCATAGTAACACCAGAAACCAGTGCAGCAACAACAACAATCCCAAGAGGAGGAGAATAATGGTTCAAAGGCATCAAGTTCACCATGCAGGACTATAAAGAATTCATCAAGACAGAGCATAGTGAAATTGATCTCACAAATTCTATCCCAAGGAGCTATATGAAGGAAAATTACTCAAAGATGTTGCTGATCATTCAGAAGTACTTCACTTGTGAAGGGAGGTATCACATGGTTTACTCCTACCACCTTAGGCTTTTGCTGCATTTTTTGGGTAAGAGGTCTCTTGATTTACCTTTTTACTTATACAAAAGCTTAGCTAAAATTTCAAATAAGGTTCAAGTTAAAACAGAAGGAAATGAAACCTCTCTCTTCCATCTGGTTTGATCAAGTTGTTGGTGTTAGAGGAGTTAAAAATATTAGGCAAAGGTTGATCATCTTTTTTGTTCATAAGTGGTTTTGAAGTAGATTCTATCACTCCTAAAAGAACTCCTAAACATAGAGATATTCCATCACCTTCAGTGGCATAGCAGTTAGAACTAGTGAGCATGGAGACAGAGCCTTTGTAGAAGGCTGACACACCCAAAGTTACACCTGCAAAACAAAATCCAACAGTTAGAAAAAATGGAAGAAAGAGGGTCACAAGGAGCCAAACAAATGTTAAAGGTAATTTAGAGGACATATTGTATGCCATTGATATTGAAGAAACTCCTATAGTCCAAGCTGAAGACATTAATGAGGGAGGAAGGAAGCTTAAGAAAGGAAAAACAACTAAGAAGTTAGAATTTGCAGGTGATGATGCTAGATTTATGTTTCAAGCTAGAAAACCAATGACAAGACATGTCAGAAAAGTCTTGGAAAGCAACAAAGAAGCTCAAAAATTTAGTGAAACTACTCAGCCACCACCAAGCATCATAGACCTATCCTCACCTGCAAAAGAAGAATTAGTCATCAAACAAAAGAAGGGCAAAGAGAAAATCATTGAAAAGTCAGAGGTTGAAGTCCTTAAGGAGAATTTGAAAGATGCAAGTGAAGAATTATCAGTCTTGAGGAAAGAAGAAAAGAAACATAGAGCTGAAGGAGTGTAGTTTGAACAGATGAGGAAGATTTGGGAGGATCAAGTCACAAGTGTCTCAAAGACCTTAGACAACACAAAAAAACTGATAAGGTGGACTCAACCACTAAGAAAAGAGGTAAAGCACATCAAAAAGGTAAACATGCACTTACAATCTAAGAACATGACATTGAAGGACCAAGTCAAAGACCTTCAAGAACAACTGGAGCTGATTCATGAAGCGCTGGAAAAGAAAGGCTTAAAGATGACTGTGGTTGAGGATCCCATAGCTCAACTAATCATAAATGAGGAGGAAACACCACACAAGCCTTAAGTTGAGATTTAATGTGTTTTATAGGTTTCATTACATGCAAAAGATCAATTTTTTGCAGCTGGAGGTCAATTTTTTGGAGACAATTTTGAAATTTGGATTTTCTGCACTTTTACACAGTTTCGTAGCGTTTCCTAGGCTGAAAGCCAGGAAAACGCTACGAAAAAAACTTTAGCAGCCTTTTTGTAGTTTTTAAGGAGGGAGAGTGATGGTGGTGATGTGTCATAACCTAGTTGACACCATGGAACAACAAAGGAGTAGAGTTTTTGGGTGCAAAAGCTACTTTTTCAACGCTACCAAAGCTCTCTATGAAATTGTCTTGTTTTCGTAGCAAGCTATTTTTGAAGGCTTTGGAGAATCTTAATGACAATTTTGGACAACTAGACTTTTCCAACATGTCAAGGGACCTTAACATCAAATATTTATGACTAGAAGGAAGTGCTGTGGAGACAGGTCATCAGCTAGAGCTCTCATTGAAGATAAGGGTTATGCATTCCTAAAAAATAGGGTTTTTTTCCACATGTCTAGGAGAGTCTTAAATATGTAAAGTGGAAATGAACCTACCATGTATCTTTTGAGCATGTGATGCTTATTTTGTAACTGACATGTAACTGTTTCACAAAGATAAGGTAGAATATGTAATAAATAGGAGTTAGACTCCTATTAGGAGATGTTTTATTTAAGGTATAACTGTCAGTTTCCTGTTAGAAGTCATTTTTTTCAGTTATGTGATATGTCATAGGAGAATCCGATGAATCCAGCCATCAGGCAGATTATCCTTGTTGTAAGAATGTCTATTTAAAGACAAAGTATCGAAGTAGTGAAGTGTTGGAGATTTTTTGCACCAAACTGTTGCTTTATGTATTTTGACTTATATTAGTAACACAAGGTGACTTTCTTCTTGACAGAACTATGGTTCTCATGGGGTTTTTAATGTATTATTGATCTACATATTATGTTTTACCACTTGCATTAGATTTCATTTCTATTACTCAGAATTCATAACTCTATGCTCTGACTTCCTTTAGTAATGAAATGACTATGTTTTCCTATGTTTTATGAGTGAATTTCCTTTGTTAAAGACCTCTATCTTCCTTAGCTTCCATGTCAAGAAAAATTTCCACTGAAACTACTGATTTCTGACTCCATATTCCCAATGGTAGCAAACCTGCATTCTTTCAACCTGCAATCATTAAAAAACAAGATACAATTTATATAGAGTTAGCCATCTAGCACTATCATTAACCAATATCATAAAATCCCTTTGAGAGAGCCCTCTCAGACTGAAGAGGTTAAGCTTCAGTCAAAATATGATTTGAAATAGTTACACTAAGTTTTCTGATCAGTAGCCAATCAAGTACAATTTTGTGATAATAGTTAATGTAGACAATTTGAAACTCTATGAGCCTTACATGATGGATTAGGAAGAGGAACATGTCCTACCTTTTGTAGAGGATTTAAAAATAGATGTTTGGGAATATTTGATAGAATATATAGTTTTTAAAAAAAGGTCCAAAACTATAAGACAGGGACAACTTGACCTTTGGCAGATTGGGTTGAAATGAAAACTTCTAGGGAAGGCTAAATGGTACACCAGAGAGAATGTTGAGGAAAATTTACCTTACCTCATTCAATTGGAGTATTAGGGACCAAAATGATCCCAAAAGGGGGAGGTTTTTTCCAAATTGGATCATTATATTTTTTTCATCAATTGGATGCTTTCAAAGAAGAAAAAGTTGGGGAATTAGCAAATAAGACCATTTTTACAGGTAGGTCCCAATTTTGAAAATTCGGGTCTAAAACCTTCTAGAAGAAATTTGAGGCATCCAAAAAACTTTTTTAGGGACAAAAATTAGTTTCTGAAAGGTTTCATCCCCTTGTGGTATTCTACACACAAATACCTTTCTAGTGGAACAAGAATCACCTCAATCAGAGTTCATATGCAAAAGTTATGCCACTTTAAAGTTTACCTTCATAGTTTGACCAACATGATTCGAGAGGATGCCACATTAGTCCCCATTATTGATGGAAAAAGGGCTAGCCACGTGATCATGAAGAAGAAGTCTCTAGAAGATCCTATATTATAACTCTAATTGAGAGTTGCAGTCAATCTTAACCACTAGTAGGCTATTGAGCTACGTTATAATGAGACCACTAGGAGGAAAAGGGGATCCATTCTATTGTAGTGCATTTTTGTTCCATAAATGAATAGAGTAGCTAAGAGTGGATAAAGGGAGAGAAAAAATGAGGATTTTTGTATTGTAGCAACCCATGGGCCACATGTCTCACTCTTTTGTACTTGCATCCATTTCCATTCAGAGAAAGAGAGACCAAAGCAATGTCCCCTTCCAACTGGGGTTTTTTGTCAAAAGGGTTTCCCAAGTCATACTTTGTGTTATTATGGCCATGAGTGATTGCATTTTTGTTTGTTATCTATTTTAAAAATATTCTATATTCCATGCATAAGCATATCTCAATAATTGATGGATCCAAAAATCTAGGAAAAAAATAACCATCATAGTGTAGATTTTATATTTTTAGTATATATTTATCAAATATGTTGTGATGACCTATCTAGTGGAATATCCATGGAAATTTACGAATCATATGGATAATTTATTTAGTTTACATTAAACCAAATATATTTTTTGTAGTGAACATCTTGATTTAGTTCATGGTGGAGTTGAGGCAAGAGCATTAGGTAACTGCAAAAAATGTGGTCATGTATTTGAGGGGCATAACGGAGTATAGTTTGAGCTACCTTGGAGATGTTGAGTTGAATTTGGAGGGAATACATACTTAGATTGGGAAGTTCATAGATTAGAAAATAAGAGAACCTTGAGATGTTGTTTTAGTTTAGGATCAGTGATTATATCCTAGTTCAGTAGGAAGTAAAATTTTGTGTTACTTATTTCAGCCAAGGCAAATTATATGGAAACTATTACAACGAGTTGTGAGGCCATTCAACTTCCCATGTTACTTGTAGGTTTATGTGATTAGGAGTTGAATCCCACAATTATATATTGTGATAATTATAGTTGTCTCAAACTATCTAAGAATATAATGTTCCATGAGAAGTATAAGCACATGGAGATCATGTATCACTTCATTTGAAATGGGATTTAGATGGGAGAACTAAAGCTCTATACACATAGATCAACAAGTTCTTGATATGCTGACCAAGCGCTTAGAAAATGGAAGCTTGAAGCATTTAATGACAAGATTTAGTTGGTGCATAATTCCTTTCTCTCTAGAAGGGAGTGTTATTGATTGTAGCATGAACATAAACTTCCGCGTCAGCTTTGTATCAAATGTGCAAGAAGTCATTCAAGTGTTCAATTTTCTAAGTGATTTATGTATAAAGTGAAAAGTATTTTTTGAGTTGTAAAAGTCTAATAAAGTGTATTTAATTATGTTAATGATTTAAATTAATATCAACCATAGATCTTAAAGTGAGATTATGGTTTTGGTAGGTATTTAACTCAAGTATTAAGGCATGGAAAAGTAGAAGGAAAAATACATTAATGCTTCACGAAGACAATTTAGTTTAAAGGTGAAGAAATATGTAGAGGAAATAAAAAGACAATGTAGTAGTAAGTAGAGCAACCCAACAGTGGTTGCAAGTTTCATATCTATCCATGCAATGAATTTCATACTTTCACATGGAAAAACCATATATATCCATACGATAATATGAACAAAGTCATACAACAGGTTTCTCAAACCTATTGTTTAGTTTTCTCATTTATCATGTAGAAAACCCTAATTTTTTAGGTGTTCTTATAAGTTTTTACTCACTTTCAAGATCAAATTATGTGTTTTATGTTTTATTCTTTTGTATTATTTTCCAACCATATGTGTAATTCATGCATGCTCAATTTTATCTATTTATTTACTGAGTAAATTCAATATCTAATTTATTCAATAAATAAGTAGGACAATATTTACCTAGGGTTTGCAAAATTTACAGGGCCCGCCCCCAAGGACCACAATAATCACTAGTGGACATAGGGATTAACCAAAAATAATTGAGGCTTTATTTATAACTATTTATGTGTTCCTTTCATTTTTCTATTGGAAGGGTTTACTTATTTTTTCTCAAATTCCATTTGGAATTTTATGAGCACTATGATATGTCCAAGAGGTAATTTTGTTTTAAGCTTTTTTTGGCTATTTTGATATTGGGGTCCAACCAATTTTGGACTAGATAGTGGTCACTACTTATCTGCCCACTTTTTCCTTATAAAATTCTTATCATGTACATTATTTTTATATTAATATTTGAAGGATGTATTTTATTCAAAATCAACATGTTTCTTTCTTTTTTAAGGTGATATCTATCAAATAAATTACATCCCCTACAACCTTTGGACCTCAATATATTCTATAGCCTTTCGTGATTTGTACATGACAAGGCTTCCAAGCAACCCGGGGACTTGGAATTCAAAAACATTGGGTGGTAGTTGATGGTAGATCTTTCATTACTTGTAAATATGAGAAAAAAATAACTCTTTAAAGGTATGCGGTTCTTTAAGTTCTAGTTTGAAATATTTGTTTTAAACTGAAAATTTAGTCTAATAAGATTTAACTTTATCCACATTCTTTTGCAAGAAATAAAAATGTCAATTTGCAATTTTAGGTTCATTGTAGTTCTTTGTGTTTTTTTTGCTCTTCATACCCAAATTTAGCTCTAAGAAGTCTCATAGTATTGAGTTTTTTCCTAATGACTACCATAATGTATGCAAAGACAAGACCTAGTCCAGTGTCCGAATTTGAAATCAATGTATTGTTTTCAATTATATTTCCTATGTATGCATTAATTATTCAGTAGGGTTTCTATTTTTCAATTGAGTTTTATATTTTTATACTCTATTAAGGAACCTTAGCTCAAATCATCTTACAAGTTTTCACTAAATGGTTTCAAAGGATTCTATTACTTGATTCTTGTGTTATGTCTTATTGGGTGAGGATCTTATATGGCCATGCAACATCTTCTCAGCTCCAACTTGTCATGCATATTTATCAAACTCTTACTAATAATTTTATTTTTCTACAAATCATAAATGGAAAAAAACAACATCTAACCAAAACCCAACTCTTGCTTAAATTAGCTTAAATTATTCAACTTTATGTGTACTCTCATTCGTTTCTTTGTTATGGAAGAGGCTCAACCATCCTCTACTTGTGGCATTTCATCCTCTACTCATCAAATTTCTCGATTTTGACTCTCAAGAAGATTCATTTCCTATCGAAGGTACATCACTATTGTTTTTTTAAACATGCATTAAAATTCAACTATTAGGAGTAGGCCCAAGGTAGTTTCTAATTATACTGAATATCTAGTCTTGACATGTTTTCATAGCTTGGTTATAAATATACAGGTCCTGAGATATGTTAATTTGGTAGCTCTATGACAAATTCCAATCATGGAATTAAATTCATCTTTTTGAGAGGAAAAAATTTGACCTTTAAAGCACTTTACTTGGACAAGGAAAAGTGTACTTTTGAAGTGAAGCCCACAAAGTGTCATTTGATCAAGTCAATCAAAAGAAGTTAATTAGCCCTCATCCAACACCTATAAATACAAGTGACCTCCACCCCTTTTGGACACACATCAACTCACAACTTCCTCTCTCTCCTCTCCTCATTGATTCGTACAAATTGCAGGGTATCTTCACACATGTGGGTTGGAAAAGAAGTACAAAATCTCAAGTGGATGAAATATGAAGCAAGCTGTAACTTTGACGAACTTTTAATAGAGTTGAATTTGAATTTATGGAATAAATTTTGGTTCGATATTTTGAGGATATTTCTGTCTTGTAAGGCCGAAATTTTTTGGCACAAAAATCGAGAAAGTCTAGGAAATTTTTCCGTAGAACTATTGCAATCTTTGACCACAAGAAATTTTAGATTTTGACCACAAACATTATCTGATTTTGACTGATTTTTGATGACTATTTTTTGCTGACTTTGGTCAGCACATCAGGCCACATTTATTGCTGATTTGACTGAGCTATTTGGAGGGTTGACTGTTGAAATTTTTTATCGGTTAGGGAATAATTTGACTGATGTTGACTTGGACATAATTGTAGGTTTGAGATAGTTGTCCAGATTTTATTTTTCATCATTGGTGTATTGGATTTATGGTTGGTTGACTTGGTTTATAGTCAGAGCCTTTGAATTTGACTCTTGTTGATGGATATTTCTCATTGTACTCTCTACTGAACATTTTATGACAATCTAATAGAATAAGAATTACAAAGGGTTTTCCCCTTTGTGGGGTTTTTCCTTGGTCTTTGACCATAATGGTGTCTCTTGTTGATGTGTTAATTGTCTCCTATTTGTCATTGAATTTAATATTCTATCTTCAATTATTGTTGATGAATGGAAGAATTAATTATTGTTGAAAATATTACTAATTGAAGAATTGAATTGGCCCTAAAATAATTGAACAACATATAGATGTGTAAAAATTAACATGGTATTAGAGTTGAGGTGAAGGATAAGCCCAAGGGAGACAAGTGTTGAGGTAGTCATCTTTTGAAAGTTGAAGGAACCTATCTAATCAAGAAAATATGTCTACCTCTTACTTCAAGGAAAATGAGAAGATGAGTGACTCATATAACTTTGTTGCATGGAAGATTAGGTTGTAAATCATATCTAATGACAATTATGTCTGGGAGTACATACAAGGAAAAGTTCTCGAACCTCTGGAAAATGCTACCATTGCTGTCAAGAAAAAGTACAAGAAAGGTGAGTTAAAATAAAATAAAATTATAGTTGATGGTTTACAAGATCATTTACTTGCCTATGTTAGGAATTTGAGAAAGTCTAAGGACATGTATGATAATATGGCCAACATGTATGAAGTCAAAAATTTGAATGAGATTATCTCCTTGAAATATCAACTCAAAGATATGAAAATGAATAAAGGATAAACTGTGCAATCTTGTATAGAACGTCTTAGAGATTAATTGCAAAGAGTTGGGGAAATTGTGCCTGAAAGGGACTTGGTGGTGGTAACCCTTAGAGGTATCCCTCCTATTTGGGAAAACTTCATTACCACCATAAGAAACAACAACAATTTTCCATCATTTTATGAACTTGTTGGAAATATCACTCAAGAAGAATCCATGATGACTTCAAGAGGGAGAATTCAAAAACATGGATAATGAGAACGCCAACATTCGTTACTCAAGACAAGAAGAAAAATGGAAAGGAAGAAAATATGGTTCGAATAGGCCCTCTCCTGAATCAAAGGACTCTAATAGAAGATCAAGGGATATTGAATGTTACAATTGTCACAATCATGGTCACTATGCTCGAGACTGTTCAAGAAAGAGAGATGCTCCAAGATCTAATTGAATCTACAAAAACATGTATGATGATAAAAGAAGAAATAATGGAAGAAGAAGTGAGAATAGAAGAAGGTGAGATGATAAAAGAGGGAGAGAAAATAGAAGGGGAAGAGATTCTCCAGATTATTGTGAAGAAAGTCCTCATTGTCAAAAAAAGTCAAGAAACTCCATACACCTCTCTTGGTATACGAAATTCCTCTCAAATATTGTTAAGAGGGAGACGTGTTTGAAGATTATTCTTGGGGACAACACTGCATATCGAGTGAATGGATTTGGTATTGTGAAATTTGATTTATACTACGGAAAATATTTTATTATTCATGAAGTTATGCTTGTTCCTGAACTAAAGAATAACCTGCTATCTATTTATGCCTTGGAAGACAAAGGAATGAGAGTAGCCTTCATCATTGGAAAGGTCCTCTCCTGGATGAAGGGATCTTGAATGAAATATTCCTTTATCTTGGGATCTAGAATGGGAGGGGTATATAGAGTCTCTAGAAGAAATATTTTAGCAATGGTCCTCAACATTAATTATCAAAGTGAGCTATGGATCTAAAATAAAGGGAAGTCAAGGGGATCATTCCCCTATAACAGGGTCAAGACAAATGATAATCCCGAACACAAAGAAACAATTATGAAGAATTATGTATGAATGTTTCTACTTAAAAATGAATATACAAGATAAAGTATGAAGTAGATCGAAGCATTGAAATGTACAAGAAATAAATATGTGTTGAGCATCCATAGGGGTTTGATGTACAAGACAAAAAGGCTCACATTTGCAGATTGAAGAAAAAATTATGTGGAGCCTGGTATGCTTGAGCTAAAAATTACCTGGTGAAGCTTGGATTCTCAAGAAGCAATTCTGATCTGAACCTCTATTTCAAATTGGTCCAAGGTATGACTTTGATTTTAATTTTATACATCGATGACCTATTATTGATAGGTAGTGAGCCTCTAATGATCAAGCGTAAGAAGGCTCGTGGTGTGAGATATAATTCCAGATATATGAGGCTATATTGATACACCAATGATGATTGGGCTAAAAACATGAAGAGAACATCTGGATGTTGCTTTATCTTTGGATTTACAATGATATCATGGATAATTAGGAAGCGAAAATACATTGATTTAAGCATGGGAAAGGCAGGATATGATGTTAGTTTAGAAGATTTTTTTTAGCATACGAAAGTGATATATTGTGACAACAAGAGTAGAATCTGATTGATAAAGAATCTTGTTAGACTTTGTCATACTTTGAATGACGAACATATTGAAAATAGAGAGCAACATGGATTGATGGATGTGACCCTCCTGAGTAATGGTCCAGGCTAATCGAGGACACAAATCTATGCTCTTCCCCCTTGTTTGAGCTCCAAGGGTGAGGAATTGAGCCTTAGATGATATGAAAATGGAGGAGAACTTCTCCTTCCCTAAATGTGATCGTTCTCTGACACTTTGCAAGGAAAAATGGGTCTTACAATAAAACAAGTTTCCAAAGGTATCTTCAAGTTATGAGTTAGTTTTCATGTTAAATTTAAAACATAAGCAACATCTCATCATTTAACTCATACAATAATTCATGAAGAGCAACAACAAATAATTTGGTGATGGATTTCAACCCTCTTGGGCTACATCTCTAGACTTGCCAACATAGCTAAAGCGTCCATATATTCAGTGAAAAAGAGTACATCATTTTTTTTTGACAAAACAAGCGGATAATTTCCCATTCAAGGAAATGTTGTCCTACAAATAAATATCACTTTAAACAACACGAAATCCTACAGTCAGCCATTAAAGCATCAACAAGAAAATGAGTCTCCTACAAATACCCTGTACCCCATCTAAAAATGAGCATACATGAGCATGCAAGTAATTCAATTCCACATTGAAATAAAAAAAAAGCTTTCCTCAACAATACACAGTGATAAAAGTAAACATGAGTTGAACCCTAGAAGTAACAACTAGTGCAGTAAACATATGAAGCTAAGAAAACCCCTACAAGGCCTTATCAATGCTCAAAAACCTTCAAAAACTACTCCAAAACACTAATTAATCCATACACCCATGGACTTGAACCTACAAAAAGTCTCTTTAGATGTGCTGCAATCAGAAAATAGAGGTCACCATTAGATCTAGAATGTCCAAAAACCCCTATGTGGACTCTTCTTGAGCTCCAAAGGCCAAAAACTCACCAAGTTATGGCTCTAGCAAGCTTTGTTTTAAGTTCTTTTGTTATTTGTCCTAAAAATTGGATAAACAGTTTAACCATGCTACAAATCCACCCTATTTTCCGCTGCAGAGGCGAAATTTTTTCCCTTCAAAGGTGTAATTTGTCAGAAACTTAATTCATCTAAAAAATCCCGAGCCAGAAATTGCAGCCACATGGGCACATATGGCCATGGGCTGGGCCTAACCTCCCACCCCCACCGACCTAGGCCCCTAACTGCCGAGTCGTTGGTCATGTAGGAATGAATGTGGTCGAGGGCTAGGGATAACCGCCTGCCCCCACCAGTGGAGCACCATCCAGTTAGCGCCATATTCCTGTGAGCTCCTGTGACCAGATCCTAGGGCTAAACGCCCTGCCTTCCACCGAAACACTTTGTCACGGTCTCGTGTAGGTCTACGAGACCAAGGGTTGGGCTAAACCCTAAGCCCCACACTTGTTGGCACTGAAATCCGCTCGACCTACATTTATATGCGAAGGTCCATGACTAGGGGCTAGGCTAAGTCCCAAGCCTCACCTCCTTTGCACTAATCATGTGGTGTTGTAGGTGACCGGGAGCTAGGGATCACCACCCGACCCCTCCTCCCATATATGTGCCATTTAAAATTTAAATAGGGTCAAAGCCCTTAGGGGTTAAGAACCACCCCAGTGGCATAGTGGCAAGGAACTTTAGTGTTGAATGTTAGGTTGGATGTTCAAACGCTGCTGAGGCTGTCCGACCCATACCAAAATTTTACCCAGTCATGGGATGCCACATGGCAGCCTCTGGTTTGGCGACATGGCACACCCTCATTGGCCACCACCAACAAAAAGCAGACCAATAAGAAACGAGAAAAATCGACTAGTATGAGGTTGCCACTTAGCATTCTCTCATTGTTATGTACCTACCTAGTAGGATTGATGATGTCAATAATATGATAGACCTGCCAGTTTCCCGGTAAATAAATGGCTAATTTTTTAACTGTTTCCTGAAAACTCCAAAACATCATAACTTTGTCATATGAAATCAGATTGAGGTGAAACTAGCATTGTTGAATTCAGAACGACGAACACTTTGACTACACATTAGTTTAGAAACATTATGGACACTTTACTTTTTGAGCTAAAATTTGATTACTCGATCATACCTCCTCACTAGGAACTTTTGGACTCCAAAAGTTTAGTTCTCCTAGTAAATAAAATGAGGCTAAAACTCAAAACTTACCCAAAACTCAATCCATAATGCTCTATTTTCGATTGGTGACCTTCAAGCTCCAATCAAGGTACTCCACCTATCTTCTTCGTGAAGACCTACCATCCTGTCAAGAATCGAGCCAAAATTAAAATTCGCTAATGAAGGAACAAAAACACTGATGAGTGGAATCTGAATATTCTCTTTAAACCCATATTTCACGTCTCAAACAACTTCATCTTAAAGTTCCATTGTTGAAGACAAACTTGACTTTCCATCTTGGAAATCAGAAGCAATACAATGCTTGCCATGCACTGACATAAACTTGCTTTATTGTCCTCAAACTGAGCTTGTACACAAAACTACACTGCTGCAAAAATACAATGACATAATTGGCTTTGCCTACAAAAACATAGTCATCTTTTAAAATCTGAAACAAAGATTTTATTCACAACAAGTTTCATCTTGAACACTTTCATTGGTGAGTACATGAAAAACTTGTAGACAAACTTGGATGACAAACATTGTACATTCCAAAAGTCCCCAAACATTTGGAATTATAAACAAGCCAACAACATAACATGTTAATGAAAGACATACTTGTTGCAAATAATGATTATTATTGTTCACTTTACAAAAGTACCCAAAGTACGTAAACAACACAACAAGTAGAAGGTTCGAAACGTCGATAAGAATTTTAACTCAATGCGATGGATCCATAAACTACTCTACTACAAAGTATTTATAGTTTACAAAGCAACAACTATACAAACAATCTACCTAATCTTTGCCTCTCCTAGGCTTATGGGTTCTACTTTTACATCTAATTTTCCTTGAAGGTTTCTTTAGGAATGCTAAAAGTCCACTTTTCCACCTCTTGCTTCCCTTGGCATTGGTTTGCGTAATATATTTACCCTTCTTGGAACGAAGCTGTTATGGCCTAAATCTACCTCAGGCTAAAGGAAGGCAGAGTCTAGGGTAACATAAAACCATGCTTAATCTGGTAGCTAGCCCTACCAGATCAGGAGAGGGCTCTCTCCGGGTCAATCTCAGCAAAAATAATCAATGAGGCTTGAGATGACTTGAAATAAAAGCTAATTTTAGGCTAGGTATATATAGGAAAGAGTTTGATTTGATTTCGGGGGTTTTTTGTTGGAATCAAAGGGAAAGGTAAATTTTGGGTCCGGGAAATGATCAGTTTTGCAGAGAGCTGAATGGGGAAAGGAAGGCAATTGTTTTGATGCTTTGAAATTGAATGAAATGGATAGCTCAAACTGGGGAGGAGTTGAAGAGGGCAAGAGGCATTCAAGAATCCTCTTCAGACAGTTTAAAACATGGAAAATTAAACAAAACTCAAGGCAGAGCACTGCAAATCTAATGAATTCCACCTTTAATACCTGTTTGTTTAACTTAAGAAGAAATGAGAAGGAAGACGATACACATGAAACTTCAGTAAACTTACAATCACAGAGAGAAACACACCATCAAAACATAGAGCCACATGGAACCCAAAGAGTGCTGCAAACCCGTCTATTCCTTTACCAAAATGCAGAGATGAAATGTACAATGGAGCTCAAAGCAATCCCAAGTGTCCAACCTCTAAAAATGACTGAGAAAATACAAGATATAGACAAGCCTAACTCATTCCCATGCCTTTAGGGGTCGAGCTCACCATTCTAGGAGCTGTTTCAACAAGATCTAAACTAAGAATTGGAAAATAGACAATGAAAAAACTTGCCTCTATAAGATAGGAAACTGATTCATTCAGTTGCATTTCACTTTTTGGTGAATGAATCTACTTGGATGAGTAAAAATGTGCCAAAATTACATCAAAGTCATGAAATTACATCAAGTTACATCAAGAGTTTCACATTTGGAGATAAAAAGGTCAAACTGGCCAAAACTAGGCAAAAATTTGAGCTGCTGAGTGAAAAAGAAGCCAAAATTCCCAATGCGTCACGCCTGAAATCTCTATGCATAGTGCCACTTTGAGGCTGATTTTGAGGGCCTTCCTGGAGTCCAAATTGAGTGCAGAATAGCTCGTTGGAAAGCTATACCTATCTAATTTCCAACCCAAGTGGAATTTCTGAATTTTGTTGCCATTTGCCCCTCCAAAAATCAAATCTCCCAACAATGCTTCCTATGTGTCCAAAAAGTGGCAGAAAGGTCATTTTTAGGGTGTTTTTGACCCTTTAAGAAACCCAAAAATTGTCAAAATCCTTAGGTAATGGGTAGGCATGCATAAATTTTGATGAAAAATCCAAAAATGCAATTTTTTCTTCAAGAGGAGCTGCCAATTATAAGCGCGTGCCAAGTGGCGCTACGCGTCGGGCAGGAAAATCTGTGTTAAGGCCAAAAAATTCAAAATTGAAAAAATGTCTCCCAAATTTCTTGAAATTTGGGCTGAATGTCCACCATTAAGTTCTATGCTGGGACAAAGAAGCTTCGGCCAAAATTTGGAGTCTATCATGCCTTTTGCGACGCTTTAATGCCTTCTTGGTGCATGCAATTCAGTTGTAGAGTCACTGTATCGGTCATAAGAAGTATCTGTCTCCATGAGAATTTGCAAGGTATGTGTTGTCTTGTATGATAATGATAAATTTGGTATTTTGATTTGATTTCCAAATATATGTCAAATGGGAGGAAATATGGAGGAATGGGGTAATGAAAGTGATGGGCTATAATCAAGTGAAATGGGAAATGGGAATAATAGGAAATGAAATGACTTTAGGGATAGGGAGATAGGCTTAGGAATGATTGTAATGATGTCAAGATAATAGTGAGGGGGAGGAAAAACAAGGTGATGGGAATAGAATGATTGACACCAAAACAAGTTTAAAACCCTAAGGAAGCACTTCTCAATCAAGATAATAGGGTTTAGTTTTGTACTCAAATTTTTATAACCAATCTCATAATCAACACCAAGCACGAGTTATGAGAAATAGAGGAGTGGCTTTGAATTTCTCGAGCATGGAGAAACCTGAGAAAATTTGATTTTTGGAGAAGAATGGAAAAATTTTGATGTTTCAGCCCAATGCGTCGCGCAAGTAACCCAATGCGTAGCGCCACAACCCAATGCGTAGTGCCTTTTTTCAGGAGGATTTTGGAGGCCTTTCCGGTGTCCAAATTGGGCACGGAATAGCTTGTTGGAAATATTATTGAGTCTAATTTCCAACCCAACTGGAATTTTTCAATTTTGAGTTCATTTGACCTGTAAAAAATCAAATCTCCCAAGACTGGTCAAAATGAGAAAAATTAGGTTGCCTCAAGGCAGAGTGTTGTTGCAGTCAACTTTTGAAAGTCTTCCTCAACTCAAAATTGAGCTCATGATAGCTCATTGGAAATATATTTGTGTCTAGTTATCATTTGACTCATCAATAAAGTCATTTGGCCAACCAAGCTAGGAGAAATCCTGATTTTCCCAAGGTCACTTCAGAGGTGCATCAATTCTCCTGAGGTGACTGTATTTTTGACATTTCTCTAAAACCATGAAACCTGTGTAAAAAGTGAAGGAGGTTTTTCTTCCTTGGCCTATTTTGGACAAAAAAATCTCTCAGTTTTCCCAAATTCATATTTTATTTCTCGAAAACATCATTGGAGTAAAACCTATCCCGATGTGTGGAACAAGGGATTTGTCGAAATGAAGCGAAATGAAGGGGATAAGGGGCTTATAAATTCTTGAGAAAATTTTGGGAAGTAGGGAGGGATGTTAGGAAGTAGGGGATAGTGTAATTTCAGAGATTGAGTGAGGGGAATGGGTCCAAAAGGGAAAAACACAGGCCTAGCCTAGAAAATTGCCAAGTTGTAGCAAGAAACTAGGGTTTGTGCGAAAATGAGGAATTTGGGGGATCTCAGTGATAAGAAGTGTTTAATAAGGTACATTAAGGATAGGGGAAGGTTTATGAACATCAGGATAAAAGTTTTGCTGATGATTTGACCATCCAAGATAAATTACCTCCATAACCCTAGGAGAGGGAAATGAACCTTACCTAGGCACAACTGAAGCATGAACAAGGTGTAAAATGACCCATTAGAACCTGACATGATGATGACAACCTCTGAATGATGGTACACTCAGCTGAATGGTGACATGGACCGACATTTTCACAACTTTGAAAAGAGTGAAAACAAACCCTAGACCTAATACCTAGTGACCAAATTTCACTTGAAGACTCACTGAAATGACAAAATTTGACCTTGACACCTTAAAATACCTTGTAAGAGCATGTTTGATCACTGGAGGAAGGCTGCAAATACTGACACTAACAGAAGCTATGGATGTAGTTTCCAACATCGTTCTTTCCCATGCCCATGCATCTTGCAAAGGGTACAAAAGTACTTTCTCTTGCTTTCCGACAAGGAAGTCTTCAAATGTGAAGGAGAGTCTATATTATTGATGTCAAGAATATGATCCATTATTTTGACCATTACCATGCTTTTCTCACAAACAACCATAGAATGATCAACTACATCACAGAAAGTGCAAGGATACTCGTTCCAAAAATATTCAAAATTGCCAACATTTGGAAAACACCCATGAGATTTATACTTTTCTCTGGAGCTGTAGCTTTGACGATGTGCACCGAATGATGACATGCAAGGTCATTTGAAGCCTTCATATTTCTTGGGAGACAAATGAACATTATCACCACCATCTTGGTGTGACATATCATCCTCTGATGATTGTTGTGCCTCAAGCCATTTAGAGCATTCTCCAAACTCTCTTTGACCATATCCCAATCTTTGATACCTTGGTCTATCCTTTACCATGATTGGATTAGTGATCCCTTGGTCATTGATGTTGAGGCCTCCTCCTTCATAACCCATTCATGATAATAGTTTCATACCAATGCCTTTAGTATTTTATTCAAATGCTGCAAAAGAGGTGTTATGAACATAAACAAAAGGATTTGAAATTGAGATGCTTATTATCTCCTTGAACTTGCAATCTGTATTTTCAGATTTAGATGATGATGAGGACTTTGTAGATGACTCTAGCCACCCCCTTTTACCGACACGCATATGATGAGATTCTTGGAGATACTTACAAAATTCACATGCATCATTTTCCTCATAAGGTCCATAACCTCTGCTTGAACCATGCCCACATATTGGCTTCACTTTGGAGGTTTCCTTTGTTGTCACTGGAGTGGAAATTTCATCAAATTGTTCCTCAAGAACATGTTTCAACTGAAGGCACATATGCCTCTTCTCCTCTTCAACAATTTATAACATTCTTCTCAATTCAATGCTCTCCATACAAAGAGACAAATTCATATCCTCTAGCTCTTGGAGATTCTTCTTGCCCATTCTTGTAACTTGGTCAGACCTTACTCTGAGACCAACTGATTTGAAAATGAAGGAGAACTTCTCCTTCCTAAGTGTGATCGTTCTCTGACGCTTTGCAAGGAAAAATGGATCTTACAATAAAACATGTTTTCAAAGGTCTCTTCAAGTTATGAGTTAGTTTTCATGTTATCTTTAATTAACATAAGAAACATCTCATCATTTAACTCATACAAGCATTCATGAATAACAACAACAAAGAATTTGGTGACGAAATTCACCCCTCTTGGGTTACATCTTCGGTCCTTCCAACATAGTTAGATCCTTCCATATATTCAGTGAAAAAGATTACATAAAATTTTGTTGACAAAACAAGTGGATAATTTCCCCTTCAAGGAAATTTTCTCCTGCAAATAACTATCACTTTAAACAACATGAAAACCTATAGTCGGTCATGAAACCATTAGCAAGAAAAAGAGTCTCTTATAAATACCCTGTACTCCATCTGAAAATGAGCATACATGAGCAGGGTCCATCAATTTCCATCAAATGGAGCACTCATGTTTCATAATTTTTCGTGTAGAAAGGTCCATCAAAAGTATGCAACATGGGTGATCCTTGGACGAGGAATTAATGGTTTCATCCAACGAGTACTCTTGCTCGAAATTTGAGTAAAAACATAGTGAGATAAGTTAATAATACAAGTTGAAAAAGTAGTTTTATTATTTTATTATTTTATAATATTTTTACTTTTATACCTCAAAAATGGTGATTCATCCCCCATGGTTGACATCATCATCTTGAATCATATTGGTTCTTATAAAGTTTATTTTGGTTGTACATTTTTCTTAGGGGCCCATTTTAGACCTCAAAATTTCTCTAAAGCCCTTAACCACGAGGTCATTGGTCATGTAGGAATGAATGTGGTCAGGGGTCAAAGCTAACTGCCTGCCCCCACCACCAGAGCACCTTCCAGTTAGTACTGAGGTCTTGTGATCTCTTGTGACTAGAGCCTAGGTCTAAACGTTGTGCCTTCTGTTGAAAAAATTCATCATGGCCTCATGTAGGTCTTCGAGACCAGGGGCTGGGATAAACCATAAGTGCCACAACTGTTGGCGGTAAAATTTGCTCGACCTGCGGTTATATGTGAAGGTTAGTGACCAGGGGAAAAGCTAAGTATAAAGCACCACCTCCTTTGCACTGATCATGTGGTGTTGTAGGTGATTGAGGGCTGGGGCTGATCTCCCAACCCCTCCTCTCATATATGTGCCATTTAAAATTTAATTAGGGTCGAAGCCCTTATGGGTTAAGAATCACCCCCATGGTGCAGTGGCAATGCACCTGAATATTAGATTTTAGGTTGGGTGTTCGAAACCAACTGAGGCTATCCGACCCATACCAAAATTTTACCCAGCCACACAGTGCCATGTGGCAGCCTCTTCTTGGGCCACATGGCACACCCTCATTGGCCACCACCAACAAAAAGAGGACCAATAAAAAATGAGAAAACTCAACTAGTATGAGGATGTCACTTGGCATGCTCTCATTGCTCTGTACCTTCCCGGTGGCCTAATGATGTTAACAGTACGACAACCCAATCAACAAACCTGCTAATTTTTTAGCCATTTCTTGAAAAATTCAGAACATCATAACTTTGTCATACGACATTGGATTGAGGTGAATGATTTTTATTGGATTAAGAAAGATGAACACTTTGAATTGCTGCTTGTTTCGAAACATTCTTGGCAGTTTCATTTTTTAGCTAAAATTTGATCACTAGATCATTAGAGCTCCTAGGATTGAGGGACCTCTATATTTTCCAAAGTATAACCCAGTTGGCATCTATCTTTACCACCCATCTGGCCAATGGGTGTTGGTTGCTTGAGTTAGGTGCAATGCTTACCATTTATGGTAAGTAGCGTCCCACTTAAACTAAAGATGCAGGTGTTCTACTACTGACTCTTAAGGGTCAAGTTGAGAAGATCAACATATAATAGGGTATGAGCGATCCTCATCATTTATGGTAAGTGGTATCCCTCCTATTATTTCCAGGAAGTAGGATAGGTGTGATAATTACCTTATAAGGTAAGTGGCATGCCTCCTATTGTCCGTATGTTTCTCGAGTCATAGCTTTGGCTCCCCATCAACAGAGGTTTCCAGGGTTGTAGCTTTGAACCCCCATAGGCAAAGGTTTCCTGGGTTGTATCATTGGATCCCTGTTGGAAAATTTTACCATGCCATAGCATTGGCTCCCTATGAAGATGATTCCCAGGTAGCAACATTGGCTCTCCTGGAAGATATTTTGGGTGGTAGCAGTGCCTCTTGATGGATAGAGGGTGGTAGTTGAAGCCCCCATATGATTCTTCTTATTTATTTTTGAGAATGATTCCGCAGATATAGTTGAGAAGAGATGTGACATGATATGATGACAAGATACTTGCGATGATTACATGATGCAGTTGGAATTTCTCCCTAGCCGAGAGGCACTGTTAATTTGGCATCTTAGTTTCGAATTCCACTGTTAATTGATCAAGTCAGCCTAGAGAGGCTAATTAGTCCTCCAATTCCTATAAATACAAGTGACATCCACCTCATTTGGACACACATCAACTCACAAATTCTTATCTCTCCTCTCCTGATTGGTTCCTACAAATTGTAGGGTCTCTTCACACGTGCGGGCTGAAAAAGGAGGATGAAATTTCAGGTGGATGAAATCTAAAGCAGACTGCAAATTTGACCAATGTTGACTTTGACTTTTTGGGCTAAATTTTATTTTGATATTTTGAGGATATTTCTGTCTTAGCATGCCATAATTTTTGGCACATAGACCAAGGAAGTTTGGGCACTTTGACTGCAGACCTATTGCAAACTTTGACTGTAGGAAATTGCATATTTTAACAACAAAGATTCTCTCTCTTTTGATCGAGTTTGAATGAGTTTTGATGATTGTTTTGTGCTGACCTTGACCAACATATCAGTACGCATTTATTGCTGATTTGAATAAACAGAAAAAAGTTCACATTTTATTATTTAATTTTATTAAAATTATAATTTTAGATTTATAAATTATTACTATTTTTAATATTAAATAAATTGAATTTTTATTTTTTTTGAATATAATATAAATGTGCATTTACAGACCCCAATCGGTATGAATTTTTTTATAGGAATACAGAGATTATTGTATGCCAAATGATATTGAAATTATTAATTTTAGAATAGATTTAATCTTTTAAAAAAATTAAAAATAATATAAATGTACAATGTTAATATTTGAGATTTTTATTTATTTTATTTTTGAACAATAATCTTGAATTTTATATTAAAAGGGCCGAGTATACTTAAAATACACACACAATACAACAGAGAATCGTGAGACAAAGCTCACTGACGAATTGAATTCAACTGCATGATTACAATACATTTATATAGTAGATTGCACTCACCTAATCTTCCTGAAGAAGAGGAAACAAACCTAAATACATGGAACCAATTTCTAAATAAACACTCTCGTTCAAAAACTCAAAACCAAATCTATTTCTGCATTAATCTAGATTATTCTCACATCCTCCCTTAATGGAGAAATGGATTTTCTACAATACCTAATTGACTTCTAAAAACTTCAAATTTGATTTTACCAAGAGGCTTAGTAAATATATCAGCCATATTATCCTTGGTATTACAAAATATTAATTCAATTTCATTTGAATCAATTTTCTCACGTACAAAGTGGTATTGCAACTCAACATGTTTTGTTCTAGCATGGTAAATTGGATTATGTGCTAATTTGATAGCACTCTGATTATCACAATTGATGCATGTTGAACCACTTTGCGCCTCTTCAAGATCTGCAATAATTCTCCGCAACCAAATAGCTTCACAGGTGGCATTGGTCAAAGCTTTGTACTTAGATTCTATTGATGATAAAGAAACAGTTGGATGTTTCTTACTACTCCAAGATACAACCCCTGATCCTATATGAAATGCATAGCCAGAGGTAGATCGTCTATCATCTGGATTTCTTGCCCAATCTGAATCAGAAAAACCTGTCAGTGCAACATCAGATTCATCAGTATACATAATACCTAAATTCACTGTTCCCTTTAAGTATCAGAGAACTTTATTTGCAGCATTCCAGTGATTTCCTGAAGGCTTAGCATTGAATTGACTAAGGATACTGACTGAGTATGCAATGTCTGGTCTGGTAGTGGTGAGATAGTTCAGACTTCCCACCAACTGACGATATAATGTTCCATCTGCCTCTTTAGTTCCATCTTCTCGGTACAACTTTGCATTCTATTCTAAGGGAGTTGACATAGCTTTGCAATCACTCATATTGAACTTTTAAGAATTTCCTTTGTATATTTGCTTTAAGTGATCAATGTTTTACCAGTCTCTCTCCATACCTCAATCCCTAAATAGTAATGCAATTCACCCAAATCTTTCATTTCAAATTCCTGCGACAACTGAACTTTAATTTCTTCAATTAACTTGTGAGCACTACCTGTGATAATGAGATCATCCACATACAAAGATATTAAAGAAACATTTCCTTTTTCATCTTTCTTAACATACAAGTTAGGATCATTTTTGCTTTTCACAAACCCATTATGAAGAAAGAAGGTATCAATCTTTACATACCATGATCTGGGCGCCTGTTTCAAACCATATAAGGCTTTTCTTAACCTGCAGACTAGATGCTCCTGTCCCTGTTTGACAAACCCTTCAGGTTGAATCAAATAAACTTCTTCCTTTAAATCACCATTTAGAAAAGCAGATTTGACATCCAATTGATGTATATTCCAATTATGTTTTGTAGCTAAGGCAATCAGTAATCTAATTGTATTCAATTTAGCTACTGGTGCAAAAGTATCTTCATAATCAATTCCCTCCCATTGAGCATATCCTTTTGCAACTAATCTTGCCTTAAATTTATCAATGCTATCATCTGCTTTAAATTTAGATTTATACAACCATTTGCTTCCAATTGGAACTTTGTTCTCAGAAAGTTCCACTAATTCCCATGTTTGATTTTTCATAAGAGAGGCATATTCATCATTCATAGCATTTATCCATTGTTCATGTTGTTTAGCTTGTTCATAATCAACTGGTTCTACAACATTCATGATATTAGACATCAAGGCATAATATCTATACCTTGCAGGAAGCTGGGTTTGTCGGGTTGACCTTCTTGGTGCTACAATACCTGTTGGAGTTCCATCCATGATTCTTCGGCTTTGAGGTGAATCTCCCTCTCGTGATGAATCACTGCTGCTGGATGTGCTCATACTGCTCTCATCCTGATCTTGAACCTGTACCTGTACCTGTTCCTGTTCCTGTTTAACCAAAGTATCAAGTTTGACATGATCATCATTAGATATATGCCATGCATCATTCGTTGTATCACATTTATCAGCCTGCTCATGAAACACCACATCTCGACTTGCAAACAGTTTATGTGTACTTGGATCAAACAATTTATATGCTTTCTGATCTGTGCAATATCCAATAAAAACACACTTGATTGACTTTGCATCAATCTTTCTTCTGTTAGCCTTAGGAATATGTGCAAAGGCAGTACATCCAAAGACTCTTAAATGACTGACATCAGGTTTATAACCATGAAGAACCTCAAAAGGAGTTTGAAAAACTAATTGCTTAGTGGGACATCGATTTTTCAAATAAACAACAGTATTAATGGCTTCTGCCCAGAAACCATTAGAAATATTTTTACCTTGAAGCATACTGCGAGCACACTCCACCAGTGTTCTATTCCATCTCTCAGCAACACCATTTTGCTGAGGGGTATGAGGTACTGTGAACTGTTGTTGGATCCCATTAGATTTACAATAGCTGTTAAAAGCACTTGACTTATATTCACCCCCTTGATCAGATCTGAGTATTTTAATGTACTTACATGTTTGTTTTTCAATCATAGTTCGGAACTCTTTAAAATACTCAAATATATCACTTTTCCTTCGAATGAAATAGACCCAGGTATACCTAGATCTATCATCAATAAAAATAACAAAGTATGAAGCACCACCAAGAGACCTAGTTTGCATAGGTCCACATACATCAGTGTGAATTAATTCAAGTATATCATATTGTCGTTTCTCGGTATGAACAGGAAACTCTTCTCTATGCTGCTTACCAAGTGCACAAGCTTCACATGTTAAATGTTCACAATTCATAACAGGAAGACCTTCAACCATTGATTTTCTTTGCAACAACGATAAATCATTGTAATTTAGGTGCCCATACCTGTGATGCCACAACTCTGCTGTTGATGTCTCTTTGGATGTCAATGCAACATGGCGCTTCACTGTCACATCCAATTTATATAATCCTCCAACCCTGGTACCTGTAGAAACAACCCTGTAGTGGTCCTGAACATCTTTCATAATACACCCCAATTTACCAAATTCCACTTTTAAATGATTATCAGTAATAGTGGAAACAGATATCAAATTCTTTTTGAGAGCAGGTACATACATCACATCATGAATCTGTATCATTTGTCCATTAGGTAAGTACACATTTATTATGCCATAGCCTTGGACTTTAAGTGACCTGTCATCTCCTAGGTAAATGTGTGTGCCATCAAATTTCTCATAATATTTATCATACCATTCTTTATTACAAATCATATGTGCCGATGCACCAGAATCTATGAACCAAGCATTCTCATCATCAGTTTCAGCAGACAGTGCAGTGTCAGAAAGAAACAACTTAAGATTTTTGAATCCATCAGTAACCAAAGTGTCTCTATTTATGAAATTTCCATTATGTATTCTATGTCTTTGATTTGATTCATGATTCTTTCTTCTATAGCAATCTTTAGCTAGATGTCCAGGTTTTCCACAATAATCACATTCAATGTTCCTCTTAACATAAGAGTCAGGAGGTGTCATACCTTTCTGATTTGATTGAAAACGACCTCTGTTCCTGTCCCATGGTCTCCCTCGGAATGATCTTTTACCTCTGGCAGTCAAAGCCAAATCAGAACCATTTGACTCTAGCTCAAAATTTTTCATTCGCTCTTCTTCTTGAAGAATAATTCCAGCCAATTCTTCAAATGTAGGCGGTGTTGGTCTAGCTGAGAGTGCTGAAATAAAGACTTTATAGTCTTGGACTAACCCCTTCAAAGCAACCGTTACCAAATCGCTACTAGACACCTTTTCACCAATAGCACCAAGCTTATCACTCAAGTCTTTAATTCTAGAAACAAAATTGCTAATGCTTTCATTGGCTTCCACTTTGATAGATAGTAGCTTTGTTTTTAAGAATAAAATGCGGTTTGCATTAGTAGTTTCATACAAACCTTTGAGAGTGTCCCATGTTGCCTTTGAAGTTTCACATTCCCGAATGTGAGGAATAATATTGTCCTTCACTGACATGCGTAGCATCACTTTTGCTTTCATTTCTCGCTTATCCCAATCTGGAATTGCAGCAGCAGCAGTAGGCTTGGGCTCGTCACCTTTAACAATTGTCCAGAGATTGTATGCCTCCAGAATTGTGATCAGCTTAAATTTCCAATTTACATAATTTTCACCATCAAGTTTAGTGGATTCATTTAAATATTAATCAGCAAGAGGATTAGCCATTACAACAACAGTGATCAAATTTAATTTGCAGGGAATTAATTCACTGCAATGATATTGCACGGAATTTGAGCTATACACTTCAAAGGAGCCTCAACACGAATGATAGGGTCAACTTAAATAGTGTAGCTCAGAACTTGATTTTGGCAAACATTCAAAACTTAAGAATAAAATTCGCACTGAATAAAATTTGAATGACACTCGTGCAAAAAATGTATGAATCCTTAGACAACGTGATGATGTCTAAGTAGCATGGTATGAAGCCGCACTTCAAAAAACTTAAACAAACAGAAACTTAAAAAACTTAACAACCTCCACGCGCTGGCTTGAATAGCAATACCTCGAGCAGCAATCCCACGCGTTGGCACGAACAGCAACCTTTGCAAACTCCACGCGCTGGCAGCAACCTTTGCAAACTTTGCAAACTCCACGAACAACAAGCTTCACAATGTAGGCTGGAAGACTATAACCTTCAACTTTGGATTAACGTCGATGAAGAAGGGGACGGTCAGTGCAGAGAACAAGATCAATCACTCAATTCGGTCGACCAATTGTTGATGAACAGAGTGATACCGATCAACAGCGTTATGGCTCTGCGGCGGCCGAGAAGGTGATGCACAACGGATGTGTCGCACAGTTAGATCTGATGCGCAAACAGAAAATCAAGGCGTTGTGCTGTTAAGGGTGTTGAAAGCGGACCGTGAGCTACAACTCAGTCCAGTACCCAAAGATTTAATAACCTCTGATACCAACTTAAAATACACACACAATACAACAGAGAATCGTGAGATAAAGCTCACTGACGAATTGAATTCAACTGCACGATTACAATACATTTATATAGCAGATTGCACTCACCTAATCTTCCTGAAGAAGATGAAACAAACCTAAATACATGGAACCAATTTCTAAATAAACACTCTCGTTCAACAACTCAAAACTAAATCTATTTCTGCATTAATCTAGATTATTCTCACAAGTATAAAACTCAGAAATTACATGCCATTGATATAAGAAGAGACTCTTTCCATGATTATTGTATTTTGTTCTAATGGAACCACTGTAATGTCTATAACATCACCCAAAAAAAAGTCTATCAAGAAACAAAAAGAGAAATGCATTTTTGAAGCTGGTGATATTCTGAAATCCTTAAGAGGTGTTGTCTTCTTTGGAGGTGTCCCACAAAGGCCAATTCAAATGCCTTTTCGTCTCATTTGATAGACGAGCTTCAATATTTTTAGGAACTTTCCATATGGCATGGATTTTGATGATATACAATCTAGGATTATTATAATGCTGGAAAGAGCAGACACAACATTCATATGATAAAAATCTATGAGTCATGTTTAACAACAAGATTATAGAGCCATGAATGGTGACCAAAGACGACACCTAGAACTAAAATTCCATAGTATTTTCCTCCATAAAAGCTTCAAATCCTGTGTTGATTTGGAACTCATTGAGAATTCCATCAAGAATTCATTACCTTCCATAAGGAAACAGAACAACAAAACCAAATGATTTAGGAGGGCCATCAAATTTCCACTCCAACCAGAGACGCATGAAGAAGCCACAACAGAGACGAAACTTAGTGAAAACAGGGGCTCAATAAAAGCAGGCAGGATGGAAAACCAACAAATTCCAACAATCTGCCATAGGGGGACCCATCTGAATAACATAACACAAGAAATCGACTGACCAATACAAAACAGGAGAGCCTAGAAGTTACGTCTAAAGCACAAACCCCATGATCAAAGAAAAATAATAATAAATCTATCAGAGTGGGGTTGTACCTTTAATAACAAATCCACTCGATCGACATGAACTCCTCACCATCCACCACAACTCAGCAACATAATGTCCCCATGTACTATGCTCAACCAACAAAATGATGAAATTAACACTGATCTTCCCATGAGATTCCATCGTCCTCTCCTAGAGTTATTGGAAGTCTGAAGCCCCTATGATCAACACCAAATAGACATGAAATCTCATCCTCTGTATTGTTGGATGATGACAGATTACACAGAATTCATGCGAACTATTTTGAGGTACCAATTGTAAAATGATTTAAAGCTTCTGGGTGTGTGTGCACCATCATTGTCAAATGTACATGATGATGATGACTCCCTCGACCAACTTATTGAGAATTTCAAGTAATGAGTTAAGGTGGGGGTGGCTCATAAGTGAGCTGACCATTCCATTCAAGCCCCCCCAGGGAGATATGACCCAATGTTAATGTTTTCATCAACTTTGGAATTTTTTGGTCTTAGGACATGATAAAATTGAGATCCAAGAATCTGATTCAGAAGCTTGAGGATTCTTGTAATGATTTGAGCGAGCCTTACATCATTGCGTAGAGTTTTACTTAATATGATAAGGAGGGAATCCCTGATCACAATGATTTATTATATATTAATTTTCAAAACTTGTTTTATTCCTTTTGGAAGAGCATAGGATTTTTAAAATTTATTGGTTGTCCATCCCAGTCCCCAAGCGCATGTATATTCCTATTTTTTTTTTTTAGGATGAATAATCAGCCCCCCACTTCTAACCGCCCTTGGATTATCTTTCGCTACCCTATAAAAAAAGTTGGGATACCCATGTCTTGAAGTATTCTCATATAGTTTTGATTTTCCAGGACTCTTTGGGGACTTGGAGAGGCATAAGATAAAAAGAGACATTAAATATGCTGACCTAGTCAAATTCTTGAGGGTCCAAATTAGAGTCCTTGTCCTTTATCCCCTGTTAGAGAAATGTTGAAACTTTGATATTTTTTGTTTCCTCCTTTTTGAACATGATTTTGTTTCTTTCCAACCATAATTTCCAACATACCACTCTTATGGTTGTTTCCCAAATCCTTTTCATTTTCTTCTTACCACTGAAGGAATGCATGTAGTAATCAAACCATATTCCTATCATATTTGGAATATTGTTAGGCTCCTTGATTCTATTTCTAAGAGGTTTGAAGACTATTTCTTGAGTTTCCTTGGAGAAAGGACACTCAATGATCAAATTCTCAATGATCTCCTGGTTGTTTTTACATAGAATGCACCATGAGAGACCTTTAATTCCTTGCGTTGTAATATTTTCTGTTTTCAATTTTTTTTTGTGAGCCAAGGTCCAACACAATGAATTAATATTAGGGAGGTATTCAGGATCCAAATTCCCCCCCAATTCCACCCAGATGTTGGTATTAGACCACGGTGGAGGAGGAAATCATACACTTTTTTGACCAAAAAAGAATAGGATCCCCAACCTTGAGAGTCCTCCTCCGATAAATTTTTTTGGGTTGCAACCATTTAAGAGGGATTCCATTTGTTTTATTGTTATTCTCATCATTTTTGGAATGTTTCCCCAATACCAGGATTCCTAGATGCCATTTTCAAACCAGACTGAGAAGTCATCTAAGGAGAATTTGTTATTTTGATGTAGCCACTCCAATAGAGGATAGATGGAAAGAGATAATCCCAGGGGTTTCCCTCCCATAATGCTATCATTGCTTAAGTTGATATGCTTCCCATTCCCAAGAATCTAATAAAGTTTAGATAAGATAAGCAATATATAAGCTTCAAGTATTCTTTGAATTTGATAATTTCCCTTGTTTGGCATAGGATGGAGTATGCATGAATGTCTTTCCTCAGACAATTATTTGTGATGCAAAACCTATTTCCACCAGTCCTAGTTTCCTATTATTACACACCGGACCAATATGGCTCCCAGGGCAAAGTCCAAGATGATTGGATCTCCTATTCCCAACCCCCCCATATTTTTAGGAGGATGAACCATTTTCTAGATGACTAAATGGAATTTTTTAGTGTTGGATTCCCCCATTTTCTATAAAAATTTCCTGATTTCTTGTGCCATATTATGTTTCAAAGACATGGGAGGAAGAAGGATCAAGAATTGATATATGGGAAACATTGATAGAACTGATTTTATTAAATTTATTCTTCCTGTTGGGTTCAATGATTGAGCTACCCCATTCCTCAAATTTGGATTTAAATTTCTCTATCAGTCTATTCCAAGAGGGATTGGGTGAATTTTCAAGACACATGGGTATCCCCAAATATTTGAAGTTAGACTAGGAGTCTTTCTCAGATATCATAAGGATTTGGAAAGGATTATTTTGGATACATTTTCTAATGTTTTAACTTTATAAAGGGATTTTCCCTTCATTGATTTTACCCCTAAAAACCTCCATAAAGTCATCCAAGGTAGACCTAAAGTGCCGAGATATTATATATGAAGATCCATCTAAAATAATTTTAACATCAACGAATTGGGAATGATTTATACTTCTGATTCCCTCCATCTATCTAATTCCTGGAAATTGAGAGGTGATTCGATCTTATTCTAGATGCCTGCTCAAGGCTTCTACCATAAAAGTGAAGAGAATGGGGGAGGGAGGACACCCTGTCTAAGTCCAAGAGAGGCTCGAAAGAATTTAGCATAACTTCCATTGATTAAAGGTGCAATCCAAGGTGAGGGTATACAAACCTTTATCCAATTTAAAAAGACTTCAGGAAAGCTCATTTTATTGAGAAGAAAGAATAAGGAGTGTCTTTCTCTGTCAAAGGAGTTAGATAAATCAAGTTTGATTTCCATTCCTTTAGATTTAGTAGAGTGGATGACTTCTTGAATGCTAATAATGTTATCTAAAATTTGCCTTTGTTTTATGAAGCCACTTTGATTTTCAAAAATGAGGATGGGAAGGGTCGGTTGCAATATTTTCGACAAATATAATGTAATTATTTTGTAATATAAATTGCATATGGAAATGGGAAGAAATATTTCAAAAGAGGAATGCTTTACCTTTTAGGAACCAAGGCCAAGAAGGAAAAGTTAAGAGCTCGTCCCATCCACGCATATTTTTGAACAAAAGAGACCATCCTATATAAATCACACTTGATCGCTTCAATTTTTTTTTTTTTGGTAAAACAATTTGGTGAATCTATCTGGGTTGGAGCTCTATCCAGATCAAATTATCAAAATTCTTCCCGAATTTCCTCAATTGTTATCAATGAAATTAGCTTGGAGTTGATATTTGGGGTGATCAACTATGGGATGTGTTCTGGGAAGTCCAAAAGCCTACTTGGCTCCACCTCTTCGTCTTCTCTATAAATAATTTGATAAAACAAAATTATTCTTCCTTTATTATTTTAGGTTCTGAAATGATATTTCCATTTACCTAAATTTGGTTGACCTTGTTTTTGAATTCCCTCATTTTCGTCTGCTTATAGAGAAATTTGGTATTTATGTCCTTGGATTTTAACCACAATCTTATGGATTTTAGTGTCCATAATTGCTATTCCTCTCTCATAATTTTAAGAATGTTTTCATACGCTTCCTTTGCTTTGTTGAGGAGCTCCTTAGAAACTAGTAGGTCTTTAATTTGCTGGTTTCTTCAAGCTATTGTTTTAGGAGTTGGACTCCAATATATTTGGAGATGGATCTATATCGAGCCCATTTATTTATTGATTCCTTTAGGCCTTTTATCTTATGTTCCCATATGTATATTGGCGATCCCCTTATCCATCTAGGCCAAGCTTGGTTGATTAAGGTTATGAAATTTAACTCAGGTTCCTAGAGGGGGTTGAACCTAAAGGGGATGGGACAATGCTTTGACACTCATTCTATGTGTAACTTGATAGGTCAATGATCAGAGCATACCTAAGAAATATGGAAGGAGGATATGGCGAACGACTGATCAAGAATATCACTCCCAACCAAAAAATTGTCCAGCCTAGAAGCTATGTTCCTTGGTATTTTTCTTTTGTTGCTCCAAGTATACTTTGAAAACTTTGGTTTTATGTTCTACCATATCAAGCTTTGTGATTAGCTCCTACATATTTTCTTGAAATTGGTCTCATACCATACTTCTCCCATTATTCTACCACTAATGTATCATGATATTTAAGTCCCCTCCTAACATAATATTAGAGTTCTGAAGATGATCTGAATTTTCAAGAAGGGAACCACAACACTGAATTTTATCTTGGTAATTATTGGGCACATATATATATATATTGAAAATGTTAAATATTTTTCTTATTGGGATATGAAGAAAATTGGAGTTTATATAGTGAGTAGATTTCTATTCAAGGATGAGGAGGATCTAAGAAGAGGACCACATGGTGCTTAATCCCCTCGACGTTCTAGGAGAGTCCACTACTAAAGTGCTAGAGTTTTTCCATATCCTTTAACATTTCAGGAGAGCTTCATATTATCCTAGCTTAGAATCCTAGAGAAGTAGACTGTGGGGATTTTGTGATCTTATCAAGTTTTTGGTCTCTTTTTATGTTCACTCACTATCCATCCCCCTATAATTCCAAGAGATAATATTCATTATTTATTGCTTTCTTTGGCTCCTCCATCAAATGAGGAGCATGCTGGACTATTTTTTTAATTTATTTTTGAGTATTTTGAAGGTTGAACTACTTATCACCCCTTGACTTCCTCTTTCTTTATCTCTTCCATCTTGTTCATGCTTGAATTCATTATTATATTTACTCTCGAGTTTCCTCATAGATCTAGTTTGAACCACCTCTCTATTAGGCTATAAGTCTAATTTCTCCTCTGTGGAGATGCGATTTTCATGTACACTTGTTCTTTCATTTGGGGGATTCTAGCTCCTCTTCATTCTCAAAATATTGTGTTTGCAACCGTACCTAGATTGGAGGGGATTCTTCCAATTTTAATATTCTTGTTTAGCTTGTGTTTTCACCTTTCTCCTGGATAATGATATATTTTGGATTTCCTTATGGAAGTTATGTATCTTCTTCTTCCATTTCTGTATATACTGAGTCTAGAGAGTAAAAAGGATTTTATAAGTGGTGGGTTTTCTTATTTTCCTCTCCCCTTTCCAACTCGTTTGTAGTTTTCCTACCCATGGGGGGAGGGAAGGCCACATGTTTTTTTCCCTTGAACATGTTTCTGGTTCTGAAAAGACTGATTCTTCCTTTTCCTTTGGATTTCCCATTGAACTTCTTCCTCTTGGGTTAGTGGACATTCCTTCCTTCTTGAGACAACTTTTTGAAAAATGACCATGTTCATGAAAATACCGACATTTAAATGGGAATTGATCATAGTTTACAAGTTGAATGAAGGACTGACCATCTAAAGAAATTTGTATAGCTTCATAGAGAATTTTTTCTAGATATACTTCCACACATATTATAGCACAACATACATATATTCTCTTACCTCGGCTCTATCAATATATTTTCCAAGAGAATTAATGATATTTTTAATATTTTCCTCATCCCAACAATGGAGAGGGAGGTGTGGCAACTTCACCCTTATAGGAACCACTGAAGGAATACCATGTTTAGGATTAAAATCTAGAGCCAATATATACAAATATAGTCCTTGGGCTCCCATGAAGTAAGGTTCATTTTCTAATATGATATCTCTATCCTCCTTTATCTCAAAAAATAAAGTATGGAATCCTTTCCCACAAAAGATACTTTCAATTTGTCCTTTCACCAAAGGTTTCCATTTTTATCAACCCATTGGTGCAAAGTTTTTAGGTATGGCTAAATCCCCATGAAATGACCCACTAGTCCTCTTTTATTTATATTAAGGACACTATATCTGGATTTATCATAACTAACCTGAACCTTAGTGACACTCTCTATATTTTTCACAAATTCTCTTGTCTCGTTCAGACACTTTTCATACTTGATTGAACTAAATATTTGAATGTTGCAACATCTTTGGATGGTTTCTAAACTAGGGAGGAAGATGGTGGTAGTCTCTATCCTTCCGCTAAAGTGACAAAGTGTGAGGGCCCAATCAGACAAGTAGTGCACAAAGGATGTAGAGCTAGGGATCATCGTTGATTGCTAGATGTTCTTGCAGATTGAAAACTAATCGTTCCCCATATACTTGCTTTGATATATTATTAATTTAAAACACTCCGTATTAAAAAGATGAGAAAAACAAAAACAATTCATTAAAATTTAAAAATGTAATTTTGATATTATTTAATTATTCTAAAACTATATAGATTTTTAACTTTTTTTTTCAAAGGAACATATATTAGTTTCTATTAGAAAGAAAACTTGATTCTAGGCTAGGACGCAAGACCAAAATATATATATAGATAGATTCTTATGGAAGTTTTTACCCCATACTCTAAATAAATTCCTGCTCTAGACTTGGTAAAAAACTAACTCTCTCTCTCCATATATCATCAAAATGTACCAAAATATATAAGGCTATTTTTTGAAGGAACGACACAGTTCATCAGTGTAGCCATGATGATTGTGTCCCATCTTTATCCTAATGTTCAAGCCGCCCATGCACATCAAGCCTTTTTCCTCCTAGGTTCAATACTGGTCTCAACCACTTCCACATTGTGTTGATCACCATTGTTGGAATTGTATTCCAATTCATCCACCCTAATTTCCAAGTCTTTTTCCTCGTAGGTTCAATACTGGTCTTCCACATTGTATTTATCACCACTACTGGAATTTTATTCCAATTCATCCACCCTAATGTCCAAGGCTATCAATTCTATTCAAATCCCAACCTAAAAATGTTCCATTTTTCTCTCGTATAATTCATGTTTAGTGTTTATGAGCAGTTGGAACTGTACTTCCATTCATTCTCCTTTGAAACATTCCTTTATTAAAGATTAATTACCAGCAACTTGTTGGTTTTTACATGCTCATTCTCCTGAAAATGGTCACCTATATTCGCCATAACATGGTTATACTGTTTCACACTGAAAATGATCACCTAAATTCGCCATAACATAGTTATATCGTTGCACACTTCGGATTTCAAAGGATGATATCCACCTTTATTCACAGTTATGAACCCTCAACAACATCGCATTATGGGATTGAAAAACTACATAATACCTTACATATCCTCTCCTTCCTTTGAACCACCATGTTGTGCCATTAACATATGGAACTTTCATATCCATGCCTAAATCTTAGAAAACCCCTTGAAATCATTTAAATACACAAAAGGATATAAATATTAACGTGAACCTGCAATAAATTGAATGCATTATTAGAGCCAAGACTCTCCATACTTGTGCAGACTCATCCTGTCCTTGAAGAATTAAAACCAAATTCCACTTATTGATGTTATTCATTGCCTCTGATCCGCATTTGTTAACGTTATTTAGACAAGGATTAATTTCCTTAAATTTGTGTGGCTAGGAAATTAATATATGCCACGTTCCCTTAGATGCTTGTGCCGAATTTTGAAATATGATCCCTATTCTTGATGAAATGAGTGTATGGGGGAGTTCCACTGTGTAGGATCATTCATTTTTCTAGCTAAAAAGTGATGCCAGAGCATCAAGCTAAATTTTCATTATTCATTTGTGTAATTTAGGGGGTGAGGTGTTTTAATTATTTTATTAATTATTTTGATCATTTTTAATAAATTAAGAGAGAAAATATAAATGTGAGGATTATTGTAAATATTCCTTAAATAATTAAGGATATGAGTGGAGTTGAATTAGGTAGATAATCTAGGGATTAGGAATTCCATAAATGGGACTTAGTTGAGTCCAAAAAAAGGATAAATCTAATTTAGATTTTAGTTGATATTTGTGTGGAGGAATTTATGGAGTGGAATAAATTAATATTTATTTATAATAGGAGGATTGTGTGAGGATGAAAGACAAGTGAGACAAGTGAGAAATACAGAGAAAGTGAGGAATGGGTTGACAACTTTTTGTAAAGGGTCGAGAGCCGAAAGGCCATCCACTGTAAAATTTGGCCAAGGAATTTCTTGTGTATTTATATATCAATATATTTGTGTTTGTATAAGCTCTCTTTTATTTATGTATGTTTTAAGCAGTTGCAAATGTTTGTTTAATGAAGAGTTTTTTTTTAGAGTTTTTAAATGTGAATAAAGCACATGAGTTTTTAATATGCTAGGATCTGATTTAACCCAGTATCCTAGCATCATTTGGTATAAAATCCTAAGGAATGGTTGTGCATTGGGAACAAAAATGGTGTCAGATGTAACCCCGGACCGGTTGGAGGGCACACATAATTCTCATTGGAGTTGAAACTGAAGATTTCCAGCGTGTAAGTTGGGATGAATATTAGAGTGGTGGAGTTGCAGGTTGGGTGCAGGTGTTGGAGCAGTTGGGTAACACAGTAAACTGAATTTATGAAGTAATTCAATTTGTCATGGATCAAATTTAAATACTGGGATTCAAATCTACTTGTTGTAGCATGGACTGATTTGCTGGGAGCACAACGCATGGAGGAGTGACAAAAGTAGAACATAGGAGAAAACGGAAGCATGCAGTGAGAGGAATTAACACCTTGGAGTTGTTGTGTGGAGCAGGATCAAATTGTGATCAATTAGAGAAAATCTATCCCATTTTTCCATCTTGAGCAAGTTTCCAACCCCGACTCCGTATCTTGGTCTCGTACATAGTCAGGTATCGAAGATTGGAGTTCTGTTGATGAAATAAGTATTGCCCTTATCGAATTGTTATTGGGATTGGCATACTTCTCGCTATTGAAGATCGTGGAATTTTCCAAGAGGACACACCCATCGCAGCCGTGGAACAAGAAGGAAATTCAGTAGCATTTGATATCTGTGTGGTGGCAGGATGGTGGCGACTTGTTCACCGAAATCTGTGATCCCACACTCCATTAGCAGGAGAAAGGGATTCCCTCATATATCACCTCTATATTGATAAGGGATTATTCAAGCTTGGGTTCTTTTTTGTGTAATGCGATGGTTGTGGATGGAGTGTTGAGCTCATCAATCCATGATCAATTCCACTGGTATTTCTTTCGGATTTCAGTTCTCTTTAACCTTATGGTTGTCTGTCAACCCCCACAATTTTGTTTGTATTCAGTTGGTGTTAAAGTTATGCTAGATTGGACGGTTGAATGCATTCAAGCATTGAGAGCATTGGAACGTGCGACATGAATATACAACACGTATTGAAGGTGTCACTGTAAATGGCATGTCAAAGACTGCATATGTGTGGACGAAGAGGCGGTCCTAGCTGCAAGGATACTGGAGAGAGCTCAGATTGAAGGCTATTCGGTGTTTTCTCTGCATCAACAGACACACCTTCTGCCAAGAATACATGAGTAATTAGGCGTAGTCACCATGAGATCATGGTGTGTGACATTCAGTGCTTGGAGTCTGCATGGAGGTCGTGGTAAGGCACAATCATGACATACAACGCCAACATTGAATGTCCACAGGCGGTGTCAATGTAATCTTATGTGACCAGTAAGCTGCATATGTATTTGAGAATTCAGAGGCATTAATTTTTTTGAATATTAATGCACCGATTTTATGCTTTAATTTGCGAATTAGCAGAATGACGTGGCTTGAATTTGGTAGACAGTTGGGTTTGTCTTTGAGCTGTAGAAAGTTGAGTGTTTAACGGCACTGATGTTTTGTATTGCTACTTCTGCATCATGTACCCAACAGATTGACCCCATTGTAGATTTGGGGAAAGTATAGTTTCAGTAAAATGGTTTGCAAATCATTATCATTCTAAGTGTAATGTATATTTCTTTGTTTTGAGATTTTTTCTACTTTGTCGACGAAATTGATCGCTCTGTGAGGGGAATATGTTTATTCCAATATTCAAAGAGGAGGAGTGATATGCTTGTTTGGGTTTTAGTTGTAGCATATTCAGAGAGGAGAAACAAAGATTGGTGGAGATCTCAATGATTGCAAGCACAATCATGATCTACGATAATTAAAGGCCAAGGAGTAGTAAAACTGAAATTGCAAATTTGCAATTCACCTAGACGAAAAATATGAATTGGAGTGGAGCAGAGGAATTATGAGTCAAGGGAAAAGGTATGACTGAACATGTTATGTGTTGACATTTTGGGTTTTCTTAACCAAAATTGAAATTATAAATAAGTATTTTGCGGAGATGATTTATATATGTCAACATGTGGTTCAAAATTAAAGTGAAAATGTTGCAAATGCGGAGATATAAATGAATGGAAAATGAATGAAAAAATGTGCTATCTTGGGTGATATAAAAAGAAGTATGCATTTTTATGTGAGAGGGTTTATTATCCATATTGTGGATTCTTCGCAGTTTTGTTTAAGTCATTTTGGACCAAAGCTTGTAGTTGGAATGGGAGAATTCTTTTGATTTGTGTTTTAAGATTGAAAACACAATTTCTTGATGTTGTAGAATCTTTGTTTTTACCATCATGTGGCGGCACCTAAGGAGGAGTTATTCAGGAGGGACACAATGTACGAATTATACATTATTCATCAAATAGGTTGAAAACATGTTCTCTGTACACAGGTGAAGAGATGTGAATTGATGTTGTATGATGAATAAAAGTGCAGGAAAATGTTTGCATTAAAATGACGAGCTTATGGTATGAAGGGCATGCGAGTATTCACAGTGACAAAGACGGCACAAAAGAGTGGAGTCCAGAGAGTTGCAATTGAAAAAAGAAGGTTTATTGATAACCTTAATGGGAGCATAAGGTATGATACATAATTTTGAGAAGGTATTTTTGAATGTTGGAAAATGAATGGTTTATTTATTTTCACCATAAAATAAATCTTGGAAAACATGGATTTCATTTCTACTAAAGACCCCATTATCATGTGAAATGATAATGGGAAAATGAGGATCTTTCATAAGAATGAAGTATGAGAGAGAGTGAAGATTTTACATCATAAAATGTATTAAGGGTGTATGTTCGTTGGAATATTTTATAACTTGAATTAAGTCAAAATATCCACTATTGTAAAATTATTGAGTCAAGCTTTGAAGTCAGACATATGTTAGGATCAAATGAAAATTTGGATAGTTTGAGTTAAGATTAAGTATTTTTCATCCAAGTTGAAAAGTTGATGTAAAGTCTGAAGTCAAAGAGTCATAAGCTAAGTCAAAGGTATGAATGTAATTGGGTGCATGATTGGCGGAGCTCGACACCCAAAGAGTTGGTCATTGTAACACAAGCATTACTAAAGTGTTGTTTGTAGCAGAGTGAAACAAGATAATTTCCCAGAGATGATTCTAAGACAGAGAACGAAAGAGGTCAAGCGCAGGAAGAGAGCTTGTATTTTTTATGGAAAGTGTGAAGGATTGTTGAAAAGGGGGTTCGAATGAAATCCACATGTGAATAGATGAAGTTCATAAAGGAGGAGAAGATGACTGTTGATAGTCATTTCAGAAGATCTGATGAAGACCACAACAAAAGAAGGAAGAAGGAAAATTCCAAGGTAAGTGGCATATGTGAGCAGTTGACTAAGGAAGATTATGAGCGGGAGAAGGCTGACATAACAGTTCACCTTGAATTTTTGATGGAATTATTGCAGAGGAATATGAAAAACAAGACACATGTTTGGACCATGAAGAAGAAAGTGAAGTGACAAAGACTACACGCAAAGAGGGAAAAACAGGTAAAAATACAGTTGACGGAAGAGATGAAGAACTCAGAGAGGCTGAGTTAAAAATGGATGTTTCCATTTGTGGCCCAGAACATGGTGAAATTCTGGGTGAAGTGATTAATGAGGAATATCTCATGAAATATTGGGATAGTTCAAAAGAATCTAAAGATGTTTTGATGAGAGAAGCAGATGAGGCTATGAAGCCTTGCATTTTTAAATCTCACATTTTATGTATGTTTGCAGGATGTGCGAAAGATGGTGGACAGTCTGGTGAAATTATCACATAGATGAAGGAAACTATTGAGGGGAAGTGTGATGAAGAATGCCTTTTAGAGGAGGAAGGTACTGATTTGTTGCAGTTGGAAGAAATCATAAATGAATTCTTGTTTGGGGTAAGACAGCCAGTTGAAGCTGTTATGGAGCAGGAGCATAAAGGAAATACCGAAGAGATATTCCAAGGAGGTAAACAAATGTATTTGTTTAATGAAATTGCTGATGGAATTTTGCAGTGTAATGAAACAGAAGGTTGTGATGAAGTGCTAGAAATATTTCACATGGAAATCGAGTTCTTGGAACGATGACTTAAGGAACCTGAGGGAGAAATGAAGCTTGCAGAACCTGATACATAAGAGATTGCAGTTACTATGCGTGATAGGGATGAAATGTTTTTAAAATTTATAGATTTGAATGAATATTATAACTTTTCAGATAATAATGTGACTATAGGTACAAAAAACGACATTAACAGATATTATGTCGAAATCAGAGAAATTGAACAGAAATAATTTGGAGTTGAGATGAAAGATCAGGGGCAGCAAGAAAGTTATGTCTGAAGAGACATGAAGGAGACAAAAATATTGAACCAGTAGGATAAATATGAAAGTAGCCAGTAGTTCAAAACAAGATCTACTGAAATCCAAAAATTTGATGATGGGATATTGGTACTTGAAGCATCAAAAGAGACCGAAAGGTCTTATCTTTTTAAAACTAACAGTTTGTTGGTGAATGCAGGTACAACAATGGATGAGAAAGTTGTTGCTATAAAAGCAATCAAAGAATATAGTTGTAATCAAGAAGGAGTTCTTGATTATTTTTCATTGCAGAAAGTTGAGTGTTCAACTCAGTTAGAGAAGAAAGCATTAGAAAAAGAGGAATTACTCCAAGGAATTGGCGAAAGAAAGTGTTGGAGAAGTCGATGGAATCCGATTGACAGAGTGAGTGATGAGTGACCAAATCGAGTTGATACTTTGAAGGACCAGCGACAGAACAGAGTTTGGAATCCTGGAGGGAGAAAGTCATTAGGACTTGTGGCTGTCGCATTATTACAGAAAAGTGATAGACCTCATAGACAGGAGTCTATGGAAACTTCTCTACATGGGGAGTCTGATGCAGGAGCATCAAGCTAAATTTTCATTATTCATTTGTGTAATTTAGGGGGTGAGGTGTTTTAATTATTTTATTAATTATTTTTCTCATTTTTAATAAATTAAGAGAGAAAATATAAATGTGAGGATTATTGTAAATATTTCTTAAATAATTAAGGATATGAGTGGAGTTGAATTAGGTAGATAATCTAAGGATTAGGAATTCCATAAACGGGACTTAGTTGAGTCCAAAAAAAGGATAAATCTAGTTTAGATTTTAGTTGAGATTTGTGTGGAGGAATTTATGGAGTGGAATAAATTCATATTTATGTATAAATAGGAGGATTGTGTGAGGATGAAAGACAAGTGAGACAAGTGAGAAATACAGAGAGAGTGAGGAATGGGTTGAGAGCTTTTTGTAAGGGTTGAGAGCCGAAAGGCCATCCACTGTAATATTTGGCCAAGGAATTTCTTGTGTATTTATATATCATTATATTTGTGTTTGTATAAGCTCTCTTTTATTTATGCACGTTTTAAGCAGTTGCAAATGTTTGTTTAATGAAGAGTTTTTTTTTAGAATTTTTAAATGTGAAGAAAGCACACGAGTTTTTAATATGCTAGGATCTGATTTAACCCAGTACCCTGGAATCAAAAAGGCCTTTATAAATTTTTTTATAATCACAATAATTAATTTCCATGTTTATTGGATGGGTGAATTGAGAATTGACCCTTGATCCAATACTAGTTTTCCCTATTCAAGTGTAGCTCCTTTATTAGGTAATGAATCTACCACTGTATTCAAATTTTTGTACACATGGAAGAATTCAGTTTGCTCAAATTTCATTGTTTATAAATGATCCTTTGAAGGATATAAGGATAAATTGGGCTTGGCAATCTTTTAGCTTTCCACAAATCACAAATTACAACCATCGAGTCTCCAAACACTGATATTTTGGTAATTTTCTTTGCTATTGCTATTTCCAAGCCTTCCAAAGTGCTAGGTATTCATCTTGGTTATTAGACACAATACCAATCCCTAAGAATATTGAGTCTATATTTTTCCATCGGGGAATATAATAACTCCTCCTGCTCCTGCCACACCTAGATTTTTTATTTTATTATTAAAAATACACATATTTTATATTTAATTTTAAAAGTTTAATATTATAAAATATTTCATTAAATTTACATTACATTTATAAAAATAAATATTTGGAATTAATTATATTAAATACAAAAGGAAATATATTGGATTTAATAATAAGAATGATGAAGTTTTACCATATAATAACATTAATTTTTAAAAAATATTTTTCTTAGATAATTATAAAATATTTGAAGATAATATTTGTACATGTAAAGTTGTGATACACACACACATAAGTAGAATAAATCCCTCCCCCATGTCCTCCTTTAAAATTATATGTTTAATGGGGGTGATAAATGTGGGGAGGTGGTCTCCCAAATGGAAGTGTTAAATGCAAGAGGGGACTCTCTGATGGAATTGTTAAATGTGCGTGGGGGGGATGCTGTAGTCTGTTGGCCATGCAGAACAACTAATCTAATGGCTTCCCACATGTTATAGGTTTTGAAATATGTGTCTACCAACCTACATTCCAATGGGTATTAACTTTTTCAGTATCGAGTGTAGATTTCGATCCTTTTCCATTAATTATTTAGTCTTGCTCCTAGGCCTTGCTTCTCTCATTATTTTGTCCCTGCCACTATTATTTCCACCAGATGTTATTGGATTTACTTGTTTGCAGCTAATGTTTACCTCCACCTTTGGTGACCTTCTGCACTCATCCCTCTCACCCTTTGTGGTCCTAAGGGACCATAATTCTCCATTGCTGCTAAATGTAGAGTATATGTTAAGCGTTGTTGAAGGGTGCTCACTCCTTTCCAAGTTTCATGAGGTTCATCTTATTGTCATAAAGCTACTTAATTTAATTAGGATCTTTCTTGCCACCTCAGCCATAACTAGAAAAATATATCTTAGCCACGGGGGAGGAGGTGGCCAAAAAGACATTGGGGGCTCTTGTGCCAGGTTCATAGCTGAAGCACCATATTGTCATTTTCAAGGTCGCACCCCACTATAAATTCAATTTGAATCGCATGAGATGGAAATGGAGGTAAGACACTACTTCCTAAGGATTTTAAATGTTGAATTTTTGGACAACATAGTTGCATGGATCTTGAGCCTAGGGACTAATTGAGGTCATAAAAATCACTATTTTCACACAATGGACCTATACTAGCACCTCAAGACTTTGCTGGGAAAAGTGTTGCTAGAATCGAGGGATGCTAGGAACCAAATCTTGAATAATATGGACAAATTAAAACTTCTATTTATAGACATTTAGGGACACTTGACTCACATAGAATTGGGTTTGCCTCCATCTGAAGGTGACCGTCCTCCATGAAAAGAAGAAGCCCAACCAATAAAGGTGGACATATACTTATCTGCTTGAAGCCTTTGTTTATGTTATTCTATATTTTAGTCATGAAGCTTCAAACTGGGTTTACTTTTTTTTTTTTTTTTAATATTTTTGGCTAGTTTTCCCCCTCATAGGGACAACCCTAAAACTCAACAGACAATCTATTTCTAGTTCTTGTTGTTTATTGAAGGACATTTTTTCTTCTATCTCTGGTTTGGTTTCCCTAGTGGCAGGTCGAAGACATGAAGCAATGATATTTTTAATAATTTTGATGAATTTTTAATGAAATTTTAATTTACCAAAAAAAAAGCAAAGAGTACATGTAAATTTTACATTGAGTTATTCCATGGAAACGTCTGTCCAGACGGAAGTGGGGAGTGGAAAGGGTTGCAAAGTGTCAATAGCTTGATTATTTCCCCTTTTTTGCACTGGAAAACTTCGCAGCTACAAAAGTAAGAATTTCATGCTTCATGTTATTCCAAAAGAAAGAGTGACGTGCGCGTGCATCAGTCTTCTGAAATTTTGAATGTCCAACAATGGGAGAGGAGTGAAACTATTCCAAGATGTGGGGTTTGAGGGTGGAGGTCAGGGCTAACACCACCCAATCCTTGTAGAGGAGAACCTCATCCTTCCAAGAGTAATCCACCGAGGAATTAGGATCTTCTCATAAATGGTTAATGAGCTAGGACAGATAAGGCTGGTAGAACCATTCATGACATGCTTCTTCCATCCAACCTGCTATGTGTAGAGAGAGGGATAAGAGGGTGACCTTGTCCTAAAATTAGCGTGATAAGGCATCAACCACTACATTGTCACACTCCTTATTATAAATTATCTTATAATCATATCCAAACATTTTTTTAAGCCATTTATATTTTTGTGGCAACGATAGACATTTCTCTAGAAAATATTTTAGGTTATGATGGTCAGTGCAGATTTGGAAATGACGCCCCAGTAAGTATGGTCACCAAGTGTCTACTGCATGTAATATGGCCACCATTTCTTTCTCATATGTTGATTGACCCAAATGTTTGCCACTAAGTTGTTGACTAGTGAAATCCAATGGTCTACATTCTTGCATTATTACTATGCCAATGCCTGTACTTGAAGCATCAAATTCAACCACAAAATATTTGGTGAATTACGGTTAGGCCAATACTGGAGTGGAGAAAATGGCATGTTTGAGAGATAAGAAGGCTTGTTGATCTATGTCAATATAGAGAAATAATTTTTTCCTGAGAAGATTAGTGAGGGGTCAGGAAATGCATCGATAATTGTGGAAAAAATTTCAATAGTAGCCTGTGAGACACAAGAATCCCCGCAAAATCTTCAGGTTTTTGGTTGGGGCCAATATTGCATTGCCTGAATCTTTTTTCGGATCAACCCTCACTCTGTCACGACCCAGAATGTGTCCCAAATACTTATTCCATTCTAAAGGATCACTTGGATATTTTGATAAATAATTTGTGATATTTGAGAAATCACAATATCTAGTTAACATGTTGAAGGTGTTTGTCCCATGTTATGCTATAGATGAGAATGCCATCGAAAAATACTAGGAAAAATTTTCTGAGATATGGTTTTAGAAAGTGGTTCATGAGGTTCTGAAAAGTGGATGGAGCAAAAGAGAGATCAATTGGAATAACCAGGAATTAATAATGGCCTTCATGAGTTCAGAACGCTGTCTTGGGAATGCCAAATTCCTTCATGCGTATTTGGTGATAGCTTGAGCAAAGGTATAGCTTGGTAAAAACGGAGTTCATCAAGAAAATCATCAACTATGGGAATAGGAAATTTTTCCTTGATAGTGAGCTTGTTAAGGGCCCTAAATTAATGACACATGTGTCATTATCCATATTTATTTAGAACCATGACCACTGGAGATGAATCAGGGCTGGTTTCAGGACGAATAACACTCGCTTCGAGGAGTTCCTTGATGATTTTTTTAATTTCATTATTTTGTGCAAAAGGATATCGATATGGGTAGACATTTGGCGATTGGGCAGCTGGGAGAAAAGGGATTCTATGTTTACATTAACCCTTCAAGGTTGGGAGATACTTAGGTTTGTCAAAGACCCATTGGTGCCGATCTAATACCTGTTGCATATAAGAATGAATATGAGGAGGTGTGGATTCAATGGACTAGATGACATTAAATTGTGATAATATCCCATGATGACCCTTTTTTTAAATCTTCTTCATTCGATGTGAGTTTATGAATGTAGGATCACTTGCCTAGAGACCCCTCAATGTGTTAGTGTGGTCGTTCTACTTAAAGCTCATATATAACTCTTGGAATTCCATTGTGATAGGGCCTAGTGTGGGGAGCCATTCAAAACCAAGGACAATCTCACAACCACGCATTTCAATTGAAAACATGTGGGTTTTGAGGTGATAATCCCCCATTTGAAGCTTAATATTTTCACAACATTCTTCACATTTTTTTGTCCCCCCATCAACAATAAGGACTTGGGAATTAGATACCTCCTGTACAAAACAATGAAAAAATTCTGCTACTATGTTATGGAAAAAGTTATGTGTGATATCACTATCAATCAACACCACTACTGGTCAATGTTTAATAAAACCTCAGATTTTGAGAGCCTGGAGTGAAGAAATTCCAGCCAAGGCATGTAGTGATATTACCAGCTCATAGGGCATAACTGTGAGATCATGGTCCAGGTCGGTTTGGGGTTCACCTGCTTCTTCCTCAGGCACTTCAGTAAATGGAGCTTCATCATCTGAATTTTTTTAAGTAGCATCAATTTGAAAGAATTTTGGTTCCTTTCACTTATGTCTTGGGGAGTGCTTGTCATCATAGTAGTAGCAGAGTCCTTGTTTCCTTCTTTCGGCCATTTCTGCTGGTAACACCTTTTGAAGATTAATTGTTTGGGTGGGGCCCGTAGCTGGTGGTAAGTGCCTTTGGGACAAAATTTGGATGATTGGACTGGGAATTTAAAGTGACTTCTACATCTAAGACCTTGCAGCGTGAGTCCAACCAAGTAGTTGGGTGATGCATTCTGACATGGGATTTGATGCCTTCCTTTAGGCCACTGATGAAACATTCCAAGTAAAAGGAATCTCTTATTCCTTCAATTGCTATGGAAACTATGCAAAAGATGCACTATTGTCCCTTATTGTACCTGTTTTCTTGAGCTTAGTGAGATGGCCCAAAAAGTGAGATTTCTAATCAAAGTGGCCACAAATGGATTTTGAGAACATGTTTCAAGTTGGCCACTACAGATAAAATTTTTGATGCCACTACCACCACTTCCATCTCTCTTGGTCCAAGTAAAGGAATCCCACATGTATTTTAGTTCCATCTTACTAGATATTATTAAGGAGGAAATATTATTCCATTTGTGCCACCCATACTGTGGGGTTAGAGCCATCAAATTTGTACATGTCCAACTTGGGTGTCTGGTGGCTCGAAGAATGGTGATCTCCATGGAAACAAATGTGATGGTTGGATTCTCCTTCTATGTGCGCATCAACACTATTTTCTTCCCTAATGGGTTTGTGAGGCATCTTTATAGCTTCCAACACTTGTGTGAGCTAGGTGGTAATAGACACCTGGAAGTCATTGAATTTTTTTCTCAAGGTTTTCGACCTTCTTGGCAACCCTTTTTGTATTCATAACTTGAGACTTAGTGCTAAGCATACCCTATCCCCAGTCAAATTTTGAGCTTAATTAAGAGTAGCATGCTTGGAAAGAGGTTAAGCTCAGGAGTCTAGTGACGTGGGTCACTTGAAGCTGCGTCGGGAAAAAAATGGGACTGCTTGAAAATTGGGGGCTTACAAGTAAATGGTACCACTGTGACCATCTCACTGTCCTGAATCTTATGGACTAAGTCTCTCACAAGCATCATGAAAAAATACCTATACCTTTTTTTTAATACTCTGAAAGGATTTTTACTCCCAGTTGATCACTACTCTAGTGGTCGAATTATAGAAAGCATAAACTGCCAATTATCTCACAAAAATTGGGCCTGAACTGTAGTAACATAAACCCTATGGTATTGGCACTGTAGAATGTGTTTCAGAAATCTGATTTGGACTATGGAGGCCAAAAACCTCATTGCAAAAAGAATATGATTTGTGCTGTGAAAACCCCTATTGCTAAATTTGATCTATAAGGTGGGGGGAGAAACCCAATTGCTGGATATGATCTGGGAAGTGACAGTTGATCCCCAATAACTGGATCTTATTTGGATGAAAAGGTAGGGGGCGATCTTCAGATATTTTAGGGAACTATGATCTCAAAGGAGTTTCAGGGGCTACATATCACAATATATGTAGGGGTCCAACAATAGTACTCGACCCAATATTTCAGGGTGCTAACTAAGGATGACTGACTATACCCTTAAACGTACTACCTGAATATGCAATCCATGCGTGGTTCTATCTAACACGCTACTACTCAAAGGGGTAACCACAGGGGTTACAAGGGAGTCCAACAAGTGTGACCACCTCTTGTAGTTCCTGCACGCATGACTCCCAAAATACACAGGTTTATGTGCTCAATGACACATCTTGTGGTTTAAATACGATAAATCATGTATCTAGCCTAAAGCAAAGTCTACAAAAATTGGAGGCACAACTAGCCTTGGAAATTACTCTGATACCACTTGTTATGCACTTGACCTGCGAGAAAACTAGAATACCAGAAATACGAAACAATATGGCTGGAAACATAGAAATATCACATGAACTAAGACAAGCTACAAAGATATATTATTATTCAAAAGCATAAGACAATGTTCAATTTCTTCTTAGAGGGGGAAACCTACAACATAGCAGAGCTCAATTACAATAAGACTTGATGCCTTTTCCCTTTCTATCTAATACATTTTATAGATTTATGACATCCAAAACCCTAACTACTAGTGGTCCCTTGCATAACACAGGTTAACCACTTTATTTATTAACTATGGCCCATTTATAACTAATTTTGGTCCCTTTTCTATAATGTGGCACAACCACTTACAATTATTATTAATGCGGATAACTACTTACAAAATTTATTGACTCAACTAACTAACTATGACTATGATGAGGCTTATTACATGAATAAGGGAATTAGGGTTGGACCCTAACATTGGTCAATGCGTAGCGAGATATTTTTGGAGTAGTGTCTTCTAGCTCTAGATCTTGTGGTGGTTTTAATTCTTAGTGTTAGCACTGTTTTTGATTTCTTTGAAAATTTCCCTCTCCATCATTTTATTTGGCCTCTAGCTCCTTATGCTTCATTTTTTCAAATGATAAATTCCAACGCAAAAGCAACCCCCCCCACAGAAAACCTTTAATATATATATATCATATATTACAAATATGATATCATATATTTTGCGCACTTAACTGCATTGGAGCCCTTACCTTTTTATCGCAATTCGCTTGTTGTAGATCCAAACTTCATTTACAAAACAATTACCATATCCCAAAAACCTTTCCATATATTATATTACATATAATATATGTAATATCATTATTGCACACCTATATCACTTTTCACAAATCAAACTCTTTCCTTTTAGCGCTTCAGTGCACATCACAAAACATACTACTTCACAGATCGCTGAATATATAATTTCGCACTTCGCCAACCTTAAATCCTTGTGATCACCGCATATCTTATCACATGCGATGTGAAATATTTATCGCATCACACAAATTTAAAATTATCACTCTTCACAATTGCATCCACTGCCGCTTATGTCTTATGCTTCAACGCTTTCTTTTCCTTGATTGCGATATAGTGGGAACCTTCTTGCCACATCACCTCCGTTCTCGTCGCACATCACACTTCACATTTTTTAGCCTTTAAAGCTCGTCCCTAATAAAATAAACCTTAAAACTTGTGATGTGCGATATTGGCGTGGATGCGATGAAGTTCAAAGCTGAAAGCCTAAAGGATTTCAAGTTTGGGTGTATGAGGTATTATGTTGTTTTATGAAGAAAGGGCTAAACATGACATAATGACTCGGGTAGGATAAGACCCGACAAAGAGAAAAGGGTATAGTAATGCTGAACGTTGCGATAATAAGGAGATAGAAACCATGGGTCAATTTGGGAAAAGGGCATTCATACAGAACTATGATGATATAACAACAAGAATGGAAAAGAGCAGTAAATGCGACCAACACAGAAATCATATCTATTGAATCAGCTAGTGCAACACTAGATTTAATTATCCAGCAATGGTTTTTTGAAGAAGCAGGGCCACATGTCAGATTTATTCTATCATAGCCTCTTCGTGATCCCAAAAGGAAATGAACAACGACAGAGTTTCTCTGAAACATATTTCTACCAGTACTCTTAGCACCAACACATTTCCGCGAGGCATCAGGCAACATTCAAGGAACAACCACATGTCACTTTCACTGTTGTTTACACTTTTTGTGGAGTTGGTTGCACCAGAACAAAGGAGGAGTCTTTCTATAGACTGCCACAATAAACAACCACTTCAAATTGTTAGCCTTGATGTTGTTTATTTTGTTTATGTCATAGCACTTTGTATTAAAGTTTTAGGATAAGCCTCATCTCTTGCACGAGATTGTAATAACTTTTGGGAATAGATTTACTCCTTTTGTGGGGATGACAGTTTTATATTTTTGTATATATGTGACAAACTACTATGAGACAAGAGGGAGATGGGTGGTGGCACAGGGCCTAGTTCTCTGACCCTGTTGTTGATCCTCATGCTATTCTTGAAGCTTTGTATTTTTGAACACATAATATATTCCAGTTACACTCTTGAGGATTCACAAAATCATATGGTGTGTGTATCGTTTTCCCTTCTATTTTTACATATTTTATCTGTCTTTTCAGGTTTATCATAAAAGTTCTATCTTATGTTTTTATCAGTCTTATGAACCTCCAAGTCATATGGATCTGTTTTTGTAAGTATTGTTCCAAGCTTTCCTGATTCAATATAAATTGAAGAGTGTTCATAAGCATTCCTTGAGGTGGAATTAAACCATGTTTCATGTTTTTGTAAGTATTTTGATCTAGCTGCATGCTAATATGTTTTTGTCAGTCTTGATTCACCAAGCATTCCCGATTCATGAGGTCATGTTAGTCAAAAGTATTCCTGATTCATGAGGTCATGTTAGTCAGAAGCATTCCTTGTAATGGGATTCTTTAAATGTAAAGTGAGATTCTTGTAAGTCTTTTAAAAACATTCTTTCACTATACATTTCAGATCTGGAATTTGTGTCATTTTTCCTCCCAGTAGTGAATTTTTGTCCTACAGACCCATTTTATTTCTTCCATTCTTCTAACCATCAGGCTACAAACTCAATTTTGCTACCACATCATACATCATTGCCCTCATATGTGTTAGAGCCTTTTATCTGTTCAAAATTCCTTTCAAAGTGTGCTTGAGATTCAACCACTTTCCAAAAAACCTAATCAAATCACAAGAATAGCCCTCGATCATTAAATTACTTAGATTTTAAGATGTGTTTGGTCAGACACTTGATGCAGTCCAAGTGATGATTCTAGCACCAACATATTTTGATGCATCTATCGGGAGACGAGGGCCTTGAAACGAAGTATTATCCTGAGTCTCTTGTTTTAATTGATGAAGATAAATTATTGATGGTGAAAAATAATTGGTGACTTGAAGAGGACTGCAGTTTTTTCACCTCATGACTCCATTGTTCCGGATCCAGTAGCAACTTCACGGGGATGCATAGATCAAATTTTCAGTGGAAGTTTTGGATAAACAACTACACCTTTTTCAATTATGAAAGGGACATCGTTGCAGAGGTAGCATTTAATGTTTTTCCTCATTCAGTAGTTGATGATTTGGAGTCTTCTTATAGTCCAAACATTCAATGATTTATGAGTATCCCGTGTTGTGATTATTCTCATCATGAGCTGCACTATGTTATGATATGGATTCTTTCAATTTTACTCTTAAGATTCAGAACCCATATGAGGTTTTTTCAGCTATTTGAATGATTGTACAATAAATTCCATATTTCATGAAGATTTCCATTCAAATCAGATTAAAAGAAGAAGAATGAATAAGCTCATTGTTTTGAGCATTATTTTAGAAAGATAGATTTAAGTTTTCATTTTGAATCCAACTTCAGTTTGGAGAAATAATTTGCAGAATTGAAATGATTGTTTTTGACTCCATTACACAATGGCTAGGCACGCTGGTTTTTTGAGTTAATAAGCAAGATTGCTGGTTGGAGAATTAAGAGCTGGATAAGGCATTGGAACTATGGTTCTTGATAACCCGCAGGGGGCATATCATCCCCAATTAGAGCCACTGTTAGCACTGGTTTTGATTACTTTGAAAATTTCCCTCTCCTTCATTTTATTTGGCTTCTAGCTCCTTATGCTGCATTTTTTCAAATTCTAAATTCCAACATAAAAGAAACCCCGCCCCCCACAATAAAACTTAAATATATATATCATATATTAAAAATATGATATCATATATTTTGCGCACTTAATCGCATTGAAACCCTTACCTTTTTATCGCAATTCGCTTATCGCAGATCCAAACTTCATTTACAAAACAATTGTTGTATCCCAAAACCTTTCCACATATTATATTACATATGATATATGTAATTTCATTATCGCACACCCATATCACTTTTCGTAAATCAAACTCTTTCCTTTTAGCGCTTCAACACGCATCGCAAAACATACTACTTCGCAGATCAATGAATATAAAATTTGCACTTCACCAACCTTTAATACTTGTGATCGCCGCATATCTTATCATATGCGATGTGCGATATTTATCGCATCGCACAGATTTAAAATTATCACTCTTCGCAATCGCATCTCCTTCCGCTTATGTCTAATGCTTCAACGCTTGCGATATAGTGGGACCCTTCTCGCTACGTCACCTCCATTCTCGTCACACATCGTACTTCCCGAGTTTTTCCTTTAACTCCCGTCCCTAATAACATAAACCTTGTTATAGCATCATTTTTCACCCTCGTGTGATTCATGATTGTCTTTTTGGCCTTGGGCACCCATTCCCACAAACTTGAATAAAAGTTCATAAAAAAAGTGTTTAAAATCCCATACGCAGGTATGCCCAGACTTTTCCGCATGTATACGTGAGTCTAGAGATACTTTTCCGTGTATGCAATTAAAATCATTAAAAAATATGTAAAATTCCATATTTTCGAGGCTGGGTTGATGGTTATTCCAGTAATTCAACCACCCTAGCCCGTGGCCAACTGTTTCCAACTGATTGAAACTACTTTGAGGGAGTATAAAAGCCCCTCATATGCATGGCCTAAGGGAGAGGGAGAAATTATAGATATTATACTCTGTTGGAGCCCCAATTCAAGTCTGATTTCCCGTGCCTCCTGCACTTCCTAGTTTATTACAGGAAACCCTTGTTTCCTGGAGATGTTCATCAGCTTATATGTCATCTCGTGTGCACAAGTCTTGAAAGTATCCTAGCGAGGCAAGGGCGGGATGGATCCGGACGACGGTCTGTTCGAAGATCGTGGAAGGATTCAGGTGATCTCTCCACCTTACTATTACTGTACATGCTGTTCGTAATGAAGAAGAACCATTTTGTTCCCGAATTCATGTGTTAATATCTGCTTGCATATGTGAAAAGATTGTTATTTAAGCATTTATTATTGGAGGGAACGTGAGCACGGTGCTATTGAAAATGAATTTATGCAAGACCAACAGTCACTCAATGTCCTCCGAAATTGTGGATTGCTCAAATTTTTCAAAATGCCAAATATGAAGAGTAATGTTTGATTGCTCAAAATTCTAGTAAATTATTGGGAACCGGAAGAGGATTGCTTCATAATAGATCAAATGCCCATACATATAGAGGTAGAAGACATCTACTTCATTACTGGACTCTCCCAGAGGGGGGATCCTGTATATTTGCACGGTAAGCCTTTGGGAGGGCTTACAGTGGATGACTATGTCCACGTCTACGGTATAGAAGGGTCCAAGAAAGTAGGGACCCAAATTGCAATAAAAGACTTAAGAGAGCTACACATGAAAATTCTCCTTTTTACCATTGGCAGGGTAGTAGGATCTGCTTCCTTGCATCAGGCATCTAGGACGCAGATGAGAATAGCAGTAGAATGCTTAGTTCACCTATATGATTGGTGCACAGCTCTGCTAATGAATATGAAGCAACAACTGACTTCCATCCAAAAAAATAAAACCAAGCATTTCGGGTACGACACCATTTTGACTACATTATTCTTTGAGAAGATTCCAAGGCTTTGACCCAGAGTGATCTCATCGATCAACAACCCAAGAGACCCAAGGATTGCCCGATGGGCAGATTTGATGAAGAGACTGGGGGGAAGTGAAGTTCCCCGAACCACTTGGGATGACGAGTTATTCCAATGGTGGGCGGAACAAGTCATAGCAGTGGAGGACTACCCCTATGCCGGGATGGATTTCTGCGGTGATCCAGACCTCGTCCTTCCACCTGGTGCGGCATGGGGCACAATTGGTAAAATTGCAATTTTTTGACTTATGTGATTTTTTTTTAATTTTTTCAATATATGTGAAAAAACGAAACATGTTTTTTGATTGGATTCAAAATGATTTACAATATTATGATGACCATGATACAGATGTTGGGCCAGTCCGTCCTGAAGGTTACCCACGACATAAGCCCCGTAGAGGCGAGGCGGATACAGTAGACCTAGACAGAACACTCCATGCTGTACAGAGGAACTTGGAGGGGTTAACTCGCCAAGGGCCTATGGCTGCAGTGGAAGATCTGCCTGAGGCCATCCAGAGACGGGTGGTGGGAGTACCACGTGACTGGGTGCGGTTATTCCGCCGAGTCACTACTGTAGTCGTGTTCTATAGGAACACGAATCTTGGGCAGGAACGACAGGAGTAGATAGATATGATCTTTGGATGAATGTATATTTTTTGATACCGAACATGATCGGGCATAAGCCCTAATTTTTGTATGAATTATGGATCCAAATTTTGTATAGTTTTTTGAACACTCTAATGATATATACAGTGATTTTTTGATGTGATGTGAAAAATTTATGAAAAATGCATGATGTTTTTTATGATTAAATTTAATGTATTGAATGATTAATATGCCAATCAATTGCTTGATTAGCTAATGAGTCTGCCATCCAATTGTCAGCTCGAGGAATATGAATGAATTTTAAAAATTTGAATGATCTTTGTAACAAACATACCCTCAAAAACAACCGGAGTAAAAATGGATCTCGAACCTGATAAGTATTGTTCAATTGCGACACCACCAGCTGGGAGTCCAAGAAAACTACCAACGAATCAACACCCAAAGATATTGCCTCCGAGAGTAGATAAATAACTGCAGTTTATTCCGCTACATTATTGGAAGCAGGACCAATGCAGACTCCTCTTGACACTAACAGCTGACCGGAAGGATGATGGAGCACCCAAGTCGTGGAAGCCAAGTTCCGGGTGTGTCTACTAGCACCATCGGCGAAACCGTAATGACTCATGACATTCGACACAACCTGCCAAAGCAGATCAAAAACATCACCATCCCATCAAAGACCTAAAACCATATATGTACAAAAAAAAACTACTATATACAAAAGCAAAATGCCAGGCCGAAGCCTAGGCATAATACTTTTTCAAATAGAGCCCATTTCTAGGCTCCGGCAACTCATTTCCTTCTAAATAAACCAAGGTATATGCTCCTTTTTTAAGGAATTTTTTAAAGACGAAGGGGCCATACCACATAGACTTAAAATTTCCTGCCCCTAGGGCATGCTTCTCTTGGGCATAGACCAAAACAAGGTCACCTTCCGAGAAAACCCTAGGTTTGACTGCCTTATTGTACTGAAATTTGACTCGTTTCTTATGTGCCTCATTCATTGTGGCAGCATCTCGACGCTGCTCATCAAGATGTTTCAGAAGAAGGAGACGTTCTTCAAGACTAGAAGTTCCAGGAAGAAGCTCAACGGCTAACTTAAGAGAAGGAATCTCACATTCAATGGGAAATACGGATTCGAGCCCGTAAACTAGTTGAAACAGAGTAAAGCCAGTTGCAGTTTTCACTGACGTCCTATATGCCCAAAGTGTAGGATACAGCATGATATGCCAGTTGGATCGAGCTTTATTAACTGTCCTTTGAAGAATGGTATTCAAAGATTTATTCACGGCTTCCACTTGCCCATTGGCCTGAGGATAATATGGAGATGAATGCTCCTGCCGGAAACCTAATTTTAGAGCCAACTCAGCCATCATGCTATTCTGAAAATGACTGCCATGATCAGTAACAATCTCTCTAGGAATACCAAAACAAGGAATAACCTGGTTGAAAAGAAAAAGAGTTGCTGTCTCACCATCATTCCCAAAAGTAGGCATAGCCTCGACCCACTTCGTAAAGTAGTCTACTGCTACAATAATGTACTTGTGACCTTTAGACGAAGGCAGGTTACAAGTAGTATAATCAATACCCCACTTTGTAAAGGGACCGACAGTAATGACTGGAAAAAGCGGAGCTGGATGAGCGCGCATTTTTCGAGTATAGACTTGAAACGGATGACACTTTTTGACCGACTCAATACAATCTTTGAAAATCGAAGGCCAAAAGTATCCAGCACGCAAGATTTTTTGGGCTGTAGCAAGCCCAGAAAAATGACCACCACAAGCTCCACTGTGGCAATCATTCAGCACAGCCTCAACTTCTTCGAGAGTTAAGCAACGTCTCAGGATTGAATCAACCCCTCGACAGTATAAAGCATCACCAATAATCAAGTAATTTTTAGCCAAGTGACGCAACTTACGGCGCTCATATTTCGAAAAAGTAGAGGGAAAATTCACAGTATGAAGATACACAATGATATCTCCATACCAAGGATCCTGTGGAGAAATAAGAAACAAATGTTCATCCGGGAAGGATTCATCATAGACTATCTCTTCTCCACAAGGCAACTCAGAGATTAATTCCGCGAAAACTAATGATTTCTTGGACTTGGCAGACATAAAATCAAGATCAAATTCCTGCAAAATCACAATCCATCTATTGTATTTTCCCCCAATCACTTGCCTACTGAGAACAAACTGAAATGGATTGGCTGCTGCCAAAACATAAGTTTTTCGTAGAAGAATATAATGCCTGAGTCACTGGACAACATGAATAGCTGCCAAAGCCAGATTTTCTATCAGAGTATATCGGAGTTCAGGTCCTACCAAGCCTCGACTAAGATAGTATATAACATGCTCTGCAAGAGCATCATCCTCCTGAACCAGAACCATACCAATGGTAGATTTTGCTGCTGCAATATACAAAAGGAAATCCCTGCTATAATTAGGTGGACTCAATAAAGGAGCAGAGGTCAATGCTTTTTTCAAAGCATCGAATGAGCGCTGAGTGAAGTCATCCCAAAATAATGGAACTCCCTTCTTCAACAATCTCATAAAACCTTTGGTAACTTCAGCATAATTTACGATAAATCTCCGAAGAAATTTAGCCTTTCCTTGTAGACTTTGAAGTTGACGAATAGATGACGGGGGAGGCAACTGAAGTATTTCCTCAACCTTGAAGGGATCTACCCTAATCCCTTCCCTAGACACAATGAATCCCAATAACCGCCCGGAGGTGACCGTGAAAACACACTTGTTCGGATTCAACCTAATCTTATAGAAACAACATCGTTCAAATACTTGACGGAGGTGAGAAGGATGATCAATTCTCTTTCGAGAACGAGCAGCTAAATCATCCAAATACGCCTTGATAATATGTTTGATGTCGTGGAAGGCATATGACATGGCCCGCTGAAACGTAGCCCCAGCATTTTTAAGACCAAAAGGCATAATTGTAAGCAAAAGTACCCCAGGGACAAATAAAGGCAGTCTTATGCTGATCTTCAGGACGGATAGTAATCTGATTATATTCAGAGAAACCGTCCATGAAGGAGAAAATCTCATTACCGGCACACTCATCAATAATTTGATCTATAAATGGTGTGGGGTAATTATCTTTAGGACATGCTTTATTAAGGTCTCTGAAATCAATGCAAACTCGAATTGTTCCTTGTTTTTTATCTACGGGAACAGGGTTCGAAACCCACTTTGTCAAAGGAACAGGGAAAATAAATCCCTCCTTGAGAAACTTCTCTACCTCGGCTTTGATAGCTGCAGCCTTCCTAGGATTGACCGGACGAAGTTTTTGCCTCACAGGCTTAGCATTTTCGTAAGTCTTGATATCATGCTGGACAATAGATGGATCTATACCAGGAATTTCCTCATAATACCAAGCGAATACATCCCTAAACTCTTTAAAGAGATCAGTGTAAATCTGGATTTCTTCAGGGGAACATTCAACTCCGATGAAGACATTCTCTATAACATTGGGATCCCTGTAAATGTTCACCGAGATAGTTGGAGAAATCACAGCCATGTTCCCTTCAGCATATACCTGTGTTGGTGCTAAAGGGTTCAGGACTGGGCGAACAGGACTAGGAGACAAAGGACTTGGAAAACTTGATTCAACTTCGCTCAAATCAGGTAAAAAGTAAGACCGATGATACAAATCATCCCGCGGTCTATCTATACCAGTCATAGCTTCCAAGATGGCCTCTTCAGATGGAAGAGTGGTATCAAGGAAATCCAGGGTGGAAGAAGAACTAAGTGTCCAAGCCGGAGCCACATCTCCATCCAACTCATCCGGAGAAAGAGGAGCTGGAATGGACTCTGCAGAGTCAACAATAGATTGATAAGCAATCTCAGCTGCAGACATCGGAAATGCCATTCCACCCACTTGACCTTCCGCTAATGTGGAGGTAGGGGAAGGCAAGGTCCAAGGATCCAAAAAAAATGAGTTCTGAAGAACTCTCTTCGAATAGGAGCCCTGGAGGATGAAATTGCATTTATATGAATAGTAGGAGGTGGAATATCAAAAGTACCCATCAAATAAGAATACATTCCAACCCCTAAATTCTCAACAGGCGGCTTGGCATTATCCACTTTTGGAATAGTTGAGTCAGCAGATGCATTCAGGTGTACAGGAGAACAATCCAGTTGATCTACTGTAACAATCATCCCTTCATGAGGGAAACAAACCTTAAAAATTTCAATGTGTGATATTGACATGGATGCAATGAATTTTAAATCTGAAAGCCTAAAGGATTTCAAGTTTGGGTTTATGAGGTTTTTACGTTGTTTTATGAAGAAAGGGCTAAACACGGCGGAATGACTTGGGGAGGATAATACCTGAAAAAGAGCAAAGGGCATAGTAATTCTGAACATCACGGTAAGGATATATACACCACGGGTCAAGTCGGGCAAAGAGCATTCATACAGAACTATGATGATATAACAACAAGAACATAAAAGAGCAATAAACGCGGCCAACACAATAATCAGATCTATTGAATCAACCAGTGCAGCACTAGATTTAATTATCCAACAGTGGTTTTTTGAAGAAGCAGGGCCAGATGTCAAATTTATTCTATCATAGCCTCTTCGTGATCCCAAAAGGAAAGGAACAGTGTCAAAGTTTATCCGAAACATATTTCTACCAATACTCTCAGCATGATCACGTTTCAGCGAGGCATCGGGCAGCATTCAAGGAACAACCACATGCCAATTTCATTGATGTTTACACTTTTAGTGGAGTTGATTGCACCAAAACAGAGGAGGAGTCTTTCTATAGACTGCCACATTAAACAACCACTTCGAATTGTTAGCCTTGATTTTGTTTATTGTGTTTATGTCATAGAAATTTGTATTAAAGTTTTAGGATAAGCCTCATTTCTTGCACAAGATCATAATAACTTTTGGGAACATGTTTAATCCTTTTTTGGGGATGATAGTTTTATATTTTTGTATATATGTGACAAAATACTATGAGACATGAGGGGGATGGGTGGTGGGACAGGGCCTAGTGCTTTGGCCCTATTGCTGATCCTCATGCTATTCTTGAAGCTGTGTATTGTTGAACACATAATATATTCCAGTTAGACTCTTGAGGATTCAAAAAATCATATGGTGTGTGTATTGTTTTCCCTTCTATTTTTACATACTTTATCTGTCTTTCCAGGTTTATCATACAAGTTTTATCTTATGTTTGTATTAGTCTTGTGAACCTCCAAGTCATATGGATCTGTAAGTCTTGTTCCAATCTTTCCTCATTTAGTATAAATTGAAGAGTGTTCATAAGCATTCCTTCAGGTGGAATTAAACCCTGTTTCATGTTTTTGTAAGTCTTTTGATCTAGCATGCATGTTAATATTTTTTTGTCAGACTTGATTCACCAAGAATTCCTTATTCATGAGGTCATGTTAGTCAAAATAATTCCTTGTAATGGGATTCTTTAAATGTAAAGTGAGATTCTTGTAAGTATTTTAAAATCATTCTTTCACTATACATTTCAGATCTGGAATTTGTGTCATTTTTCCTCCCAACAGTGGATTTCTGTCCTACAGACCCACTGTCTTTCTTCCATTCTTCTAATCATCAGGCTACAAAATCAATTTTTCTACCACATCATACACCAATGCCCTCATATGTGTCAAAGCCTTTTATCTGTTCAACATTCCTTTCAGAGTGCTTGAGATCCAATCACTTTCCAAAAAACCCAATCAAATCATAAGAATAGCCCTCGATAATTAAATTACTTAGAGTTTAAGATGTGTCTGGTCAGGCGCTTGCTACAGTCCAAGTGCTAATTCCAATGCCAGCACTTGGTATTATTCCTCTTTTTGGTTTATGTAGAATAATTTCTTTTGAAAACATTTATGCCTCTTATTGTACCTATTATCACAATTAAAACAATTAGTCCCTGTGCTCTTCCTTCATCCATTTGCTAAGGTATCAACCATGTTTTTTGAGGGAGATTAGGAAAGTAAGAATGATGTTTTCTATTGCTGTTATTGACAATTCTTCATAGTAACCAGGTTTATAATTTCAAATTTCCTTTCCAAACTAAAAGCATTCTTTAGGTATTTAGGTTCAAATATATGCACCTCATGTTGGATGTTCTCTATCAAAGGTACCATAAATATGTTTGAAAAATTCTCTCCTAAATGTTCTTTACTATGAGACTCAACTTTTGGATTTTTTGAATGTAACCTCCCCCACTATTATAATACTCCCCTTGCGAAGCCCCATCGAAATACCCTCATAGAATACTTACATCTTGGTTTTAAGTGAGCATAGGTCTGCCACCATAATGCAACTTAGATTGAGTTTAGTGGGAAAGAATGGCTATGCCTTCAACAACTATTTTCTCCGAATAAGAAGAGATGTTTTGAAATTTTTTTGCATTACTCATAGCCAAATGCCCCGGCTTAAAATAAGAGGGAGGTCCCTATAATTTTTTGTGGACCTATTATCATTCCAAACTTTCCAGATCTCTTCAAAAGGAAAACCCTCCTATCTGCATTCAGGTTCAAGTAAAGCATGGTGTTATCTATAGATGTTATTGACCATTTTTCCTAGGAACAATTTTTTTACTTTCGAATTTCCTTGACAAAGTAAAAGAATGCTTTATGGATTTAGGTTCAAAGATATGCACCTCATGGTGGATGCTCTCCACTAAAGTGACCATAAATATGTTTGAAAAATTATCCCCTAAAATTTTCTTTACTATGAGACTCAACTTTTGGAATTGTTGAGTGTAACCTCCCCCACTATTAGAATCCTCCCCCCAAAAAGCCCCGTCTAAATAACACCATGGAATGCTTACATCCTAATTTTCAGTGAGCACATGTATATCACTATAATTCACCTTAGATCGAGCATAGTGGGAAAGAATGGCTACTCCTTTAGCAATTGTTTTCTCCGAATAGGAAGATATGTTTTGAAAAATTTCCCTATTCCTCGCTAGCCAAATTCCCCGTAACAAACTTGGTCAAAAATCCATGTAATAAAGTTAATAAAGGAAAAAGAATAGCCAAGGTCATGTGACACGTATTCTAAACTAAATTTTGGGTAAAACATAATGATGGAGATCATTTATGGCTATGGAAATTGGTAAAGGATATGGAAAGGAAAGAGGCATTTATTAGCATTTTATTTATGAAAATAATGGAAAATAGGAGAAAATGGAGGTGAAAGGTCACATGTTGCATGCGAGGAGGAAAATAATGGAAAAATAAACTTTATTCTCTCTCTCATACTCTTGAACACTTAGAGTTTTCTTGGAGCACTCTTGGAGGAGTGTGGAAAACTTGGGATTTGGATAAATATGGAAAAATAAGAGCAGGAAAACAGAAGAGGACATTGGGATCAAAAACTACAATGGATTTTTCTTGCAGGTACCAAGTTGCATGTGTGATTTCCTTGCTATTTGCATGCATAACAAATGCATGTGGTTTCTTGGTTATCATCTGTCATTGACATGGTGGATTTCCTGGATGGATAATGGTTTTACCTAGCCTTGCATTTCCTTGATATCCATGGTGTTGTGGGTTTCTTTCCTTTTGTTTTCTGGTTGGTTCTCATGTTCCTTATGGTTGTGGGTTGAGTTTCTAGTTCCTGGATCCTTAGTTGGACAAATGCTCTGGAAGCCCTGTAATAGCTTGGGTTGAGTTACTAGTCCTAGAAGCCTTGGTTGGAAAAATGCTCTAGAGCCCTTGGTGGGTTGAGTTACCATTCTTGGAACTCCTGGTTGGAAAAAAACTCTGGAGCCCAACAAAAACTGTGGGTTTAGTTACTAGTCCTGGAAGCCTTGGTTGGAACAAACACTCTAGAGCCCTGGATAACTTGGGTAAAGACCGATATGGTGATGGTTAGTGACGTCTGACCATGAGGTGGAATCACTGGTTGAGGGTTGAGGTGGTTTTCCTCTGGAAACCTTGGTTTAGTTTTGTTTGATTTGTTTCATGAGATCCCACATTCATACTTGGAATATAGCACACGGGTGATTGGCTGAAAGAAAGGTTTGGTTCAGCCCAATCTATTTTCAAGTGGTACGTGGAATTCCGAGACTTGGTTGGATTTGCATATAGTAATAAGATCTCTTTTCCTTTGGTTTTATGAGTAAATTTTCTTCTCATTATATGGATGTAATGGTTATTTCATCATTGATATATCTTTGGTTATTTATTGGTTATGAGCATGTTTTATCAAAATATTGATGTATGGATCTCATCATGTTTTGTTTATTAGATGAAACAATAATGAATGAATTACCTAATAGATTATAATGCAGATATTGGGAGGATACATCCATCCTCCTTGGTGATTATGAGATAAATATGGGATCCATATGCTTAAATATGTTGTTATGACATGTAGATTACATGTTTATGATATGTTTGTCGAAGGGCTTGTCATGGCTAGTGGGGGCTACTTCAAGTCCTTGTTCAAGTGTTTTCATTAATAAACTTGTTTCAATCTTATTTATTATTTTTGGAAGTTTCATGAAGTTATGGGTAGTGTCTTGAGTCCTAGCCTTGAAAAAGTGGCTTAGAATCTAGGTTCGTTGGCACATAACTGCCTAAAAAAGGACACATTTGCATGTATGCCTTGCTGTGGGAGAAAATGGAGGGTCCTAGTCACATGCATTCCTTGTCATGGGAGTGACTGAGGCTCTAGGTCGGTGAAAAATAAATTTCTCTCAGGGGTTGGACACCTGAAGGGTTTGTTTGGCTCCTGAAGGTTATCTAGCTTATGAGGAAGGTCAGATTGGTCTTGTCATGTCGATTTTACTTCCTTAATTGTACATGGGGAATTGAATCGTATCATAGTAACTCTTCGTCATATGGTTACCTCAGTGGACCGGTTAGCTTAGGTAAATGTGGGAGGAAGGTGTTACAGAGTGGTATAGAGCATGGTTCTGTTCTCCTTTGGTGATGTCTTATTTCCATTCTCCTTGGATGAATGTGTTTTCATATGTATAGGTCAGTTTCATATGTGTCCTTATTCTTGTGGTCTATGCGCTTGTTGTGTATGCATGATGGTGGTCATGGTTTCCATTGTGATGTTAGGTAGAATTTGATGGTGTTATTGTCAGAATGTGTTCGTCATGAATGCATGTCAGTGGTCGTATGTATTGTGTATGCATGTGTGTTGTACATATGTTTTTATGCATGCATAGTGTCTAGTTGGTGTTGTATTTTTGGAATCATGCATGGTATCTCAATGATGATTAAGATGATGCACCGATATACTTTGATGAATATGATTATACATATATTGTGCTAATCTGGTGGATCTTGCAAACGAGATATCCTCCCCTGAACTAAACTGAGGCACATTGGTTTTTTTATGATTTGGGTTAGCTGACATGATATACATTATAGAAAGAGAAGAACAAATATTATTAGCAAGATGGTAGAATAAATTTCACAAGATTCTCCCTATATATCAAATGATCAACATGGTGATGAGTACTCCCCTCACATGGGAGACATTTAGAGAAGCTTAAAGGAAAGAATAAGGAATTGCAAAGAAGAGAATGACCAAATCATTAAATCACAAGAGAGAATTGTTAGGGAACATGAGAAACAAGATAAGTCAATGCAATTATCCTTCAGAGCTTGTCATACTTGTAGAGATAGGGACTGCTTGGAATTATTCATGGACATGAGGATAGGACTAATGGAGAAAATGGTAGTAGGTCACATGGTGGGCACAAGTTGGATAGAAATGGCATGGTTAGATATGGAATATTCCTCGATACACCTTATAAATGAGGCAATGGACATGGTGTTTACTCTATTTTTGGTTCAAACATGTATATGGTCATCATCGTTATCATCCTTACAGGAGGAGTGACAAGGGATATTTTATGGATGAGTTGAAGAAAGCCGCAAAGCCACCTACATTTTATGGATAAATGAAGAAGTCACAGGATGTAGAAGCGTGGTTGCTCAGGATAAATAAGTTCTCCAGATTGCATGATTACTCAGCGAACATGAAGGCCATAATAGCTACATTCAATATTAAAGGTAAATTAGACATATGGTGGGAATATGTAAAGGATGTCATAGGTATTCATGAAGAGGAGTTGACTTGGAGTGAGTTTGAGGGACTATTACAGAAGAAGTATCTATCAGAGAGATGCTATGATGATAGGGAAAACTAATTCTATGAGTTGAAGATGGGATATATGACCGATGAGGAGTACACTAGAATATTCTTGGAGTTATTGAGGTATGTGCCTTACCTCAAGGAGGAGAAGGCCAAGATTCAAATATTCATCAGTGGGTTGTTGATAGCATTGAAGGAAATGATTGAGTTCGACGACCTTATATAATTGGAGGAATCCATCAGGAAGCTAAAACTTTGTTATAAGAAATCAAATCAAAGATATAAGACTAAGAATGATTGGAAAGGTAATGATAAGAATAAGGGAAAATTGGATAAGAAGTGAACAAGACCTCAGGACACAGGTAACAAAGATAATTCAACACCGCCTAAGAATTTCAATGCATCTTATAGAGGACATGTATTTCAGTCTAAGGAGTAGAACACGGGTGATGGTAGGAAGACATTGCAATGTTGGACTTGTGGAGGAGAGAATATTAGGAGAGGTTTTCCACAACATCAGGGTGGTAGATCGTATATCTATGGTGCTAAGGAGGCATAGAAAGTGGGGGATTTTGGATAGAGTATTCCTCAGATTTATGCAATGCTGGATAATAGGTAGGAAGATCACCTGCCGTCTATTATCGAGATGGAAAATAAGATTTGTGATAAAGTTGTTTCTATTTTGATTGAAACTAGATCTTATTATATTTATGTTAATACCGACGTGGTGGATAAGTGTGGTTTGAATAAATAAGTCCATGTAGAGTCCTGGTTAGTGTAGTTGGCTATAGGTACAAAGAATATAGTTCATCATTGGGTAATATTTTTTGCATTTGAGTTGCATGGTATTCCTACATCATTATATTGAATGTACTACTGTTAGGATCATATATTATAATTTTTGGTATCAACTGGTTGTATCTTCACAAGACTAAGGTGGATTGTTATGACAAAGCTATTGAGTGCTTGGAAAACAATGGAGAACAAATAATCTTATAGGGTAAGAAGAAGGAAACATCATCTAGAATGGTGACAACTTTGCAGGCCAAGCGCAATCATAGAAAAGGGTGTGTGTTATTTGTATTTCATATTTCCAATGATAAAGGTAAGGAAGTTGATGATTAAAATGTTTTGAGGAGGTATCCAGTTTTACAACAGTTTCATGATGTGTTTCTGATAGATATTTTAGTGTTGCCGCCTCACAGGGAAGTGGAATTTTCTATTGAGTTGGTACCAAGGGTAGCACCAGCATTAAAGGAACCATACATGATGAGCACACCAAAGTTAGTGGAATTAATGTTTCAATTGAAGGAAATTCTTGACAAGGGACATTAAGACAAGTGTGTCACCTTGGGGTGCACCAGTGTTGTTTGTGAATAAGAAGGATGGTACTCTAAGGTTGTGCATCAATTATAGGAAGTTGAACAAGGTGACCATCAAGAACAAGTATCTGTTGTTGAGGATTGATGAATCATTTGATTAGTTTAAGGGAGAAAAAATGTTCTCGAAGTTTGAATTGAGATAAAGATACCATCAAGTACGAATTAAGGAAGAGGACATATACAATAATGCTTTTAGGACCAGGTATGGGAATTATGAGTTTGTTGTGGTTCCATTTGGTTTGAATAATGCTCCAAATACTTTTATGTGCTTGATGAATAATTTTATTGTATTAATTCATGATATATTGGTATATTCCACAAATGGGGAAGAACATGCCGAGCATTTAGAGGCAGTATGGAGATTGTCGAGAGAGCATCAGTTGTATGTTAAGCTCAGTGTTTAGCCAACTTAATGTCTTAAATTTCTTATCATAAATCATCAATCGAGGTTAGTAGTCTGATGAAGTGTGGTGCACTATACATGCTTAGTTAACCTTCTTCTTACTTCGTTGTGCATGTTTTTATATTGTTTTGGGGGGGTTTTGTTTCTTTATGTCTAAAGGAGTTAATATTAAGAAATTAGAATTATGAAATGACTAAACTAAATCTAATGAATTTTAATGTTAAAAACTAGTTCTGAAATAAGGAAGAAAAGGAAATGTTCTTTAACTATTCTAATTTGCATTAAAAATGAATCAAACTTTAAATGGTTGGAATCTGATTTAAAAATAGATTTTTTATTCTAATGACTTTGATCTTTTGGAATTAAAGATAATTCTAATCTGCCTTATTATAATTCTACTCCATGGATTGAAAGCATAAATCCTATGATTAAGAATTGAAATGACAATGCTAATCTAATGGAAAGCAAATCCAAATAAATTGAAAAGAAACTACTGTATGACCAAATACTCAACTTGATGTAGGAGCATTAGGCTCAGAAAAGTCTGTGTATTTTATTAGACATTGGGATCTTTTGTTTTTAAGGAAGTTGGGTTCACTAATGTAATTATTAATGTTTTGAGTGATTTTAAATAGGAATTAATTAATTATTGAGAGAAATTTGTAAATGTTCCCGAATTATTGGAGAACATGAGGGAAGTAGGATAGTTGAGATTCCATAGGAAATGAGAGATTTGAAATTTAATTGTAATTCCCAAAGTAGAATTGGTTCCATGATTTTATTAGTTTGAAATTATTTTTAGGGATAAAGGATAGATTTTAGGACTAAGAGGATTCTTAGGAAATTGTTGAGTAAATTATGGATTTAAAACCATAATTGGTTATAGAGTCCACTTGCATAAATTATCAGCCTCAAGGCATAGGAAAGTAGGGTAGCAGAGATTAGAGCGAGAGATTCAGGTTTTAGGCAAACAAGGGTTTGTTGGTGTAAGCCTATGGGAAAAATTTGACAGGAAAGCCACTGTTAAAATTGGACAACTAGGTCCAAAATCCATGTTGTGATGCTCAGATGAAGATATCAATGTTGTGTAACCAAATCCAAAAATAGAAGAAAAGAGATATCAATGCCTTAGAAATAAGCCACTTCGAGGGGGAAACCTCCAATACATTACATAAATGAACAATTCTTCGATGATCCAATTTACAAAACCTCCTTTCTATATATAGGAGTCCATGGGACCATAATGTAATCCTAGTGGGCCACAATGTAATCCTAGCCGACCTAAAAATAATAATTTAAGGGCACAATAATAATAAAATGGGGGTTACAAGGGTACAATAATAAAAATAATGGGGTTACACTAACAACAATAAGGGACTATACTAGTAATATAGGGACCTAACATGCCCCTCCCCTTCAAAAAGTGTTTTCCTCAACACTTGAGTAGCTCTGGTTGCTTCTGTATAAAATTCTGATCCTCCCATGTAGAATCTTCAGTGGGTAAGTTCTTCCACTTGATGAGATACTCTGAAATTGATCGATTCTGTAGTTGTCGAGTTCTTGTTTCCGTGCCTGCTTCAGGTTCCAATATGATTTTTCCTTCCTCATCAAGTTATGGTAATATTGTTTGAACTGGAAGATTTTCACCGATAACCTTCTTTAAGCATGAAACATGGAAAATTGGATGTACTCGCGAAGAAGCAGGAAGCTCCAATTTGTATGCCATATTACCAATCTTTTGCAACAACTTGTAAGGACCATAGTACTTTGGCGATAATTTATTATCCTTCTTTACTTGCTTGAGGGACATTTGTTTGTATGGTTGTAGCCGTAAAAATACCCAATCTCCTACATCAAAACTTCTCTCATTGCGATGTTGATCTGCTTGTTGTTTCATTCGATTTTATGCCAAATTCAGGTTATCCTTTAAGAGTTCGAGAACTTCTTGCTGATGCTTGATGTGATCTTCCACTGCTTGAACCTTCGAATTTTCCCTTAAAGATGATGTGATGGATGGTGGATGATATCCATAAAGTGCCATAAATGGGGTCATTTTTGCTGCAGTATGGAAGGAAGTGTTATACCACCATTCAGCGAGAGGTAACCACTTGACCTATTGTGTTTGTTTATCAGATACAAAAAAACGAAGATATCCTTCCAAACATTTATTTACTATCTCAGTTTGACCATCAGATTGAGGATGATAAGATGAGCTATGAGCTAATTGAGTACCCAAACAAGAAAATAACTTTGTCCAAAAATTTCCAATAAAAATGGGATCTCTGTCGCTCACAATAACCCTTGGGCTTCCATGTAGCTTTTGAATTCTGTCCATAAATGTAGTAGCAACTGTACTTTCTTTAAATGGATGAGATAATGCACAAAAGTGTGCATACTTGGTAAGTCTATCAACTACCACCATGATGACACTTTTTCCTTCAGACTTAGGTAAACCTGTGATAAAATCCATTGAAATCTCCTCCCAACGTTGACTTGGAATGGATAAAGGTTGTAGAAGTCCCGGGGTATTAATTGTTTCCACTTTATTCTGCTGGCAAACCAAACATTCCGCCACAAACTTTTGAATATCAGATTTAAGGCCATCCCAAAAAAATTCTTTCTTCACCCCGTGGTAAGTTTTTAAAAATCCTGAGTGTCCTCCTAAAGGAGAAGTGTGCAATTCCAGAAGAATCTTTTGTTTTAGTTGGGAATTCTTACAAAGATATAAGCGATCTTTTTACCATAAGGAATCATTTTTCCAACTAAATGTATCAGATGTACTAGGATCTTGCTGCAACTTTTGAATGAGTGTCCATACATCTTTGTCCTTCTTCCATTCATCTCTTGCTTCAGTTATCAAATCTGGTTGGATAATAGAAATGGTACAAAGCAATGCTTCCACCTTTTCATTCTTTCTTGAGAGTGCATCTGCAACAACATTAAGCTTTCCTTTTTTGTAGATTATTTCAAAGTCATAACCCAACATCTTTGTGACCCATTTTTGCTGCTCTTCTGAACATAGTCTTTGTTCCAAAAAGTGTTTAAGACTATCATGATCAGTTTTTACCTTGAAGTGTCTTCCCATTAGGTAAGTTCTCCATTTCTTTAGTGCATGCAGTATTGCTAACATTTCCTTCTCATAAATAGGTTTCTGTAAATACTTTCCTTTGATTCGACGACTTTCAAAAGCAATGGGTCTTCCTTCCTGCATTAAAACTGCACCAATTCCATTTCCTGAGGCATCACATTCCACAATAAAGGTTTTTGTCAAGTCTGGTGTAGCTAAGACCGGTGCTAGGCACATTGCCTCTTTAAGACGTTCAAAGGCCTTAGTTGCTTCAGGAGTCCATGAAAATGCATCTTTCTTCAATAATGTTGTTAGAGGTGCTGCTATTCTTCCATAATCCTTAACAAACTTGCGATAATACCCTGTTAACCCGAGAAATCCTCGCAACTGTTTTATGGTTGTGGGACTTTCCATTCCTTAATGGCTTTAATTTTGTTAGGGTCTACTTTAACACCCTCGTGAGATACAATATGACCCAGATATTCCACCTCTTGTACTCCAAAGAAACATTTGGATTTTTTTCCATATAATTGTTTCTCCTGCAATAGTTTGAGCACCCTGTCAACATGTTCAACATGATCCTTCCAAGACCTGCTGTAGATTAGTATATCATCAAAAAATACTAGCACAAATTTTCTAATGAAGGGTTTGAAAATGGAATTCATCAACCCTTGAAATGTAGAAGGTGCATTGGTAAGGCCAAAAGGCATGACCAAAAATTCATAATGGACCTCATGAGTTCGAAATGCTGCTTTTGGAATATCTTCAGTCTTCATTCTAATTTGATGATATCCCGAACGAAGATCCAACTTGGTAAAATAAATTGCTCCATGTAATTCATCCAATAATTCATCAATCACAGGAATGGGAAATTTATCTTTAATGGTGAGCTTATTGAGCTTCCTATAATCCGGACACATTCGCCATGATCCATCCTTCTTGTGTACCAATACTACAGGAGCAGAGAAAGAACTTTGACTAGGTTGAATTATACCCGCCTCTAACATTTCTGCAATCATACGTTCAATTTCGCTCTTTGGAAGTAAGGATATCTATAAGGCCTGATGTTTGGAGGAACACTTCCTGGAATCAAATGAATAGCATGATCATGATCACGAATAGGTGGGAGTCCTTTGGGAGTTTCAAACACCTTGGAATGATTGTCCAAGACTTGTTGGAGATCTGTAGAAATAGATGATTTTGATGTCGGAACTTCTAGTGAGCATAATTGTGCAATTACGACTCGTTGTTCTTTCTTTAGAATATTTGTCATGACATTAGAGCTTATTATCCTTCTTGGCTTCCCTTCAATACCCCGTAATTCGACTTCCTTTCCTTCTGAAAAAAATTTCAAGAAAAGTTCTTGAAAATTAAAAGCTACCGTCCCCAAAGATTGTAACCATTGTACTTCTAGTACAACATCAGCACCTCCCATAGGAATGGAAAGCATTGGACTAGTCAATACATATTCCCCCATGGTTAGCTTGATATTATGGCATTTTCTAGAGCAATATATAGTTCCTCCATTTGCAACCATCACTTGACATTCTGGTGCTGGGTATAGGAAAAAAATTAATTCCTTGGCTACCTTACAATGAATAAAATTATGGGTGCTACCTGAATCAATCAACACTATTACCTTTTTCTTCTTGATATGTCCTTCTATATTGAGAGTTTGAGTGGTAATTCTTGCCAGTGCATTACACGATATGGTTAGATTCATTTCTTTCCCTTCTATGGCTGGTTCCTGGTGTATATCCTCTTCTTGTTCATTTTCTTCTTCCTCTTCACAATCTATGTAAAATAATTTCTTCTCAGCACACTTATGACCTTTAGTGTATTTGCTATCACAACTGTAGCAAATCCCTTTTGCTCTTTTTTCTTCCAATTGTAGTGGTGTCAACCTTGTAGGTTGTGGAAATCTAGACGTAGCAACACTTCCTTCTTTATAGAATTGAGTGGTAGGCTTCCTTGTCGCCATTATTTTACATTCAAATTTTCTTGCCAACCTGAATTCCTTCTCCAATGAATCCGGTTCCAAACACGAACTTCATGTTGGATGTTATCCTTTAAAGTGCCTATGAAGAGATCGATCCCGTGTTCCTCTAGAATATCAGTTGCCCTTATATTCAATTTTTGGAAGTCCTCAATGTGCTCCCCAATGAACCCTTTTGTTTGAGATTTATCAATTGGCTAAAGAAGGTGTTGCTCTTCGTATCCTCATAATGTGCTATCATTTCCTCCGTAAAAATTGACCAAGTGACAATTTTTTTACGGGAGCAAAGCCATCGATACCATACAAATGCATTTTTTTCTAAATGTAAAGTTTCAATATGTACCTTTTGTGTGTTTTGCACGTTATGGAGATCAAAATATTGCTCCATCTGTAGTATCCATGTTACAGGATCCTTTCCATCAAACTTCCTCATATCCATTTTTGGAATATGGTGGTTCTTCCCGCCAACATTAGAGTTTATGAAATCACGATCAACATTTATTTTGTTCTCATCATGAGGTTCTTCTACTATCTTTTCACCATTAGGAAACATTTCTTGTATCAACTTTGTCAAACCTTCGATGTCTGTTTTTAGATCATTCTTCATGTTTTCCATCTTAGCTTCCATGCCATCCATCTTCGCTTCCACACCTTTCTTCAAAACTTCCATTTCATTTTTTGTTGCTCTTTGCGAGAGTGAAATTTGTTGCACTTGTTCTTGTAATTTTGATAGATCATGTTGCAATTCTTCATCTTCATGAGTCATAGTAGAGCCTTTTGAAGGCTTAATGGGTGTTGAATTATTTTTACGAGGCATCTTTTAGAACCCAATACTGATATCTATTCTACAATATTCCCTTGGAATCAATTAAAATTGATTCTTCAAACAAGACTTATGCAATTCAGAAAAAAATACACACCTTTTTCTTGCTTTTGAGGAGCTCGATATTGAAATTGGATTATATATGTTATTGCATCACTTCAATATCTGAATTTCAGTACCAATGTATCCCTCTAAATTATATTTCGAATGCCACAGGTCTGACCTGATTTGGATTTTCCAAGACAAATTTTTGTCCAATCTCCCACAATGACCTAATTATGGACTGGTTCAGTAGAGCGAACTTGTATGACTTGCCACGTATCACTGTGTCATCTTTTGTCTCTGAAATTGATAGTGAAGAAACTACAGTATGTTTACTTGAGAAAAAATTTTACGGCACTCCAATCCGATGCCCAGAGAGAGAGTTATTGAACTTTTCCCACGATCACCTCTTTGAGATGCAATTTAGGAGCCTGAAAAAGCACTACCTTCCACAGATCATATCTCCAAAAATATTGCGAACCAAGCTCTGAAATTTTTTGAAGAATTTCCTCAGGATTTCAGCTTCGCACCATACAAATTTCAGATTCTGAACCTTCGTAGAAAAAAATTTATAGCGAAAATTCCACGATGACCTGTTTAGGAGCTTGAAAAAATACCTAACTTCCACAGATGATATCTCCGAAAATATTGCGAACCAAGCTCTGAAATTTTTAGAAAATCTTCCTCAGGATTTCAGCTTCGCACCCTAAAAATTTCAACTTCTGAAACTTCGTAGAAAAAAAGTTATAGCGAAAATGCCACGATGACCTGTTTGGAGCAGCGAAACCCTAGAATCCCAAGCTCTGATACCAAATGTTGTGTAACCAGCTCCAAAAAATAGAAGAAAAGAGATATGAACGCCTTAGAAATAAGCCACTTCGAGGGGGAAACCTCCAATACATTACATAAATGAACAATTCTTGGATGATACAATTTACAAAACCTCCTTTCTATATATAGGAGTCCATGGGGCCATAATGTAATCCTAGTGGGCCACAATGTAATCTTAGCCGACCTAACAATAATAATTTAAGGGCACAATAATAATAAAATGGGGGTTACAAGGGTACAATAATAACAATAATGGGGTTACACTAACAACAATAAGGGACTATACTAGTAATATAGGGACCTAACAACCAATATTTTTATTGGGTTCCTCTTTTGGAGAGGTGTAAGATCGATCTAAAATTGATCTTAATCTGATGGGAAGAACATTTATTTTTAATTTATTTTTAATAATTTCAAATATGTGCAGGTCGGCCTTAAGTTTTTACACCCCCAGCAAATGTGTCACACACCTCAGTGATTAATATAAATAGAGTCAACGTTGGAGGACATTTCACTCATCTCATCCTCACACATCATATCTCCTCTTCTGATTGGTTCGAGTTCCTTGGAGGCAGTTTCAGTTCACACGTGGGAAATAAGGGCATTACCGTTGTTGCTGTCGTTGCTGCCGTTTTTGCTACTGTTGTTGCTGCTGTTGCTGTCGTTGTTGTTGTTGTTGTTGTCGTTGCTGTTGTTGCTACCGTCGCTACTGTTGTTGCTACCATTGCTGCCTTTGCTGTCGTTGTTGCTGCCGTCACTATCGTTGTCACTGGTGTTGCTACCATTTCTGCCATTGGGGCAGCATTGAATTTTCTGGGGTTGAATTTGAGTTGACCGTGTGGGTGTTTTGAGGGTTGTTGTGACACATGTTGGGTTGGCTGACAAAGGAGACTTTGCTGGTCGAAGCATCTTGTTGACCGTTGCAACGCACCACCACATTTTTCTGTTTCTGGTTTGTCTTCTATAGATCCACTGGTATGTTCTATCAAAATTTTACTTGATTGTTTATGTGATTGTTGTGGTGAAAAGTAAAGTTGCATCAAGCATAGAAAATCTACATAAATTTACATGGTATCAGATCTGAGGTGAATACAAGCCCTAATTTATAGCAATCACCCATGAAGAAAATGGGTTCCACAAACTATGGCTTCAAGGAGGATGACAAATTAACTAGAAAGGATGACTTCCATGATTGGAAGATGATATTGGATCTCAAATTGGAAGACCAAGATGTCATGGACTATGTGCAAGGTAAAATCCAAGAACCTCCATCCACTGCTACTGCTGCTGCCAAAACAAAGTACAAGAAGGGGGAGATCAAAGCAAAGATGATGATCAGGGAATCCATTCATAAAATTCTAGTGGCCTACATCTCTGAGTTGGGGACATCCAAAGAGATGTATGATAAATTTATTCTCATTTTCAAGGCCAACAATGCGAATCAAGTACTATTCTTCAAGAATCAATTGAAGAATCTGAAGAAAGGTAGGGATGAGTTTTTCCAATCATACTTTCTGAAGCTGACCAAGATCAGGAAAAATTTGCTGGCTATTGGGGAGAAAATAGCTGATCGAGAGATGGTACTCACTGTACTTGGAGGGCTCCCATTTTAATGGAATGTGTTCAACACTACCATTCTCAATAATAATGTGATACCTGACTTTGACGAGGTACTATCGAGATGCGTTCAAGAAGAGACAAGAATGAAGGAGTATGAAAATGAAGGGAATACTGCCTACACTGCTCATTCTAGAAAGAATAACTTTGGTGGTCCAAAGATCAAAGGAAGAGTAGGGGCACAAGGAAAGATGGGAAAGTGTTACACTTGTCATAGGCCAGGTCACTATGCTAGAGGATGTCCTTTCAAGAAGGATTCTCCCGATGGTGATGACAATCAAAGGAAAAATAGGTTCAAGGGAAAGAGGAAGGCTCCCTTCGGCAGAAATGATCAACCTTTCAAAAGGTTAAGAAATTCCAGATATGAGGAATCAAATGTTGTTGATAAAAGAAATGAATTCATTCTTGTATCTGCCCTCTCTGTTGCATCTCCACCCGACACTATGGATGTCTGGTTGATAGATAGTGGTGCCTCAAGGCACATCACTGGATTCAAGGAAGCACTCTCTGATATGGTAGAGAAGGATACCAATTTGGAAATTATCCTTGGAGATAATGCCACATATCCCATGAAAGGGACAGGGACTGTGACCCTCCACTTGTCTCAAGGTCAAGTCCTCCGCTTGCAGGATGTACTCTATGAACCTAATTTGAAGAAGAACCTTGTGTCTATATCGGCCATGGAAGACAAAGGTTTCAATGTGGCATTCACTAATGGAAAGGTGCACATGTGGAAGAATAGCTTCAAGGAAGCTATCACGTTTGGGTCTAGAATTGATACACTCTATCAGGTTGGAGGAAGTCCACTGGGAAAAATGACATGAGATGCTATATGACAGACTGATAATGGCACTGAATATGAGACAGACGAGTTCAAGGAATTTTGCAGAGGAGTCAGCATCAAGAGGGAGACCACAATGTTTGTGGGCCACAATGAAACTTCAAAGGCCTATAGATTATATGTGCCTGGTCAAAGGGAAGTGGAGATATGCCACGATGTCACCTTTGACGAAGATGCTTCCCTGAGGAAAGTAGTCAATCTTCTGAGATCTGAGGAAGATCATGAAGCAAGGCCTGGAAATCAAGAAGAACTGAAGGATGAAACAATTCCTGATGTTGAAGGACCGATAGACCCGATTGATCCACCTCCCTCACTGGGAAAGAGAACATCATGGCTCAGGGACACTCTCGAGGATGCTGAGGGACATGCAGCCCAAAAAGGGGGAAATTTCGTGAAAGCAAGAAGCCGAGTAGATACCAAGGGTATCTAGCATCCATGAGTACTATTGTACAATCCGAGCCTAGATCCTTTGAATAAGCTGTAAAGCATCAAGTCTGGAAGGATGCTATGCACGAAGAGTATGTGTCCATTATGAAGAATGATGTCTGGGATGTGGTTCCAAGACCGAAGGATAAAGCAGTTGTCACCTCGAAATGGCTCTACAAGATCAAGCATGGATCTGATGGAAGTGCTGAAAAATTCAAGGCAAGATTCGTTGCCCGTGGCTTCTCTCAAAAGGAAGGCATATATTATGATGAAATATTTTCACCTGTGGCCCGATACACCACCATTCGATCTATTATAGCCCTTGCTGCTACGCAAGTATGGAGTCTTCATTAGATGGATGTGAAGATCGCATTTCTGCATGGTGCGATAAAGGAAGAGGTATATGTGGAGCAACCTCTGGGGTTCGAAGTCCAGGATCGGGACACCCATGTCTGCAGGTTGAAGAAATCCATCTATGGGATAAAGCAAGCACCCAGAGCTTGGTACGAGAGGATAGATAGCTACTTGATGAATTTGGGCTTCACTCGAAGTAATGTTGATCCAAACCTTTACTTCTAGGTTGTCAAAGGGAAGCCTCTCATTTTGGTGTTGTATGTGGATGACCTCTTCCTGACATGTGCTGACCCTCTCATTCATCAGTGCAAGAGGGAGCTCGCTGCTGAGTTCGAGATGAAGGACCTAGGAATGATGCACTATTTCCTAGGCCTGGAGGTCTGGCAGAGACTTGGCAAGATTTTCCTTTCTCAAGGAAAATACATTGTGAAGCTTCTGGAAAGATTTAGTATGGTGGACTGTAAGTCTGGGTCGACACCAATGGAGCTCAACTTTAAGAAGTTGAGTGGAAGTGCTGTTGGGCCCGTGCTATCAAATCCTACTGAGTATCTTCAACTCGTAGGGGCCCTGATGTTCTTAGTGAAGACCCATCTGGATGTATGTTGTGCAGTGAACACTTTGAGTTAACACATGTTTGATCATAACATTCACTGGGTTGGTGCCAAGAAACTCTTGAGATATCTCTAGGGCACGATAGACCATGGGCTGAGATACACTGTCGGGAGCATGATACTCCTTAGATATACTGATGCCGATTGGGCTGGCAGTGTGGTGGATCGCAAGAGTTCATCTGGATGCTACTTCGTACGTAGATATGCTTCGAGCAGGAAACGAAAGTCGGTAGCCTTGAGCGCCACTGAGGCCAGATACATTGTAGCATGTATGCCCTGTTGTGAAGTCACTTGGTTGCGAAAGCTCTTCAGTGAGATGTTCAAGCATGTGCTAGATGCCACTGTTATCCTTTGTGATAACCTGAGGGGGATTAGTTTGTCATAGAATCCCGTGTTCCATGAACGATCCAAGCATGTTGATGGCTCGTACCACTTTATTCGGGATATGGTACAGTGAGGTGCCATAAGGCTCGATCATATAGGAACTGATGAGAAGTTCGCAGATATTCTCACAATGCTCTTGGGGAAGGTCATGTTCCTAACCTTCCATGAGAATCTTGGAATTGTGGAACGAACCTATTCTGAGGGTCCTACTGGAAGATGAGCTCTGGGAGCTCTGGGAGAGCCTTGGGGATAGTTCCTCGGAGCTATAAGCACACACGGGGCTAGGCTTACTGAACCTTGTGGTGCTTCTGCCCCACCTTTATGATATTTGAATAGGTTCACCTCTCATGATCTGTGCCCCGTATGCATCCTACCCACTAAGTTCTAGACTCATGGGAAGTACCTCTCATTTGGCCAATGAGGTGGGAAAAGATAGATACTAGTAGAAAATACTGATGGACGCATCAGAGATTTCCGTACTCTCTATCTAGGATTACACGTGTACAACCACTTGATCTGGGATCTAGTCTAGTGAGGTTTCGGACCTCCTACTGACTTCGAGTTGGTATGTGACTCTTTGAGTCCATGTCAGGTTTCGGACCTCCAAATGACTTCCGGTTAGTGAGACTAACTTCGGGTTAGTATATATGACTCTCTTGAGTCCAAGTGAGGTTTTAGACCTCCTACTGACTTCGGGTCAGATGAACCAACTTCGGGTTGGTATGTGACTCTCTTGAGTCCAATTGAGGTTTCAGACTTCCTACTGACTTTGGGTCAGTGAGACTAACTTCGGGTTAGTATATATGACTCTCTTGATTCCAAGTGAGGTTTCAGACCTCCTATTGACTTCGGGTCAGATAAACCAACTTCGAGTTGGTACGAGACTCTTTGTGAGTCCTATAGAGGTTTCAGACCTCTGAGCTGAATCTGTCAGTTGGGAACGATGTCTTTGTGACTGACCCATTACTGTTCTGAAATAAAGAGGCCATACAAGCAAGTTACGGTGGGATGACGCACGAAGTTTGATTCCACAGGTGGATGGAATTCTCCCTAGTTGAGAGGGAGTGTTAAAATTGGAAACCTAGGTCCAAAATCCATGTTGTGATGCTCAAATGAAGATACCAATATTTTAATTGGGTTCCTCTTTCAGAGAGGTGTAAGATTGATCTAAAATTGATCTTAATCCGATGAGAAGAACATTTATTTTGAATTTATTTTTAATAAATTCAAATATGTGTAGGTCGGCCTTAAGGTTTTACACCCCCAGAAAATGTGTCACACACCTCAGTGATTGATATAAATAGAGTCAACGTTGGAGGAAATTTCACTCATCTCATCCTCACACATCATCTCTCCTCTTCTGATTGGTTCGAGTTCCTTGGAGGAAGTTTCAGTGCACACGTGGGAAAGAAGGGTGTTTCCGTTGTTGTTGTTGTTGTTGTTGCCGTTGCTGCCGTTGTTGCTACCGTTGTTGCTGGTGTTGCTTTTGTTGTTTCCGTTGCTACCGTTGCTGCTGTTGTTGCTGCCGTTGCTGCCTTTGCTGCCGTTGTTGTTGATGTTGTTGCTGTCGTTGTCACTGGTGTTGCTGCCGTTGGGGCAGCATTGAATTTTCTGGGGTTGACTTTGAGTTGACCGTGTGACTGTTTTGAGGGCTGTTGTGACACATGCTGGGTTGGCTGACCAAGGAGACTTTGCTGGTTGAAGCATCCTATTGACCGTTGTAACGCACCACCACATTTTTTTGTTTCTAGTTTGTCTTCTATAGATCCACTGGTATGTTCTATCAACATTTTACTTGATTGTTTATGTGATTGCTATGGTGAAAAGTAAAGTTGCATCAAGCATAGAACATCTACATAAATTTACAATCACTGAATAGAATATCAGGTCATAGAAGAAGAAATCATTGTAATTATTTGTTTGTATATATACAGAGGAAATTCGATCTTAAGGTGTGCGATTATGTGTTGATCGATTGGGTTTCTAACTAATGTGAAAATTAGAGTTGGGCACAATATATACATGTGCAGGTGATTCGAATAAACTCAAAATAATTTTTTATTATGAGACTATGTGTATAAGAAATTGAAAATTCAGTTTGTAATTGAATTTTGGATAGATTGCATATGAGCATCGATCATAGAATGGATCGATGAAAGAAATTGGTCCTTCAATTTTATGTCAATCTCATATTGTGAGTACGCAAAGAAGAAGGTGATGATGATACTGCCATTAACTTGTTCTTGGAAAATTTCGTTGCAGTCATGCGAACCAAGGTCCTAAAAGCTTATGCAGATGTGAGTAGAGAAGTCATTAACAATATTCTAGAAATCGTAGTGGATAAAGTCTTTACGGAGATAGAAAAAGGCATTATTGAAGATATGCCAAGGACAAATTGAAAACGAGATTCAAATGTATTTATAGTCCGATGAGATGAAGGAAATAACTAAATTTTCCAAGGATGCAGGCGTAACTGGAGAGCTCTTAAAGGATTTGAAAATGCACTTTTCCGAGCAGAAAAGATCGGAATTTGAGTTTTACAGAATTGAACGTGACTGTTGAAATAAATTTCGGTATATATTAAAGCAGAAACAAGGTTAGACGTTGAACCGAGAGTCAACGGTACCACAAAATGGTAGATGGTTTTTAAAACCAACCAGTGGTTTTCGCGTAGCACAAAGATGGTAAGTGGTAATTGTTGGAGAGAACGCGATAGCATTTAGAAGCCGACACATGGTATCTTAAAACCACTCATTTCGCGTGAGTTTGAAACATTAAAGGTTGTGAATCTTTGTTATGCGATAGTCGTCGGATTGGGAGATGTGATGCGATGACTATTCAATGGATGAAAGGGTATAGAGATATCACCAACATATGTTTCTTTGGTAAAGTCTGGGCCATAGGGTTTATCGCACATCACATTCAGCGGAAAGAGCTTTGGAAACGCGATGCGAAATTGCGATAATGTGATCACATATCGCAGTTGGGTGAAAAGTTTGAAATTGAGATATGATGACGACCGTCAGATTGAGAACGGGATCGACGACAATCATTTAAGCGAGATGCAGCATCGGTTAATGTGTTGGATGAAGGAAGCATTGTTTTGGAACACGATGAAGCACCAGCCGTCGGATTTGATGAATGATGGGCGGTGAATAGGTGACTTTATTAAAGTGTGGTCAGCATATGATTTAACGGTATGTTTTGTGGACCAAAGGTCAAAGGCATGTCACAATGAAGCGATAAATGTAAGATCAAGGAGTTGAAGATCTACGGTTGAAATCAAAGGGGAAAATTTATTCAGAGGAAGGCGGAAAGGTAAGGTTGGGCCCGAAATTATATGGTTTTTATCAAAATCAATTGCATAGATTGATGTGATTAAGAATGGGTATTTTATATGGTTGATAGTCGTAATTATTTAGAAAGCTTCCATGTGAGAATTCAGTTGATGTGCATATGTATATGCATTAATAACTTGAATATGCATAATTAATCACAATTAAGAATTTGATAAAGCGGATATGATTGATAATTTGGGTTTTAAACCAAAGTTCAAAGAAATGTTCAAAGTGGGTATTTTTATTATTGTTAGTAACCATAATTATCAATAAATGAAATAGCTTCCGCATATTGAGAAGCCTCAGTTATGAGGTTGATAAGATTTGTTTACAAGATATTGGTTTTGGGAATGTCTAATGTGGTAAATGTGGCTTTGGCTGCATAATTTTTGGTATCAGAGCTGAAAAAAGTTCTTTTGAAGATTCAAGTTTGTCTTAATTAAATTGGAATTAGAATGAATGTATGTGTGATGGAGAAAATAAAAGGGATCAGATTTTGAATCTGATAGATTGCAGCACATAGAGATATAGTGCAGATGAGAGGTGAAACAAGATCACACAGAGATCTTGAAGGTAATATGATAAGTGAATTTTTTTAACTCTGGTTTGAAGATTATGTTTGCAGAATTCAGGTTGCAGACAGTTGAAGAAAATCTCAGCAAAAGAAAATCACAGCTTTAAGAGCAGTTATAAAGGAAACTGGTAAGAGTTTCCGAGTAAAGTGTGGAATATAACCTTGAAGAACTCCAACAGAGATTGGATAAAAAGGATATTTGTGCTCTTACAAGATGCATATGAGTTGAAGCCTAGAAGGAGCAGAGAGAAATGCTCAAGAGGTTCCAGAGAATAGAGAACCAGTGCTTGCCAAAAGACCAAGTCCAGAGAAGGGATTGGTGAGGTAAGTGGCAACAGGGAGGACTTGCTGTTGCAAAGGCTTTAGTACAGCTCATGGTGAATGAGTGAGGAACTCATGAAGATAGATATGGAGAAGAAGATGACTACTGATAGTCATAAAAGAGATAGTAGAGGTTTTGAAAGAGACCACGACAAAAGAAAGGAGAAAGAAGATGCCAAGGTAAATGGAATAGGGAAGCAATTGAATGATGAAGAATATGTGAGGGAGAAGGTTGAGATAACAATTCATCTTGAGTTATTGATGGAGTTGTTGCAGAAAAATAAGGAAGACCAGAGACATGGTTGGACCATGAAGAAGAAGGTAAAGTGGCAAAGGCTACAACAGAAGAGAGAACAACATGTGAATATGCAGTTAGCAAAAGAGTTGAAAAAGCTTGAACAGATGATGAGTGTACAATTGAGATGTGAAGAACTCAAAGAAGCTGAGTTGAAAATGGAATTTTCCATTTGTAGACCAGAACAGGGTGAAATTCTGGGTGAAGATGAAGAATGGAGATCTATAAAAGATCTTATGAATTATTGTGAGAATTTAAGACAACAAGAAGTTTACCTTGTTGAAGAGGGAATTAATGATGATTTCCTGAGTTGTTGGGCAAGTTCAGATTAGTTGGATGATGTAAAGTCCTGTATTTTTTAATCTAATAATTTTGATGTGATTACAGGTTTTGCAGAAGAGGATGAGAAATCTTTTGAAGTTGTCAAAAGTATGGAAGAGTATCTTTCAGCAGATAAATACTCTAAACTGAAGAATGATGAAGAATGTCTCTTGAATGAGGAAAGCAGTGATGCATTTATATTTGAAGCTGTTACAACACAGGAATAATTTCTTGTGAAATAAGGAGACGAGATTCAGGCTGGAGAGCTGATATGTGAAGCAACAGTTGAGACTGCTGAGCTTTGTGATTTACAAACTAAAAATTTGTGTATAAATGCAGGGATAGTAAGTGATGAGGAAATACTTCAAAAATGTCAAAAATAAATTGCATTGCTGGAATATTTGTTGGAAAAATCAGAGTATGACAGGGAGATTACAGAAGACAGATTTCACTACAGTGGACAAGAACAGAGAAATATCATGAAAGCATATGGTATGGAAGAGAGACTTGCTGACAGTCTCGAGAATATTTTAGAGAATTCTTTAGGGAGAATGAATCAGCATACTAATGTGCTGATAAAGGAGGAAATTTTAGAGCAGCATACTGAAATCTTGCCAGAGGAAAGAAAGGCACTGAGGCCTTATGGTTTTTATTTTAATAATTTTTTTGTGAATGCAGGTTTTGGTGCAGATGTTGGAGAAAATTTGACACAGTTGGGCAGTCAAGTAAAGAAAGAGGAAGAAAATTCTGTGGAAATATTTCATCCATGGAATAAAGAAATTAAATTGTTGGAAATTATGTTGAAGAATCATGATTCAATACAGGAAGAGAAATATCAATTTCAATATTGGGAACTGCAGAATGTGAAGATGCAAGAGAAAGAAGACAACAGTAAACAAGAGGGTAAGGATGACAGGGCATCAGTAACAATAAAGGTTCAACCATCAAGAGATGAAAGAAATCAGCAATCATAAGATTTATTGGACAGAGAAATTGAACTGATAAGAAGGATAATGATGAAAGTGAGGAAGACATCAGCAAGAAAGAAAAGAAGCAGCAGCAGCAAAAGAAAGATAGTAATAGACTATGAAAGTACATCCCGTAGAGCAAAGCAGCATAAAGTGTGGAGACCTGGAGAAAAGCAACAAACATCAACAAAAATAGATGACACATTACAGAACAAGGTATGGGATCCAGGAAGACAAAGATTAAAAGAACATGATCAGGAGATCATGATTATTTTTAACCTTGGGATTCTGATGCAAGAGCATTAGGCTTAGAAAAGTCTGTGTATTTTATTAGACATTGTGATCTTTTTTTTTTAAGGAAGTTGGGTTCACTAATGTGATTATTAATGTTTTGAGTGATTTTAAATAGGAATTAATTAATTATTGAGAGAAATTTGTAAATGTTCCCGAATGATTGGAGAACATGAGGGAAGTAGGATAGTTGAGATTCCATAGAAAATGAGAGATTTGAAATTTAATTGTAATTCCTAAAGTAGAATTGGTTCCATGATTTTATGAGTTTGAAAGGATTTTTAGGGATAAAGGATAGATTTTAGGACTAAGAGGATTCTTAGGAAATTGTTGAGTAAATTATGGATTTAAAACTAGAATTGGTTATAGAGTCAACTTGTATAAATTATAAGCCTCAAGGCATAGGAAATTAGGGTAGAAGAGAGTAGAGCAAGAGATTCATGTTTTAGGGAAGAGAAGAAGAAATCATTGTAATTATTGTTTGTATATATATAGAGGAAATTCGATCTTAAGGTGTGCGATTATGTGTTGATTGATTGGGTTTCTAAATAATGTGAAAATCAGAGTTGGGCACAATATATATATGTGTAGGTGATTCGAATAAACTCAAAATAATTTTGTTATTATGAGATTGTGTGTTTAAGAATTTGAAAATTCAGTTTGTAATTGAATTCTGGATAGATTGCATATGAGCATCGATCATAGAATGGATCGATGAAATAAATTGGTCCTTTAATTTATTTCAATCTCATATTGCGAGTACGCGAAGAAGAAGGTGATGATGATACTGCCATTAACTTGTTCTTGGAAAAGTTTGTTGCAGTCATGCGAACCAAGCTCCTAAAAGCTTATGCAGATGCGGGCAGAGAAGTCATTAATAGTATGCTGGAAATCGTAGTGGATAAAGTCGTTACAGAGATAGAAAAAGGCATTATCGAAGATATGCCAAGGACGAATTGAAAACGAGATTCAAATGTATTTATAGTCCAATGAGATGAAGGAAATAACTAAATTTTCCAAGGATGCAGGCATAACTGGAAAGCTCCTAAAGGATTTGAAAATGAACTTTGCCGAGTAGAAAAGATCGGAATTTGTGTTTTACAGAATTGAAAGCAACTGTTGAAATAAATTTCAGTGTATATTAAAGCAGAAACAAGGTTAGACGTTGAACCGAGAGTCAACGGTACCACAGAATGGTAGATGGTTTTTAAAACCAACCGATGGTTTTCGCGTAGCACAAAGATGGTAAGTGGTAATTGTTGGAGAGAACGTGATAGCGTTTAGAAGCCGACATGTCGTATCTTAAAACCACTCATTTCGCGTGAGTTTGAAACATTAAAGGTTGTGAATCTTTGTTATGTGATAGTCGTCGGATTGGGAGATGTGATGTGATGAATGTTCGATGGATGGACGGGTATGAAGAGATCACCAGCATATGTTTCTTTGGTAAAGTTTGGGCCATAGGGTTTATCGCACATCGCATTCGGCGGAAAGAGCTTTGGAAATGCGATGCGAAATTGCGATAATGCGATCACATATCGCAGTCGGGTGAAAAGTTTGAAATTGCGATACGATGACGACCGTCGGATTGAGAACGGGATCGATAACAGTCATTTAAGTAAGATGCGGCATCGGTAAATGTGTTGGATGAAGGAAGCATTGTGTTGGAACGTGATGAAGTGCCAGCCGTTAGATTTGATGAATGATTGGTGGTGAATAGGTGACTTTATTAAAGTGTGGTCAGTATATGATTTAACGGTATGTTTTGTGGACCAAAGGTCAAAGTATGACTTGATGAAGCGATAAATGTAAGATCAAGGAGTTGAAGATCTACGGTTGAAATAAAAGGGGAAAAGTTATTCGGAGGAAGGCAGAAAGGTAAGGTTGGGCCCAAAATTATATGGTTTTTATCCAAAGTCAATTGCATAGATTGATGTGATTAAGAATGGGTATTTTACATGGTTGATAGTCACAATTATTAAGAAAGCTTCCGTGTGAGAATTCAGGTTGATGTGTATATGGATATGCATTAATAAATTTAAGATGCATAATTAATCACAATTAAGAATTTGATAAAGTGGATATGATTGGTAATTTGGGTTTTAAACCAAAGTTCAAAGAAATTTTCAAAGTGGGTATTTTTATTATGGTTAGTAACCATAATTATAAATAAATGAAATAGCTTATGCATATGGAGAAGCCTCAGTTTTGAGGTTGATAAGATTTGTTTACAAGAGATTGGTTTTGGGAATGTCTAATGTGGTAATTGTGGCTTTGGCTGCATCACAACCATCCAATTTTGGAAGAATGACAAAGTCGTCTTCTTGATGTGATTTAACAAGCAATTGATTATACTTTTAATTTAAAGATTTAATCTAAGAAAGTAATTAAAGATCATGTAAAGGAAACTCAACTAATGTATGAATAAATAATCAATCATCCAATTTTGAAAGAATGACAAAGTCATCTTCTTGATATGATTTTAACAAGAATTTAATTATACATTTAATTGAGAATTTAATCTAGGAAAGTAGTATAAAAAGCATGTAAAGGCAACTCAACTACTGTATGACTAAATACCCAATCATCCAATTTTGGAACAATGACAAAGTCATCTTCTTGATATGATTTTAACAAGAATTTAATTAAGAATTTAATCTAGGAAATAAGTTTAAAAACATGTAAAGGAAACTAAGATAAATGTATGCTCTAATGCTTCAAACATAATCCAATTTTGGAAAATAGAAGAACTACTTTCTTGAGATGATTTTGGTAAGAAAAATATTACACAGTTATTCTAAAACTAATTATGAGAAAGCATTCATAAATCTAATCTATGAAACAATAAACAATTTAATCTAAGGATCAGCTGCAAAGAAATGTAAATTTAACTATGAATTGACAAAACAAAGCTAATAAAATTAAACTAAAAACAACTAATGAAACCTCCTTTCTGTGTAGGGGCCCTCTACAACAGAACGAGTTGAGTTCCTAGAAGAATATGCACGCATCAAGCAGGAACTAGAAAAAATGAGCATGGTCTTCGTATTATAAAAATAACAAAGTCTCAAAGCATACACAACATTCACAAAATTAAGACTGTCTTCCAGTTTAAAAATAACCGGTATTTAAACAAATTCCATGTAACTGTCTTGAGGTATTTCTGCCTACAAATGGTGATTACAAGTGAAACTGATCCAGGTGGATATTGGTGGTCACCCACCTATTCCACTTGGGGCCCCACCATTGTCTCTTTCATTTTTTTCAGTTTCGGCACAACTTACTATTTTTAGCAGTTTTTCGAGTCCTGAACTTCCGGAGCCGTTTTGAAGCCCTAAACGATGTTTCTTGGGCATCGTTTTTCCAACAAATATGATTCCATTTTGGAATTGATATTCATGGTGAAATTTGTAGTCCTCGGATAGATCTTTATAATGATGTATCATGTGCGTCAAACGGAGATAGTATGCCGAAGTTACATCCCTTGGAAGTAGAAACACCAATTTACCCAAACGGGGCCCATAGTTTTGGCGCTTCATCTCCTAGGGTTAGTTTTTTGGACATTTAGAGTTCTCCATTGTTTCTACATAATAAATAGGCCCGTGAGCCTCATTGTAACATAGTTCAGAGGTCTGTAGCCGCCACATCTCTTCTGAGATATTCACTACCAGCACCCTAGCTATTTTATTTCCATTATGTTTGTAAGCATATTTCTATTATTTGATATTAATGAAATGAAGCCTTATTTTTGCTGCATCTCTATGTTTATGGTTATTTCTGTATTCTGTTGTATTCCTTCATAAATCTGGATCAATGGTATTAGAGCAGTATGCTTTTTCTCGATCCTTTTTTGCATGTCCCCAACGAGGTCGGGGTATAAGGAGTTAGGACTCGATCTGGTGGAACCTTTGCAAGATTAGCCTCGCAAACCCCGACGGACACCCATGGGGGATAAAAAGAAAGATGAGGGAGCAGGAGATCCTATCAAAATATTGCTTAAGGAGACCCTCAAAAAACAAAGGAACGCGATGATGGATAAATTTTCCCAGATCCTTTAACGGCTGCCCACCGACGGTGCATCTGCATCCAGCAGCCACTCTGGAGGTGCGACTCCCTTTAAGGTACAAGTAAATTTTGGCATTCCCATATTTGAGGGTCAAATAGATGTAGATGCCATAGATAGATGGTTGAATCTATTAGAAGGATATTTCTTAGTTCATGATTTTTCGACCGGGAGAAGATTATTTTTGCACTCCTCAAAGCTACCCCCCATGTCAAGGACTGGTGGGAAACCTACTGTGAGAAAAAGGAAGATACAAAACCTTCTCTGTTCTTGGTCGTACCCACTTGTAATTCTTTTCGAGACGCCATCAAGGAAAAATACTATCCTTTGGGGAGCTATGAGGACAAGTACATATAATGGACCACACTACGACAACAAAGGGATCAAGATGTGTATGAGCTGATGAATCTATTCCATACCCTGTGCACAAAGTTGGGTATCAAAGATTCAGAGAAACATCTGGTGCTAAAGTATCAGAGTTGTCTACACAGATACATTCAGGAGGAAATGGAGTCCCTCGACATCTCTTCGCTTGGTACGGCATACCGATATGCTGCCAAGATTGAGCAGAAATTCAAAAAGAAGAAACGAGACTTTGGATCTGTGAATCAAAAGCAAGGGAAAGGTGCTCCCAAACCACAGAACAAAGGACAGAGCCAAGGCATGGTGGCTCAAGACAACTTTTCAAAGCCACAAGTAAAGAACAAAACCGCAAAGCCAAAGAAGGACATGGGGAAGTGGTGTGAGTTCCATAAGAGCTCCACTCACAACACAAGTGAGTGTCGGGCCAAGCAGTCGCTGGTGGCCGAGATGAGGGCTTCTGAGTCAGATGCATGCTTTGACTCTGAATCAGAACCTAACAAGGGGAATAACAAAGGGAAACAGATTATTGATGCAGAGCCCAATGCCACTGTTGCCACTGCGAAGATCCATAAGGAGGAACTGGAAGATCCAGAGGAGGAGGAACGTCTCTTCCACTCCCAGATGTGGGTAAAGGGCTCCCCGGTACAGTTCATTGTTGATAATGGAAGCCAAAAGAACCTCATTTTAGTAGATGTCGTGAAGCGGTTGGGCTTGCCAACCACATCTCACCCACATCCATACACCACCTTCCATATAGCATCAAGCCCTTCACGGATGAGGTATTATGTGACATTGCTCCTATTGATGCTTCTGATGTATTATTAGGACAACCATACTTGTGGAAGCATCATGCTGTGTATGAGTCTCAACCTCGCGCTGTTATTGTTACTTTGGGAAATAAGTTTTACAGGATACCAGAGGTACCACCTCCTGCCACTATCTCTTTGGTTACTACAAAACAATGCAATAAGCTCATTTCCCAAACGAGGAAATTCATTTTCCTGATGATCCGCCCCCAAGGCAAGAAGAAGATTGTGGCCACGACCTCCAGACAGGGCTCCTCTACACGAAAAAAACAAATGGAAAAGGTTGTGGTGGAGTACGGGGAAATATTCACCTCACCCACAGGGGTTCCTCTGCACTGTCAGGTCAAGCACCTGATTGATCTGACCCCAGGTGCGCCACTACCCAATGGACTGATCTATCAGCGCTCTATTCTGGAGAATGATGAAATCAAGAGGTAGATTCAGGATCTGTTGTAGAAAGGTCACATCCGACCAAGTTCATCGCCCTGTGGGAGCCCGATCATGTTGGTACAGAAGAAGGATGGGATGTGGAGACTCTGTATTGACTATCGGGCGCTGAACAAGATCACTGTCCGGAATAGGTACCTAATCCTAAGGATTGATGACCTTCTGGACAAACTCAAAGGGGCGAAATATTTCAGCAAGATCGACTTGAAGTCTGGGTATCACCAGGTACCAATCAAACCCTCTGATGTGTGGAAGACTGCCTTCAAAGCCAAGGAAGACCTTTTCGAATGGCTGGTCATGCCTTTCGGGTTCACGAATGCTCCCGCAACCTTCATGAGGTTGATGGAAGACATCTTGTGGCCATTCAACAACTCATTTGTAGTGGTGTACTTAGATGACATTATGATCTTCAACCAGACTTGGGAAGAGCACCTCTACCACATCCGACAAGTCCTCCAAACACTGCAGAAACACAAGTTGTGTGCCAATTTAAAGAAATGAACTTTTGGCATGACCCAGGTTCAATATCTGGGATACATTATTGATGAAAGGGGGGTGCATGTGGATCCAACCAAGATCCAAGTCATTCGGGATTGGCTAGCCCCAACCACTATAACATAGATTCGCAGCTTTCTGGGACTTGCTAATTTCTACCGTAGGTTCATGTTGGGATTCTCTCATATCACTTGGTCCTTGAGTCAAGTCACCAAGGGAGGAGCAAGAGAAAAATTATTTTGGTCGAAATCTCAACAGAAAGCGTTCACAAAATTGAAAAATTGCCTCTTTTCTGCCCCTGTGCTCACATTACCAGACTTGCAACAACCATTTGAGATCAAGACAGATGCCTTTGACTATGCTATTGGGGCAGTTCTTACTCAATAGGGACATCCAGTGGCATATCACAGTGAGACATTGTCTGACACGGTTCGCAAGTATCCCACTTATGACAAAGAAATGTATTCCATTGTGCAAGCTTGTTGACAATGGAAGAATTACATTTTTGGGAAGGAAACAATCATCCACACAGACCACCGGCCCCTGCAGTTCATACAGACACAAAGGAAGTTGTAGAATGATTTCCATCAAAAGTGGTCCACATATCTCCAATAGTTTCATTTGAACATCAAGTACAAGAAGGGTAGCACCAATAATGTTGCAGAATGCCTCAGCTAACCACCTATCGTGGCTCTCACCACCGTTCTCAACTCTTGTGGGCATGAGACTTCTGATTGGATACTTCTCTACGAGAGTGACCCAGATTTCGGCCACACATACAAGGCACTCTTGGGGGGTACGCAAGTTCCAAATTTTCACCTCCAAGATGAAATTTTATGTCACCTGGGACACGTTTGTGTTCCTTCAAGAGATTGTGCCAAGATGATATCGGAAGCACACTACTGTCGAGTCGCTGGGCATTTCGGGGTCAAGAAAATAGTAGCAGTACTACATAATTATTTCTATTGGCCAAACCTTCGAAAGGATGTTGGGAAGCACATCAGATATTGCACTGCTTGTGCCATTGCCAAACCGACCATCAAGAAGCAAGGCCTATATACTCTGCTACCTACCCCTAGTTGACCTTGGGAATCCATCTCCATGGATTACATGTCAGGCCTGCCTTCTAGTAAGCATGGAAATGACTGTGTTTTCATGTTCGTCGACAGATTCTCGAAGACGGCCATTATGGTGGCCTGAAAGAAGAATATCACAGCAGAAGCCACTGCTAAACTCTTCTTTGAACGAGTGTGGGTGCACTTTGGGATCCCACAATATATCATATCAGATCGGGATATCACGTTCCTCAGCACATTTTGGTCCAGCCTTTGGTCAATGCTGGACACCAAGCTTACCAAGTCCACAACTTTCCATCCCCAAACAGATGGCCAGACAGAGGTCGTCAACAAAATGATTGTACACATTCTGCGCATGTATAATTCAAAGAATCCACACACATGGGACAAGAGCCTCCCCTATGTACATCATAGTTATAATCGGGCTCTCCACAACTCAATCGGCCACAGCCCCTTTCAGGTGGGATTGGGATTCCAGCCACTATGTCCCATTGACATAGCCATGCCATTTGCGGCTACTCAGGCTGATTCGGCTCATGTCCAGTCTGAATTTGACAAAGAAAATAGCCTAATAGAGCGCATTCAACACATATTCCAACATGTTCATGACATATTGGAAAAATCCAATGCTAAGTACAAGCAACACCATGATCAACATCGGGTGCCACACAACTTCCAGGTGGGTGACAAAGTGTGGCTACATTTGCAGAAGGAGCGCCTCACTGGACCCCATCGCAAGCCTCGCCTACTCCGATATGGGCCGTACACCATCACCAAGGTTGTAGGGAGCAATGCCTTCGAGCTCAGTATTCCACCATTCCTTGGTTTGCACCCAGTATTCAATGTGGACCGCCTTCGTCCTTACTTCCCACCTCTACTGGACACCTTTGACATTGCAGAACAACTCACACCAACAGAGTTAAACCCAGACTGCATGGAACAGGCCACCAGAGATTGGATCATGGACATGAAAATCAAGAACAATCGCCAACAAAATATCCAACTGTATCAGGTTGTCAAATCTGGCCAACTCCTGCACCAAGGAAAATGGTTCACCAGGGACCAAGTTCAACAAAAGTTTCCTCATCTCATGGAGGAACTTAACACAATGGGGACCATTTCTTCCTAAGGGGGGAGGAATGACCCAGGTGGATATTGGTGGTCACCCGGCAATTCCACTTGGGGCCCCACCATTGTCTCTTTCATTTTTTTCAGTTTCGGCACAACTTACTATTTTTAGCAGTTTTTCGGGTCCTGAACTTCCAGAGCCGTTTTGAGGCCCTAAACGATGTTTTTTGGGCATCGTTCGTCCACCGAATATGATTACAGTTTAGAATAAATATTTGTGGCAAAATTTGTAGTCCTCGGATATATATTTCTAATGATGTATCATGTGCATCAAACGGAGATAGTATGTCGAATTTACGTCCCCTGGAAGTTGAAACACCAATTTACCCAAACGGGGCCCATAGTTTTGGCGCTTCATCTCCTAGGGTTAGGTTTTTGGACGTTTAGAGTTCTCCATTGTTTCTCCATAATAAATATTCCCTTGAGCCTCATTTTAACACAGTTCAGAGGTCTGTAGCTGCCACATCTCTTCTCAGAGATTCGCTACCAGCACCCTAGCTATTTTATTTCCATTATGTTTGTAAGCATATTTCTGTTATTTGATATTAATGAAATGAAGCCTTATTTCCACTGCATATCTATGTTTATGGTTATTTCTATATTCTATTGTGTTCCTGCATAAATATGGATAAGAAACATAGAAGTAAAATCTAAGTAGTTAACTCTCGATTTGCTACGTCAGAGAAAATTGAAAGTCTTTCATTCTCGGATCATGTCCTTTGACCGAACTTTGACCACAAGCATAGGCACCTTTTTATGTTGAATTCAAATAGGTGGATAGGACGAGATCTAGGTGTTAATCATTCTAAATATGCCCATGCGACACATTCCTTCATTCGCTCCTTAGAACCTGTGAAACCATTAAAGTAGCTGCGGAAACAACAATTAGCTGGAGAATAGCATGCGTTTTGTATTTGAGTTACAAAAATTCATTCAAATAGCAAGAACATCACAATATAAAATAGAGACCATTCAAATTCATTCTATGAGATGAAATATGTCATTTATCATTGATTGGAGTTATGGATTTATGAAAAGGTAGGGAAAAGTGATGAGAAAAGATGTCAGAGAAAGAACAATTTTGAGGTTCAACATACCCCCACTAAGAAGCCATTGCATGTCCTCATGCAATTATAAAAAATGTGAACTTCCTTTTCGTATTGGATTTGTTCAGACACTTCTGCCAATACTTCCAGTTTTATCTTCTTTCTTTTCCTTGAGGTAACTGCCATCTTGGGCTTCCTCATAAGGAGTTTGTACTTGAGATTGATGATTGTCCTGTTCATAGATTTGTTCTTTCTTTTTAGTTTTTTGTTATTTTTGTACCATAGTCCTAAATGTAGGATGGTGTTATCGCTGATGACTTTCTCCAATTGGTTATGTTGTTTTAAAGCTTCAGTTTCCTGTTTAATGTGCCTATTCAGTAACTCTAGCTCATAGATTTATTACTTAAGGGTGTAAACCAGAGGTTCTTGAGGACTGATAGGATGTTCTTGTATACCTGGGTTCATTGTTTCATTTATTTTATCCAATTACTCAATATAGTCATATATCTCTTGCTGTGTTGGGTCATTGCCTAGAGATCTTTTGTTGGGACTGCCTTCAAAATTATGTACAGGAGAATTTGTAGGACTATGTGGAGGAGAGACATTGATGGGTGTTGGCACTTGAGGTTCTTCTTCTAAATTCACAAACTCTGTTTCTTGTGATGGTGTATTCTTCATGTATCTTTGGATTCTAGAGCTTCTCCTTGGCTTGTTAGGATATTCCGACACATAGGAAATAGATAAGAATAACTTAGTCTAGTGTAGAGTTAGGTAAAGTGTGTTTCTTTAACATGTACATTTGTAACTTATAATCCAACGGTCATGATTTTTAGTGATCCGATGGTTACCTCTCACCTCGGTATTAACGACACTTGATCTGTGGCTTAACACCCGATTGGTCCATGTTCTCTATTTAAAGAGCATGGAGGGTCATTTTTTCGGTAAAAAATTATGAGAGAAACATATGTAACTTTTCTTTTTATATTAATAAATTTCCTGAATTGGCCGCGTTGGCTTAGGTCATGGAATGTTTCCCTCTTTGAGGGTTTTAACCACGTGATTATAATGGTGTACTGATTTGTGATCTGTTTGTGAGCGGTGACCTTTGGTTCTTGATCTAAAGAACTTACCCTGTAATTTCCTTCATGGCTGTGGAGGGTCTAAGTTTTCTTCACTTGTAACCTTTCTCTTCTTTTTTGTTTTACCTATTGTCTTAACTCTACCCCGTTTCTTATTTTTCATCAACTCTGCAAGGGGTAATTTCCTCTTCATCTTATTGTAGTGGAGGTGAAGGTCTGTCCTCAATGGTTGTATCAATCTTCCTTCTTCTAATTTTTCTAGTCTTGTCTTCCTTAGGCTGCTCTGGCTCATCTTGGAAATGGTTTCTAATTAGAAAGTTATCCCAATAGTCTCCTATAATTTTCAAATGGAATTCAAGAAGTATTTTTACCAACCCATGATGGTGCATATTTTTGTCTATAAACTGAATTATTTTTTTTACATTTGTGGACATTCTTTTTAAACTATTCAGTATAAAGAAAGGGAGGTTTATTTCTCTAACCTTCAAAAAGTTCATCAACAACCGAATATGATAAATAAACATGCAACCAAATTTTCCTTCACAAGAGATAAAATTATATAAAATTAAAATCATATTTCTCCATTTGTTCTTGAGTGATGAGCTAGGAATACCCTTTTTGTAAATAGAAGTATCCATACCTGGATTCTTGAGGAAAAGTCTCCATGATTTACTATGAAATTATTTGCTTTTAAACCATCTCTTGCCCACTCTTGGGAGCTCTGTAGCTTCAGATATGAAGGCCTCGATCACTGAAAATTTTATGTCTCTTATTTCGACCTTTGTTCCGTCGAAAGATCTCGTAAAAGACTTAGTGATATTCTTATGGAATCCATCAAATTTTTCTATAAACCTGAGCCACTTAACCTTCTGAAACATATCTTTGATCTGAGGATAACCCTCCATGTATTTAGCTCTCATTGGTTCAGTCCCGACTATCAAACCCATGTCTTCTGTCGTGAAGAGTCTAGCCTTCAGAATTGTTCTTCTCTGTGTGAAATGAATTGGGTTGCAGATCTGGTTAAGGACATCGAGGGTTTGTAGGTAAATATGAGTGAAATGAATACTTGATGGGGTTTTAAGAAACATGGATGAATAGGTTATAGAAGTAGGATATGACCGTTTAATCATAAATGGAAGAATCCGTTATAGATCGTTATGAGATATGATGCAAATGACGTGGTTGATTTATGACATGATATGAGTCCAAATCAAATCAAATTATGACATATTGAGGCAGCATGTGATCATATACATTATATATGCTAATGTTTTTTATCTTGTTATTTAAATAAATTTATGTAACATATCTTTAGAACTAACCTTTTGTTTCTATTTCCTTGATGTTGATTCTTCAGGTATCCTTCAACATGATGATCTTCAAATGGAGTTCTCAATTTCTTGTGCTCAATATTGTTGCTTTAGTAGGATGTAAGAAAATGTAACAGAGCTGTAGAATATGGTATTAGCTGTAGAATGGAAGTAGTTCTGTAACTACTCCTTTTATTACTTTAGAAAAAAGAAAGGGAACAAATATTTTTGAGCTTTTTAGAATGGAATAGAAAATATAAGATGTCAGAACTCTGATTTGCATCCTATATTTTCTGTATAAGGATGCCAATCATTGATTTTTTTTCATACTTATACAATTATTACTATTATTATTATTTTTGAATTATATATATATATATATATATATATATATATATATATATATATTCTCTATTTATTTTCTCTCTCTTTTTTTTTTAGATATGAAAAATAAAAAAGAAGACTAAGTTGGGGAAGAAGAAGGATTATTCTTCACTAACTTCATATCAGTATTATCTTGGAAAATTTTGATAAAATCCTCCTTTGTAATTGGCTTATGATAGACTTTTAATCGATGTCCATTCACAAGAAGAGGTACATTTTATTCATCAATTGTCCTTATCCGGACTGCTCCATTTTCAAACACTTTTTGAATCTCATAAGGCCCAAGCCAATGAGTATGAAACTTTCCTTGAAAATATTTTAACTTTGAATCTAACAAAAGTGCCCAATCCCCTGCTTGAAATTTTTTCTCCTTTATATATTTATCATGCCATTTGGACCTTTGCTGCTAGACTAGACTAGTTCTTTGAACTGCATCTTGTCTGATTTCATCAAGCTCATTAAGTTGCTCCAATCTGTGCTTCTGGGCTTCTGATAAGTCAAGCCCCAATTGGACTACCATCTTAAAGGCTTGGATCTGAAATTATATAGGAAATAGGACTTTCTTCCCATAAACAAGTTCATAGGCAGTATGTCCTGTTGTATTCCTCCATGTAGTCCGGTAGGCCCATAAGGCTTCGAGAATCCCATCTTCCCAATCCTTCCTATGTAGATGTATAGTTTTAGTGATGATTTCTTTGATCATCTTATTGGTAGACTCCACTTGACCATTTTCTTGTGGATGATATATGTTTGATCTTGCAATTCTCCACAAGCTTCTGCACCAACCTGGATGTAACTGGGTTCCCTGACCTGTCAAAATTTCTCTTGGGACACCAAAATGAGTGAAAATATCCTCAAAGAGAAAACCAACTAAAAAATTTTCATTAGCTAAAGAAAGTGATTTAGCCTCTACCCATTTAGTGACATAATCGGTACATACTAGAATATATTTCTTTTGATTAGATGGTGGATTGATTGGTCCAAAAAAATTGAGGGTGCATTTTTCAAATGGTTTGATGATTACCCGAGGTTGTAATGGAATTTCATATGTAGGAACATTTTTCCCCTTTCTTTGATAGTTGTCACACATTTTGACATACTCCCTAGTATCTTTAGATATGGATGGCCAATAATATCTTAAATGAAGGATTTTATAGGTAGTCCTCTTATCAGCAAAGTTTCCACCACAGGGTTCATCGTGACATGCCTTGAGAATATCAAGCATTTCATCTTCTCAAAGACACCTTTTGATGATGAGATCTGGAACTGTTTTCTACAATTCATCATTAACCCATGAGTACAATGCACTTGTTTGAATAATTTTTCGTTTCTCTTGAGGAAACGAGTATGTAGGTAGCTTTCTTGTAGCTAAGTAATTAGCAATATCTACAAACCAGGGAGATTTAGTAGATATTGCAAAAATATATTCATCAGGAAAATTATCTTCTACTGGAGTATCATTTTTAACATTTTGACTTCTAGATAGGAAATCAACAACTGTGTTGTGTTTTCCAGGTTGGTCTAGAATGGTGATATTGAATTCTTGCAGGAGTAATAACAATATTGTGATTTTGCCATTAGTAATAGATTTATTCATTAAATATCTAATTGCATAATGATCTGTATAAATAAAGGTTTCATAGCCGGTGATATAATGTCTAAATTTGTTGATAGCATGAATAAAAACTAGAAATTATTTTTCAGTTACAGTGTAATTTAACTCAGCAGGAGTCAAATTTTTTCTTGTGTAATAGATGGCATAGGGGTTCAAATAGTTTTTTCCTAATACAGCTCCCAGAGATGTATCTGAAGCATCTGTTGAAATATGAAAAGGTAGTTTCCAATTTGGACCTCTTAAGATGCGTGCTTAGGAATTTTTTGTTTTTAAAGTTTCAAATGCTAATTGGCAATCATGATTCCAACTGAATTCACAATATTTGGTAAGAAATTTGAAGAGTGGGATGCTATTTTAGTGAAATGTTCTGTAAATATTATATGATACCCTTTGAATCCTAGAAAACTTCTAATATCCTTTTGACAACTTGGGGCTGATAATTTGGAAATGTCTTCAACCTTGAATGAATCAAGTTTAATTCCATCTCCCGAAATGTGATGTCCTAAAACAATTCCTTCAGTAAACATCATAAAACATTTTTCATGACTTAATTAAAGATTTGTATCTTTACATATTTTAAGAACCTTTTCCAAATTTTCTAAAGCTTCTTCAAATGAATTCCCATAAACTATAAAATCATCCATATATACCTCCACACAATCATGTATTAGATCAGAAAAAATTCCCAATACTACCCTTTGGAATGTTGCAGGTGCATTGCATAAACCAAAAGGAAGTACTTAGTAGGCATAGGTTGCCCATGGAAAAGTGAATGTGGTTATATCTTGGTCTTTAGGTGCTAACTAAATCTGATTGTAACCACTAAAACCATCCAAGAATGAGAAATACTTCTTTCCTCCTAATGTATCCAATACTTGATCTATGAAAGGTAATGGAAAATGACCTTTTAGAGTAGCTTTATTCAACTCTCGATAGTCAATGCATACCGTCCACTTACCATTCTTTTTAGGTACAATCACCAAGGGAGAAACCCAATGACTGTCTGAAATTGGGTAAATGAAGTTTACATTCAGTAATTTTTGCAATTCTTCTTTCACAATTTTCCTAAGATTTGGATTCATCCTTCATTGAGATTGTTTGATAGGCTTACAATTTTCCTCAATGTAGATATGATGTATACAAGTCTTAGGAATAATTACTTTCGTGTCAGTGTATTCCCATGCATATGAAGAAGAATTTTGTTGTAATGTTTTGATTAACTTTTCTTGTTGTAATATTTCCAAGTTTTTGCTTATGTTCAAATATTTTCCCGGAAATATTTCAATTGTAGAGTTACCAAATTCTTCCATAGAACATAGAGATATCTTCCTAGATGACAAGTATTCAATATTGCATTGTTCTTGAAAATTATCATGTTCATATTCTGAAGATGATTCAAATTTTTCTATTGAATTTAAGATTTGACTATCTTCAATAATACAAGAAATAGTAAAGAGAGGTTGTATATCATTTTCATCATCAATCCATTCTTCATCTTCTATTTCTGTGATTGTTTTTTCTGGAGGATATAAAGTGAATTTCTTTTTTGAATTACAATAAGAGATATACATGTCACCAGATCTATAATTAATGAAAGCATCAGTTATAGCCAACCAAGGTCTTCCTAATATTAGTGGATGTCCTCCTAGATTGTTCTTAGGGGTAAAAATCATAAAATTAACCAGATACTCCCAAGAGTCTAACGATACTGAAATGTCTTCTATTACATCATATGGCTTGATTTTTGATATATCTGCTAATTGTAGTAATGTATGTGTATACTAAAGATTTGGAAGCTTGAGTTTTTCCATGGTTTGTTTGGTCATGATGTTTATGGCTGCTCCTAAATCATTCAATGTATTTGGAATTTCAATACCATTAATATGTGTTTTTACAATTGGACTTCCTGGATCTAAATATTTTTGTATGGCATTTTTTCCCATCATAATGTCTGCAATTTTTCCTACTAATTGAATTCTTTTTATTTCTTTTGTTTTTCTTCCTGGTTTCTTCATGTTCAACTCTCTTATTGTTTTGGCTAGAATTGGAATCTCTTTAATGGCCTGTAGCAAAGGAATTTTGATACATACATTTTTCAATTCATCTAGAAAATCATAATTGGGCAACATTATTTGTTTTTCTACCCCTCTATCAACTTGTAATATTTTAGGAAAAGGAGGGTTAGAAATAGATACTAATGGTTGCTTTATGACAAGAGTTGAGTTTATTGGTTTTTCTTGTTTTTCATTTTCAGAATTCTGGTTCTGTTGAAGAGATGTCCCTTCTTCGGAAATTTTATTTTGTTGTAGAGAAATTTCTTCATCAAAATTATCTTGTTCTTGAATAACAACATAAGGCTTTTTCATTTCCAATATTCTACCATATCTAAGTCGAACACCATTAAGATCTAGCGGAGTAATCATGTAAGTTGGAAATTGATGTCCTTCTATAGTGTAAGCATTTTGAGAATTTTTATTATTTGGGTTTGGAAATGGCTGGGCCGATAGTTGGTTTGGTATTTGTGGAAATGGTAATGAAAGCTGTGGGTTTTGGTTTTAGATTTGGGGTTGTTGATTTTGTTGTGGAAATTGTTGGGGAGGATAGTTTGGATAGGGTGGAGGATATTGGTAGTATTGAGAATACCTACCATATGGATTTTTCATTCCTTGTTCCCAAGGTTGACGTTGGGACCAAGGTTGCTACCAAGAATTCCAATTATTTGGTGGGGGTTGAGTATACATTTGGTTGTTAAAACCTTGAGTTTGTGGCCCTTTCCATAGTCTTCTATAGAAAAAGCAAAGAGGTTCTATTGGATTTGAAGTTACTTCTTCCTGAAAAACATCCTTAAGACCTAGAATTGAAGGGAAACTCTTTGTTTCATGATTTTCTGAGCAAATCATATAGGTCTCTATGACTATTACATCAAGAGGACATTCTCTTAAGGCATGCTTCTTTCTGCATTTAGGACAGAAAACAAATAAGGGATCAATTTTGGATTTATGCTCATTTTGTATTTTAAGGGTGTCTATCTGTTCACTAAGACTCCCTAAGATAAATTCATCAAGCATATTTCCAATTTCTGCCATACTTACTGTTCCAGTTGCAGATTTATTCACTCTAGAGAGAGAAGGATCTCTTGTATGTTTCCCAGTTCTCGATTTTCCCTTTGAGAGATGAATACATAATTCACTAATTTTAGGTAATGTGAGTTGAGAGATGTCTCCCCTAATCATCATGTTGAGAATTTCTATCCATTCATCTCTAATGGATTTTAAAAAGAGAGCCTTTAAATTATCTTGATCTAAGTTTTCCATTCTAGCTCTTTTAATGTTATAATTGAATATTTCATATTTCAATTAGATCCTCTAGGTTCTCATCCTCTCTTTGCATCATCTTGAATACTTTAACGAAGTTTTTATTCTAATGACTTTGATCTTTTGGAATTAAAGCTAATTCTAATTTGTCTTATTCTAATTCTACTCCATGGATTGAAAGCACAAATCCTATGATTAAGAATTGAAATGACAATGCTAATCTAAATGGAAAGAAAATCCAAAGAAATTGAAAAGAATCTACTGTATGACCTACTCAACCATCCAATTTTTGGAGAATGAAAAATTCATCTTATTGATATGATTTAACAAGAAATTGATTATACTTTTAATTTAAAGATTTAATCTAAGAAAGTAATTAAAAATCATGTAAAGGAAACTCAACTACTGTATGACTAAATAATCAATCATCCAATTTTGGAAGAATGACAAATTCATTTTCTTGATATGATTTTAACAAGCATTTAATATACATTTAATTGAGAATTTAATCTAGGAAAACAGTATAAAAAACATGTAAAGGCAACTCAACTACTGTATGAATAAATACTCAATCATCCATTTTTTGAAGAATGAAAAAGTCATCTTCTTTATATAATTTTAAAAAGAATTTAATCATACATTTAATTGAGAATTTAATCTAGGAAAGAAGTATACAAACATGTAAAGAAAACTAAGATAATTGTATGCTCTAATGCTTCAAACATAATCCAATTTTGGAAAATAGAAGAACTACTTTCTTGAGATGCTTTTGGTAAGAAAAATATTACACAATTATTCTAAAACTTATTCTGAGAAAGCATTCATAAATCTAATCTATGAAACAATAAAAAATTTAATCTAAGGATTTGCCGCAAAGAAATATAAATTTAACTATGAATTGACAAAACATAGCTAGTAAAATTAAACTAAAAAAATTAATGAAACCTCCTTTCTATGCAGGGGCCCTCTGCAACAGAACGAGTTGAAGTCCTAGCAGAATATGTGCTCATCAAGAAGGAACTGGAACAAATGAACATGGTCTTCATATTATAAAAAAATAACAGAGTATCAAAGCATACACAACATTCAGAAAATTAAGACTGTCTTCCGGTTTCAAAACGACCGGTATTTAAAAAATTTCAATGTAACTGTCTTGAGGTATTTCCGCCTACAAATGGTGATTACAAATGAAACATAGAAGAAAAATCTAAGTAGACGTAGCAAATCGAGAGTCCTTCGTTCTCGGATCACGTCCTTTGACTGAACTTTGACCATGAGCATAAGCACCTTTTTCTGTCAAATTCAAACAGGTGGATAGGACAAGATCTAGGTGTCGATCATTCTAAAGATGCCCATGTGACACATTCCTTCATTCACTCCTCAGAACCTGTCAAACCATTAAAGTAGCTACAGAAACAACAATTAGCTGTAGAATAGCATGCGTTCTGTAGCTGAGTCACAAAAAATAATTCAAATAGCAAGAACATCACAATATAAAATAGAGACCATTCAAATACATTCTCTGAGATGAATATGTCATTTATCATTGATTTGAGTTATGGATTTATGAAAAGGTAGGGAGAAGTGATGAGAAAGGATGTTAGAGAAAGAACAATTCTGAGGTTCAACACTCGGTAAAAACAATTTCATTCAGACATAGCTACATTACTTGGGACACATGGTTTCCAAGGAAGGCATAACATTGGATTTGGAAGAGATAAGAGCTATCATGGAATGGGGATATCCTAGGAATGTGGATGAGGTAAGTGTTAGCACAAGGAGTCACTTCTTGACTGCAAAAGGAGTAAACCTTACACATCATAGTTCATTTCAAATTTAAAGTTTTTGAGTGGTGGGATGGCTTCTTAAAGAGTTTGAAATGATTTTTAATCTTTAAGACTTTCATGCATTTGGCAAGCTGTGGAAATTATAATTTTTATGGGTAAATTGGTAGTATAGGGAGCAGATTGTAACAAATGAAAGGAAATAGATAACGGGTACTCACTCTAAGAAACATGCATATCCTAAATCAGTCACACAGCTACAGTAGTGTCTCTTTACACAAACTCTGTTTTTTGTAAAGTAAACAACATTCAGAAAGTAGAGTACATGCATAAAGTATTTCATAAATCCTTCATGAAACCTTCACTAACATGCTCTAAAACACACATATGATTTTGCAGAAGACTAAAAAGCAGATAATTTACTATTAGATCCTCTAACAATTTTCTTACTCACACCTTACTACCTACTGCAACTCATAAATCAGAAGAAATAAATAGTGAGATAAACACACCATATATTAGATAGTCCTTGAATAAAAAAATCCTCCATCTTGAAGTGAAAAAAAGGGGTTTTCTTTATTATATTCAGTCTTTAGGTAGACCAACATCCAACCCTAAAATGATATTTACAAATGGTATATATAGAGAGAGGGGCACCAACTCCATATCTCCTAAAAATAAGGAACCACTATTCATAACATTACATAGGTGTGATAGGACATTAAGTATATATCCCATCGAAATCTAATTGAAAGGACATATGTAGATGAAAGAAGAGAAGACAGTTTGGACTGAACTTCTCAGTATGCTGACATGCTTACCATTTTTATGTTGATTTGTCTCCTCATGACTTTGTTTCTTTAATAACCATATGTCTTCATTAAACATGACCTTAAACAACCTCATAACCACCCATCAACCATCACTTGTTATATCCATATCGTTATGAGTCCTTATATTTCCTGAACTTTCTCGGAAACTTTGCTGACAATTGTCAAAAATCATTTAAAACAGGCGCTATTGGAAATTCTGGTAAATTGCTGTAACTGCTCAAAAACCGTAATGCTACTAGAATTTCTGGTAGCGCTCTGTTTCTTTTTAAAAATTGCACAACAAACACTTGAAAAAAATGTGCAGACTTATACACTTTGAAACTTGATTTGTTGTTCAAAATATACTTAGTAAGCAAAGAGGTGTTTTATTATCAAACCTTTTTACCTTTCTTCCATATGGGCTGCAGCTTCAACAAGCTTGTCCAAGTCTGATTTGTTGTCAACAACTGATCTTGATCTTGTGGTCCTGCTGGCTGCTTCTTCGGCAACGTTATTTTCTCCTTTGAATCCTTTTGAATTTTTCTTCCTTTTGAGTATTCTATTTTCTGATCTGTAGGGGCGTTGCCTTTGTTTTTTTCTTGGACTCATTAGTCTGTAACCCTTCAGATTTTCCTTCTACATCTATGACCTCTATCAACAAACTTGGATTATGCAGGGCTTTATATTTGAGTCTGAACTTGTTGTTGTCTATGGTGTGTCTTTTTCTGCTACCAGCAAAAGGTTTGGCATCCTCTTTCCTTATTTTGTTGTTGATTTCATACCCTGTATATTTTAGGAGCTCTTCATCAGACTTAGTGGGCTGATATTCCTTCTGGATTTTCTGTTGAATGTCTGCTTCTGGAATTTCCGGTATCACCCGTGCTTTGGATTTTTCTGCAGTGGAATACCTTTCTCTCAAATATCTAGTATAAACATTAGGAAAAGGAGAAATGGTAGGCACAATTTTCATGTATTTAGGTTTATTGATTGATGAGGTCTCTCCTTTCTCTAACTTCCTTTCAACCTTGGCTGAATGAGTCTTTTCTTTTCTGCCTTTAGTCTTCTTATGGATATTCTCCTTCTTAGACATTCTCTTTGTTATTTTGGTAGGCTTAGGGTGTTGATGTGAAGTTGAAGATGGTTGAGCTGGAACATCAGGTATAGGTGCAGGTTGGCCTGCCCTATAAAACAGAAAATGGTCACATGATTGGTTTCTTTTCCTTAGTTCTTCCTCAACTAACACTTTGATAACAACTTGATGATATAGGCTGTATTCTGAAGCATTTGTGTGTGTTTCAATCCTAGCTAACATTTTTGTCAAGATCTTCAGTACAAATAATGGAAATTTGAGGGTATTCATACCTGAAATATAAAATAGATATCTCATATGATAAAGAAAAACTACAACATACCTCCTCTCACAAGTGAGGTAAATTTTGATGAGCTTAACAACCTCAACCCATTCAATTTTGAGGTAACTTTTGGGAATTCCTTTGGCACAGTTGGGATATTTGTGCCGATCTTTAAGGAAACTGTTGAGGTCTCCTCCAGTGATGAATTGGCCTTTAAACACTTTTCTCCTTCCCGTGGAAGTTTGAAAGCTTCAACAATTGAATTTTCTAATACCTACAATCTAAGACCATAAATGGTTGCTTCCTGTCCATTTAAAGAATGTGAAAAATCCTAAGTTACTCCTAAATGAGAGCTTCCAAGTCTTGAGCACAGTGGATACCTCCCTGATTGAACAAACAACCTTCTCACATTTGAATTATCATCCACTATGTCATCTCCTTCGGGTTCAATTCGTTTTAGCTTTCCTCCTCTCTTAGTCATATTTAGTAATAAATAATATTTCCTACGGAAATATGATAAGTGGCAAAGCTAGAGGAGCTCACCTAACAGTTGTTGCTGTGTCTTCTATGAGATCTTTTCTGAAATCTGAGACTCCTTTATCAAGCTACTCACTTAAAAATCTCGTTCACCAACAGTTAAACTCAAAACTGATAGCCTTCCTTCCTTCTCGGTGGTTTAAAACAACTACATTGGTTCACCTTCCCATGCAAGTGATTTTTCATTATGGTAAGTATCTTAGACAGTAGCATGCACCCTGCGATAGTCATTATGATCTTCAGTTGGATGCATAACTTCATATGGTATGCTACAGGTGGCTGGAGATGAGTGGGTCTGTAACTGGCAGTCACTTCCACTGAATATTTATTACTGGCCTAAATTTTTGGTAGCGTCTATGCATGATCAACCAAACGGTTATTGCATTAAGAATGCAGATCCATGATCTATTCCAACGAAAATCACGTACTTTGACATGAGTATGAACTAGCTTAGCTGACAGACAGGATGGAACAACAATAACCTGCTCTTGACTGCAGATTGACACCTAGCGTTCACCACATATAACCACGACTCTAACTTAACATTATTGACCGTAAACCTTTCCTATCACGTGACCTAATCTCATGACAAAATATTTAAAACGTATTTTATAACAGGAACACGTGGCTTGACACAAAGTGGATGCACTTTTTTATTTATTTTTTATTTTTAAAGGGAAGTTACCGAAATTTCTGTTAGCATCGGGTTAAAGAAAAACATACACAAACATAATTAAAACAAACTGTTTGAAAAGGGCTAAAACGTACGCTGTTAGTGTTGGTATCTTCATCCCTCCGTCAGTGATCAAATTTCTCTTATTGCATTGCATATTAGGTGTCTCACTCAGTCAACTGCATTCCATTAGGAGCATGGATCATCTGACGGTAGTGGCTTGTTGCTCATGTCCCTCATGTCCTTTACCTGCTGGTCCATTTCTATTCATTAAAATCATTTGCAGTCACTTTTTGTCTTATAGTTTGCAAAGAGTCATTTTTAGGGTTTTAGTGTCATTAGGTCTAGGGTTTCATTAATAAGGTCCTCAAAATCCCCCATAATGGTCAGCAGGCACATGAGGAGTTTGAAATAAGGTTTCAATACTAAAAATTCCATCATCATATGACCAAAAATGATTTTTTCCTCAAAACCCTGTTTTGAGGAAAAACAGAGTATTTTAGGTTTTTATGTATAGATTTCATGTAATTTCAGTTCTCTCATATGTAAATGATTTCAATGGAAACCCTGGTCACCTTGCCAGGCTTCAGAAAATTCATACCCCGCAAGACAAACAAAAATCAAGTCATTCAGTTAGTCAGAGGCACGAACGAAACAAACTGCCCAAAACCAGAGTTGAAAGAATAAGTCACAATGCAAACATTATAAAGGTGGATTTATAAGTATATAAACTCATTGGCCACGTTCAAAAAGCTTATTTGCATTCAAAAGAGAAAGATTGACCAAGATAAAGTCATGTTGAAGAAAATGAGCAAGTTTGAATGAAAACTGGGCAAAGTTTAGTGGCGCGACACATTGGCTGAGTGGCGCGGCGCATAGAGCTGACCTTCATAGTGCAAAAAATACACTAGCTCGGCGCATTGAGTAGGCGCGGTGCGTTGGGTTTGTGGCGCGGTGCGTAGGGCTACCAGCTATTTTCACCATGATTTCATTCAAAACTCCAATTTTCTTGGCTTCCTTCGGTCCAATTAAGTCAAACAGATTTGTAAATGCCATGAATGTGTGTTTTATGATGTGTATGAGGATTTAATTGAAAATTTTAAAACCCTACTTCCTTGCTCAAGAAACCATAGCCTAGGGTTTATACATTAGTTTTTATATGCCATCACTCCCACATCCTTTTGCTTCCTCACAGTTTTCCTAGTTCCATCAGCACATTTCTCTATCCCCCATATCCCTAAAATTCACTTATTCCCTATCCCAATTCCCAAAACCCAAATTACTATCCCAAAAGCCTAGACTATCCCTAAAACCCTTCAATTCCCCAAATTACAATTGGCGATATTCCTAACATTCCCCTTACCCTCTCCCTCCATAGTCCCTCACACATTTTCATACATTTTGCAGCCAAAACCAAAGACACCTAAACTCTTCATACTCATCTAAGACAACACAAACTTTGGCAAACATGGAGATAGATTCCTCTTATGACAGAGATGAAGAAGGCATCGAGGAGGCGTAAAAAGCATGAAAAACTTCAGATATTGGCTGAGGCTTCCTTGGCCTAGCATAGTACATGATGGAGAACACTCAACCCAAATTTCAAGAAATTTGGGACACATTTTGCAAATTTTGTTTTTTTTGGCCTAAACACAGATTTTTCAGCTCTACGCGTCGCGCCACGTGGCGTGCGCTTATGATTGGGAGCTCCTCTGGGGTAAAAATTTATATTTTTGGATTTTTCATGAAAATTTATGCATGCCTACCCATGGCCAAGAGATTTTGACAGGTTTTGGGCTTCCAAAAGGGTCAAAAACACCCTAAAAATGACCTTTCTGCCCCTTTTCGGACACAGGAAGTAGTGTCGGGAGAACTCATTTTTGGAGGGGAAAATGGAGACCAAATTTAGAAATTTTACTTGTGTTAGAAAGTAGACAGGTAGAAATTTCCAACAAGCCCACTTGGAGCCAATTTGGACATCGGTAAGGCCTTCAAAATAAGCTCCAAACTAGCGCGATGCATAGAGAAATCAGGCACAACGCATTGGGGATTTTGCTCATTTTTGACTTAGTAACTCTATTTTTCGCCTAGTTTTGGATAGTTTGACTTTCCTACTTCCAAATGTTAAACTCATGATGTAATTTGATGTAATTTGATGGGTCTTGATGTAATTTTGCTAAATTTTTACTCATGGAGGTAGATTCATCCATCAAAAGGTGAATTGCAACTGAATGAATCAGTTTCCTATCTTATAGAGGAATGCTGTTCCACTGCCTATTTTCCAGTTCCCAGTTTAGATCTTGTTGAAACAACTCCTAAAATTGTGAGCTCGACCCCTAGAGGTTGTGGATGAGTTAGTGTTGTCTATATCTTGTGATTTTTCAGTCATTGGCATAGGTTGGACACTTGGGAATGCTTTGAGCATCATTGTACATTTCATCAGTTTGGCAAAGGAATAGACTAGGGTTTGCAGCACTCCTTGGGATTCATGTGGCTCTTTATTTTGATGATGTGTCTCTCTCTGTTAATGTAAGTTTACTGGTGCTTTATGTGTATCATATTCCCTCTTATTTCTTCTTAAGTTAAACAAACAAGGATAAAGGTGGAATTCATTAGATTTGCAGTGCTCTACCTAGAGTTTGTTTAATTTTCTATGTTTTCAACTGTTTGAAGGGGATTCCTGAAAGTATCTTGCCCTCTTCAACTCCTCACTGGTCTGAGCTATCCATTTCATTCAAAATGGAAGTGTCAAAATGATTTCGTACCTTGCCCCATTCAAATCTCTGCAAAAACTAGGCCTCATTCCCCAGACCCAAAATCTGCCTTTCCCTTTGATCCAACAAAACACCCTTAAAATCAAATCAAACTCTTTTGCATATATACCTAGCCTAAAATAAACCTTTATTCAAGTCATCTCAAGCCTCACTGATTATTTTTGCTGAGATTGACCAGGAGAGAGCCCTCTCTCGATCTCGTAGGGCTAGCTACCAGATTAAGCGTGGTTTGATGTTACCCTAGATTCTGCCTTCTTCAGCCTGAGGTAGATTTAGGCCATAACATACGCTATGAGAAATTTCGGTAGTGTTCAATTTTTTTTTGAAATTTACAAATTTTCATCCTTAAAACAAAAAATTTAAAATAGACTCATGACTTAGCAAAGAAATGTGCTAACATTGGCTCAACAAGGGATAGATCTCTCCCTGCGAGGCTCTAAGAATGTTTTTCAGTTTGAGTGCCTTTTCATTGGGCTATAGAGTCTTATTATGAAACACACCGGTATTTACATTGGAATTAGGCTACCAACAACCTTAGCAAAATAATTTCTTGAGAAATCGCCCATTAAATGGGCCTAAAAACAGTTTTGTCCCATTAAGATGTTGTGACTCAAAAGTATTGTTCTGAAAAATATTGGAGATTCTGAAAGGACCAAGCCATAAAGAATCAAATTCGAAATTCTTACCTGGATCTTGATGCTTTGCATCCCATTTCAACACTAGATCTCCAATATGAAAATCTTATTTTTTAGTTCCTCTATCAAAAAATTTCTTTACAACTTGTTGATATTTTCTCACAAAGTCATATTGTTGTTCTCTCTTTTGCTACACTTCTATGATCTGATAAATTCTCCTGGCCATGTCACTTGGCTCAGCTTCATGATCTTGCAGAAATTTAGCTACAAGAATGACTATCTGGATTGGAAAAACAACATCAGTTCCATTGTTATGAAACCAACTCCAAAGATAGAATTAAAGAGAGATCAACACCTTAGAAATCATCCACTTCAAGGGGGAAACCTTCTTTACATTAAATAAATGAACGATTATTGGATGATACAAATGAAAAAACCTCCTTTCTATATATAGGAGTCCATGGGATCACAATATAATCCTAGCCGACCTAATGATAATAATGTAAGGGCACAACAATAACAATAGTGGTTTTTTATGAGGCACAATAATAACAATATGGGGGCTACAGTGGTACAATAATAAAAATAAGGGGGCTATACTAACAACAACAAGGGAATACACTAGTAATGTAGGGACCTAACATGCCCCTCTCCTTCAAAAAAGTATTGTCCTCAATGCTTGAGTAGCTCTGGATGCTTCTGTGTAAAATTCTCATCCTCCCATGTGGAATCTTTAGTGGGTAAGTTCTTCCACTTGATGAGATAATCTGAAATTGATCAATTTCATAGCTGTTGAGTTCCTGTTTCTGTGACTACTTTAGGTTCCAATATGATTTTAACTTCCTCATCAAGTTTTGTCAATATTGTTTGAACTAGAATTTTGTCACCTATAACCTTCTTTAAGCATGAAACATGGAAAATTCGGTGCACTCGAGACGAAGCAAGAATCTCTAATTTGTATGCCATAGTACCAATATTTTGCAACACCTTGTAAGGACCATAATAATTTGGAAATATTTTATTATTATTCTTAGCTTGCTTGAGGAACATTTTTTTGTATGGTTGTAGCTATAAAAATACCCAGTCTCCTACATCAAAACTTCTCTCGCTGCGATGTTGATTTGCCTGTTGTTTCATTCGATTTTGTGCCAAATTTAGGTTATCCTTTAACAGTTGGAGAACTTGTTATTGATGCTCGATGTGATCTTCCACTGCTTGAACCTCAAAATTTTACCTTAAAGATGATGTGATGGACAGTGGATGATATCAATAAAGTACCATAAATGGGGTCATTTTTGCTGCAATTTGGAAGGAAGTGTTATACCACCATTTAGCCAACGGTAACCATTTGACCCATTTTGTTTGTTTATTAGATACAAAACAAAAAATATATCCTTCCAAACATTTGTTCACTATCTTAGTTTTCCCATCGGATTGAGGATGATAAGATGAGCTATGAGCTAGTTTAGTACCCAAAAAAAACAAAAATTCCTTCAAAACATTTCCAGTAAAAATGGGATCTCTATCGCTTACAATAATATTTGGGTTTCCATGTAGCTTTTGAATTGTTTCCATAAATGCAGTAGCAAATTTACTTGCTTTAAATGGATGAGATAATGCACAAAATTGTGCATACTTGGTAAGTCCATCAAATATCACCATGATGACACTCATTCCTTTGGACTTAGGTAAACCTGTGATAAAATCCATTGAAACCTCCTCCCAACGTTGACTTGGAATAGATAAAGGTTGTAGAAGACCCAGGGTCTTAATTGTCTCAACTTTATTTTGCTGACAAACCAAACATTATGCCAAAAAATTTTGAATATCAGATTTAAGGCCATCCCAAAAAAAATATTTCTTCACCCTATGGAAAGTTTTTAAAAATCCTGAGTGTCCTCCTAAGTGAGAGGTGTGCAATTCCAAAAGAATATTTTGTTTTAGTTGGGAATTCTTACAAAGATATAAGCGATATTTGTACCATAAGGAATCATTTTTACAACTAAATGTTTTAGATGTACTAGGGTGTTGCTGCAAATTTTGAATGAGTGTCCACACTTATTCATCATTATTCCATTCATCCCTTACTTCGGTTATCCAATCTAGTTGGATAATATAAATGGCACAAAGCAATTCTTCCACCTCTTCATCCTCTCTTTGGAGTGCATCCACAACAACATTTAGCTTCCCTTTTTTGTAGATGATTTAAAAGTCATAACCCAACATCTTTGTGACCCATTTTTGTTTCTCGTCTGAATATAGTATTTGTTCCAAAAAGTATTTAAGACTATCATGATCATTTTTTACCTTGAAGTGTCTTCCCATTAGGTAATGTCACCATTTCTTTAGTGCATGTAGTATTGCCAACATTTCCTTCTCATAAATAGCTTTATGTAAATACTTTCCTTTGATTGGAAGACTTTAAAAAGCAATGGGTCTTCTTTCTTGCATTAAAAAAACACCAATTCCATTTCCTGAAGCATCACATTCCACAATAAAGGTTTTTGTGAAGTCTAGCGTAGCTAAGACCGATGCTAGGAAAATTGCCTCTTTAAGATGTTCAAAGGAATTAGTTGCTTTAGGAGTCCATGAAAATTCATCTTTCTTCAATAATGTTGTTAGAGGTGCTACTATTCTCCCATAATTCTTAACAAACTTGCGATAATACCCTGTTAACTCGAGAAATCCTTGCAATTGATTTATGTTTGTGGAGACTTTCCATTCCTTAATAACTTTAATTTTTTTAGGGTCTACCTTAACACCATCTTGAGATACAATAAGACCCATATATTCCACCTCTTGTACTCCAAATAAACATTTGAAGATTTTTGTATATAATTGTTTCTCCTCCAATAGTTTGAGCACCCTATCAACATGTTGAACATGATCCTTCCAAGACTTGTTGTAGATTAGTATATAATCAAAAAATACTAACAAAATTTTCTAAGGAAGGGTTTGAAAATGGAATTCATCAACCCTTGAAATGTAGAAGTTACATTGGTAAGGCCAAAAGGCATGACCAAAAAATCATAATGACCTTCATGACTTCGAAATGCTATTTTCAGAATATCTTCAGTCTTCATTCTAATTTGATGATATCCTGAATGAAGATCCAACTTGGTAAAATAAATTGTTCCATGTAATTCATACAATAGTTCATCAATCACAGGAATGGGAAATTTATCTTTAATAGTGAGCTTATTAAGCTCCCTATAATCAGGACACATGCACCATGATCCGTGCTTCTTGTGCACCATTACTACTGGAGTAGAGAAAGAATTTTGACTAGGTTGAATTATACCAACCTCTAACATTTCCGCAATCATACGTTCAATTTCACTCTTTTCTACATAAGGATATCTGTAAGGTCTGATGTTTGGAGGAACACTTCCTGGAATCAAATGAATAGCATGGTCATGATCAAGAATAGGTGGGATTCCTTTGGAGTTTCAAACACCTTGGAAAGATTGTCCAAGAATTTTTGGAGACCTGGATAAATAGATGATTTTGATGTTGGAATTTCTAGTGAGCAGAATTGTGCAATTACACCTCATTGTTATTTATTCAGAAGCTTTTTCATGAAATTATAGCTTATTAGCTTTCCCGGCTTCCCTGCGATACCATGTAATTCAAATTCCTTCCTTCTAAAAAAAAAATCAAGAAAAGTTCTTGAAAATTAAAAGCTATCATCCACAAAGATTGTAACCATTATACTCCTAATACAACATCAACACCTCCCATTGGAATGGAAAGCATTGGAATATTAAATACATATTCCCCCATGGTTAGCTTGACATTATGGCATTTTCCAGAGAAATTTATAGTTCCTCCATTTGCAACCATCAATTTACACTCTAGTGTTGGGTATAGGAATAAATTCAATTCCTTTGCTACCTTACACTAAATAAAATTATGGGTACTACCCGAATTAATCAACATTATTACTCTTTTCTTCTTGATATGTCCTTCTATATTGAGAGTTTGAGGAGAAATAATTCCTACCAATGAATTACATGATATGGTCAGACTCATTTCTTCTTTCTCTAGGTTTGGTTCCTGGTGTATATCCTCTTTTTTTGAAATTTCTTGTTTATTTTCTTCCTCCTCTTCACAATCTATGTAAAATAATTTCTTCTCAACGCAATTATGACCTTTAGTGTATTTGTTATCACAACTGTAGCAAAGCCCTTTTGCTCTTTTTTCTTCTAATTGTTGTGGTGTCAACCTTGTAGGTTGTGGAAGTCTAGGAGTAGCAACACTTCCATCTTTATAGATGTGAGTGGTAGGCTTCCTTGTCGCCATAATTTTACATTCAATATTTCTTGCCAACTTGAGTGCCTTTCCAATGAATCAGGTTACCAAAGACGAACCTCATGTTGGATGTTATCCTTTAAAGTCCCTATGAAGACATAAATCTTGTGTTCCTTTGGAATATTAACTACACTTATATTCAATTTTTGGAAGTCCTGAATGTGCTCCACCACTAAACCCTTTTGTTTGAGATTTATCAATTGGCTAAAGAAGGTGTTGATCTTTGTATCCTCATAATGTGCTATCATTTCCTCTGTAAAATTGACCAAGTGACAATTTTTTTATGGGATAAAAGCCATCGATACTATAAAATTTATTTTGTTCTAAATATAAAGTTGCCATGCGTAAATTTTGTGTGTTTTCCACACTATTGAGATCAAAATATTGCTCCATCCTAGCCATCAAACTTCCTCATATCGATATTTTGAATATGGTGGGTATTCAACCCAACATTAGAGTTTATGAAATCATGATTAACATTTATTTTTTTCTCATCATGATTTTCCTCTACTACCTTTTCGCCATTAGGAATCATTTCTTGTATCAACTTTGTCAAACCTTCCTTCAAACCTTCCATGTCTGCTTTTAGATCATTCTTCATGTCTTCCATTTTTTCTTCCATGTCATCCATATTAGCTTCCATGCCATTCTTTAAACCACCCATCTTAGCTTCCAAGCCTTTCTTCAAAACTTCCATTTCATTTTTTGTTGCTCTTTGCGAGAGTGAAAGTTGTTGCACTTACTCTTGTAATTTTGATATATCATGTTGGTTTTCTTCCTCTTCATGAGTCATAGTAGATATTTATGAGGGATTAATGGGTGTTGAATTCTTTTTAGGGGGGATTTCAGAACTCAATACTGATATCTATGCTTCAATATTCCCTTGGAATCACTTCAAACTGATTTTTCAAACAAGACTTATGCAATTTGAAAAAAAAATACACACCTTTTTCTTCCTTTTGAGGAGATTGATATTGAAACTGATGTATCTCTGTAATTTTGGATCCCTGATATTTTATCTTTAGTCCTTTAGTAGCCCTATGAATATTCTTTCCAATGCCATAGGTCTGACCTAATTTTGATTCTTCAAGACAAAGTTATGCCCAATCTCCCACAATGACCTAATTATGGACTGGTTCCATAGAGTGCACTTGTACGTCATGCCACGTGTCACTTTTTCCTCCTTTGGCTCTGAAATTGATATAAAGGAAACTAAATTCCATATTGTTTCTGTCATTTTTTACAGAACTCCAATCCGATGCTTCGAGAGAGAGTTATGATGATTTTCCCAAGGTCACTTCTTTGAGATGAAATTCGGGAGCCTGCAAAAACCCTAATTTCCACAAATCATATATCTGAAAATAATGCGAACTAAGATCTGAAAATTTAAGAAAAAATTCCTCAGATTTTATTCGCAAATGGGTTTTTATTTAGCTTCGGATCCTTCGCAGAAATTTTTTTATAGAGAAAATGCCACGATGACTTGTTTGAAGTAGTGAAACCCTAGAATCCAAAGCTTTGATACCAAATGTTATGAAACCAACTACAAAAATAGAAGAAAAGAGAGATCAATGCCTTATAAATTAGCCACTTCGAGGGGATAACCTCCTTTACATTACATAAATGAACAATTCTTGGATGATACAAATGAAAAAACCTCCTTTCTATATATAGGAGTCCATGGGGTCACAATATAATCCTAGCCAACCTAATAATAATAATGTAAGGGCACAACAATAACAATAGTGGATTTTTTATGGGGCACAATAATAACAATATGGGGGATACACTAACAAAAATAAGGGACTAAACTAGTAATATAGGGACCTAACATCCATAAACCATTTGAAAGGGTGATGTATTAATAGATTTTTTTATTGTCACCCTCTCAGCCCATAAAGCAAATTTCAGTTTTGAATACCAGGTTTTCTTGTTTTGCTCCAATTTCTTAGTTATGATTATTACCAAAAAATATTTAGATGATTCAACTAAACCATTCCCTTGTGGATAGTAAGTTGTGGAGTGAGTAAGCTGAATGCCATAATCTTCGCAAAAATTTACCAATGGTGTAGCTTTAAAAGAAACTGCATTATCTTCGACTAACCTTGATGGAAATCCAAATCTGGTTATGATTCCATCCAGAAAGTTAATGATAACTTTATGAGTAGCATTATTGGTAGGTATTGCTTCAATCCATTTGGTGAAGTAATCAGTTGCAACAAGATTCCAACGATGTTGTCCACTTGATGGTGGATGGATTTATCCAATGAAATCTAAGCCCCATTGCTAAAAAGGTGCAGAAACAATTATGGGCTTGAGAGGAAAAGAATTCAAATGTTTCTTACCAGTGAACCTTTGACACTTTTCACATGCTCTCACCCCAACACATACATCAGAAAATAAACTAGGCCAAAAATAGTCAGCTCTTAGTATTTTGTATGCAGCAGTTCTCCAATAGTGATGACCTCCACACACACTACTATGCATGTCAAACATAACTTTCTTGGACTCATCTAGGTCAATGCATCTCAACAAAACTCCTGTAGGATCTTTCCAATATAAATAGTTATCCTTGATGCCGAATTTAATAGTTTTCAGCTTCAAATATCTTACTCTGTTTTTATCAAAATTTGGAGGAGGTTTAAAATGCTGCAAAAAATAGTTGATATCCTTATATCAGCTACACTCAAAAAGTTTTACATCTACTGCCATGCTATCTATAGGTTCTGAAATATTCCCTTCTAGGTTGTCATCCATGAAATTCAAGCCCATAACTCTACAATTTTCTTCAACTAGTAGTTTGGCTAATCCTTGACCTTTGATTAGTTTAGTAGGCTTTATCTCTAAATCAAATTCAAGAACTTTAGTCACCTAATTACTTATTTTTCCATCAATATCAGGCTAAACTAATATATCTCTAACAACAGATCAAGGTACATAGGAAATAACTTGAGCATGCCGAATATAAACTCTAAAATATTTCAGAGCTTTCACTAATGCATATGCATGCTTTTCCAACATTTCATACTTCAATTATGCATCTCTAAGAGCTCTGCTGAAAAATTCTAGGGGAGATTCCTTATTTTTTGAATCTTTTTGTAATAAAACAACAATAATAGTATCTTGAGAGGCAAATGAGAAGATCAAGAAAGGTTTTGAGTATTCAGGGCTTTCCAACTGAGGTGCTTCAATGATAGCTTTTCTGATAAGCCCAAATGAATTTCTGGCTTCAAATGTCCACTTGAATTCTTTGTCCTTCTTCAAGATGCAAGTGATATGCTTCACCACTTCAGCAAAATTGGGAATGAACCTTCTTAAAAAAAATTTCTTACCAAGGAAAGATTGAATCTCTTTCTTGGATCTTGGAAATGTTAAGTCTTGAATTGTAATCACTCTTTAAGGATCAATTTTCACTTCATATTTAGAAACTATGTGACCCAACATCTTACCTTATTTAAGAGAAAATGAGACTTCTTTGGATTCAATGATATCCCATATTTTCTACATTTAATAAATACTTGTCTCAAGTGCTGAAGGTGTTCTTGATCTGAAGTTGAAAAAAAAAATATCATCCAAATAGATGATCAAGAATTTATCTTTTTCTCCAATGAATGCAAATTCCATAGCACGCCGGAAAGTATCTTCCACTTTCATAAGCCCAAATGACATATTTTTATACATGAATGTTCCTGGGAAGTAATGAATATTGTCTTCTCTCAATCTTTTGGCCAACAGAAACTTGGTTGTACCCGAAGAACCCATACAACATGGAAATTTTGTCTATCCCAGTTACCTTTTGAAGAATATGCTCCATCCTTGGAAATGGATAATTATATTTCTGGAGAATTTGTTAAGATCCTTGAAATCTACACATAATATGACTTCAACACTCTTCTTTCTTACTGGAACTAGATTAGCAATCCAATCTGAGTATTTCAAAGGAATGATGATTTTGGCATCCAAAATTTTCTTCACTTCCTTCTCCATCACTGGTAACAATAGTGGATTAATTTGTCTTAAATTTTTCCGGAATGGCTTATTACCATCCTTCAATGGTATCCTATGCTCAATGATAGGTGTGCCATATGTCTTAAGATCCTCATATTTCCAGGAAAAAACATCAAAAAATTCACAAAAGAGCTTGTGGTATTCAATATTTCTTTCTTCTGATAAATATTTTGACAACTTAACATACCTTGGTTCTAGTTTTGTACCCAAATTTAAATCTTCCAATTTTTCATCTATTTCAGCTAACTGTGGTTTGACTGAAACATATGTAATATCCCAAAATCGGGACTACTAGCAAGGCATGCCTGAAAAACGCATTTCTCAGGAATGGATGCTACAGGATTTGAAACCAACACTTAGATCCCTTATATATAAGTATCTAAGTCCTAAATCCAAGAGGATATCAAAAACAAATCCTTATAGGTGGGGCAAACAGGCTTCCCACACCTAGTATGGCTTGATAAATGCCCAATGAGGGACTGCAGCAATGTATAAACACAGTAATGGATATGCAACATCAAATAATCTCATAGGACACGTTAAAAAAACATATCCATCAATCCAAGCTACAGCAGAAAAATTTGCTTCATTTTATGAGCCAAAAGTTGGGGAAAAGCATCAATTTATGCCCTAAAAAAGTTAATTTCAGAGATGAGCATAAAAATAAGGGCAAGTGATGGTGGGATCTCGTAGCTTAGGTTATGTGGGACTCACATACCAAATTTGAGTAGAAACAAATTACTCTAGCTATATTAAACATATTTCCCACTCCCGATATGGCTTAGAAATGCCCAACCCCCATGACTTAACTACTGCAGAAATTACTGAAGCAAAGACAATGTGATTTTATGAAGGTGATGGATGCATATGGTATGGACATTAGTAAATAAGATCTATAGAATGGTTCATACAATTTACAATAGATAAATAGAATAATTACATGAAGAAACCCTCAAGATTGAAGTGTTACAACAACATATTTGAGACTGAAAAGCTCGACATCGTTATTTCATTGATGCTATAGATGAGTATATTACACATCAGATCTAGAGCAGATCTGTATACAAAAATATAGATCCAATACAGGTTTTTACACTAGATGGGCTCCTTAATGCATTCCCCTTGGGGATCTGAGCAAATCATGAACAACAGTGAGTAGATATGAGATCTAAGTTGCAGTCTTGCAGTAATATTTAGAAATTATATAGTAAATAGAACCATATACAAATCAGATCTAAAGGGAATAGGGATTTGATGGCCAATCCATGGATCACCATAGTGCAAGGAAAGCTCCTCAACACTAGAGATCACTCCTAAAAAATGTTGCTCAAACACCCTGCAACTTTCCTCTTGCAGATAACGCAGTTATGGAGGGGAAACTATGTTGTTAGCTTCAGTGATGATTAGGCTTGATGCCTTGATCTGAAAATGCAACTCCAATGATCCAATACACTCTTCTAGGAGGTTAAAAGACACACTCACTGAGAAGAGGCACTAGATTTTCCTAGATATGAATAGATCTAGCTTCCACTACTGCTGCTTGCAAAAACAATCAAACCCTCAAAAGGATCTGAATTGTGGTTGGAATATGAAGCTTGGCCCAAATCCTGATAGTGGACAAGATAGAACAAGTCTCCTCCAAGAGTTGCTCAAGGAAGGAGGTGGGATTCCCGACCAGGAACACCCAAGTGCTAAACAACACTATTCTCAGCTAAAGAACCAAAGAATAAGGAATGTCTAAACAGAAAACACCTTGAGAAATATCCAATAATCAACCCTCTCCTTGGTGTCCTCCTCCTCCTTTTATAATTTGGAAATCTTGTCAAACCTTAAACCAGCTTGATGATTTAGCCTCATTCACATGAGTGACCTCCAACATGAACTACACAATGCTGTGGATTTGGTCTTGTTGACCCAGTCAATTGGCCCAGCCTCATTCACACTTAAGTGTGTTTATGAAAGTAGCTCAGATTTAGCTTGTTTCACATTGAGCATTGATTTATTTTGATTTTTAGGAGTTATTATTGGTCCTCCTTTATAATTTTATTCATAAGCATGAAAAACAAAACAAAATTGAATATTCCTATTAACTTGGACTAATTAGGAATATTACAACATCATTGTGATAAAAAATCTTCTCAAATGGGATTAACCCCTTGGGAATATGATTGGTAGGCATTTGTATGATAGGTTGATCAACAATCTGATTTTTCAGATTTTTGGTATCTTGATAATCAACATCATTCTTCATGAGATCTTCATCCTGATCAATGTTTAGGAAAATGAATTCTTCAACAGCTTTAATGAATCTTCTAATCTCCTAATCATCTTCAAAATCTTTCGAATGTTTTACATTATCAGGAATGCTAGGTCTAAACGTAACTTCCACTTCATATTTCAACTTTATAGGTATTGGAATATTGAATGAGCTTGCTGAAGTAGAAAGTGAATCGGTCAAAATATTACTTTCTCTTGGAACAAAAGAAATGTTAAAGGCTAGTAATGAGTCTTCTATAATGCTCCATACTACATTCCGGTAATCTCTGAGTCTGGGATGCTTAGTTTTATTATCATTTCTGATTTGTTGATTAATAAGTTCAACATCTCCAAAAACATAAATTTCTGAAATATTCATGTCTTTTTCTGTTTTAAAACCAATCAATAGAGCTTCATATTCAAACACATTGTTAGTTTCTTCAAATTCAAGTTTGAAAGAAAAAGTGGAGCTCTCTTTCAAAGGGGAAATGGGAACTATTCCTGCACCAGCTCCTTATTTAGAATATGAGCCATCAAAATAAATTTTCCACAACTTAGAACCCTCATCACTGATCTGCTTTTCAACAAGCTTCAAAATCTGAAAATTTTTTGCAGGCAGGGAAAATTTACCCATATGTAAAATTTTTGAACCAAAATCAGTTGTTCTTGCATAAATTTGATGATTAGTGGGGTCTTTGTTGTCACTAATGATATATGCCAGTTGAGCTTCTCTATAAAGTCTTCCTTGTCCTCCTCCAAAATAGGGATAATAGCATAAGTGAAATCCATTTGCAAAGTTCCTCCCAACATTCTAAGCCACGACCTAGAAAGTAACATGCCAAATCTAGAAGGAATGTCCACTACAAAAATATCGATCACCATCCCTCTCATAGGTAAATGAAATAGGCTTACTGCAAGGTCTTTGATGACACCAAGGCATTGGAATTTCCAGGAAACAAAGGAGTAGAGATCTTGGTATTCTCTAGTTACTTCAAGACCTAGTTCATCCATGAATACCTTGGACATTAAATTATGTGAAGCTCCAGAGTCCATTAAGTGATTATGCAGGATTTTATCATGAATATTCAGAGATAGATAGAAGGGAGGAGTAGAGTCATCTTTATCTGTTGGGAAAAATACTGAGAGGCGGGGGAGGGGGGGGGGGTGAATCAGTATTTAGAGCTTACTGAAATATTTTAATTTTTCTTTACTAAATTCCATACGTGGATTTGATGAACCCAACTCGCGTATACACGCGCATATACCAAAAGAAACTAGCATATACTGATATAATTTTATTGTTTAGAAACAATTTTCAGAAACAATATTTATCTCAGTTTATCAGTCATGCATCTGTTAGATAATCAGCAAATATGTGTAGTAACAGCAGAATAAAACATCACACAAGAGAAACACACATGAACACCAGGATTTAAGGTGGAAACCCAATTCGGGAGAAAACCACTGCTGTTGTCGTCTATGTCTTCAATATTTATTATATGGAAAAATGTTTACAATTTTGTACTGATGCATACTCATATCAGTACGCAGGCATCTACCTGCAGAAGGTTGCAGCCTTCTCTTGTTTTCCAGCTGCAACTAGAAGGGAGCTACAACCCCCTGAACTCGTTTACCAGCCACTACTGGAAGGGAGCTTCAACCCCCTTTGATCAGAACACCAGCTTCTACTGGCAGGAAGCTTCTACTTCCATACTGAAGACTTTAATCCTCAGAATCACTGCAGACCACTTTTCATCAATTTTCATACTAGATCAAACAACTTCAACACAACTCTTCATAAAGAACAATAATAATAACCTTCACCCAATACTTCAATCAGAACAGTGAAATCACTGCAACCAAAACTAAAAAATAACCTAGAATTCAGAATCAGTATCCAAAATCAAATTCAACCTTGAACATTTATTATATAAAAAAGCATATGCTACTGTGCTTCACTGAACCTGCGTGTATACGCGCTTTCCTTCACACCAACCTACAAATAGATCTATGAATACTATTTTTCAGAATATAATACGTCTCAGATCCAAATCTAAGTCATTCAGTCGGATATCTTTTCAGAATTGAAAAACCTTAGATCAGTCAGTCATCATAACATAGATTTTCTCATTCATTGATCAGATTTATACATAATCATCTTAGTAGCATATAAAAAAATCAAGCAACCTAGATCTACATGAAGACTTCATTGACAGACAACAGACCAATAACATCAATAACAGAAAAACTCTGCAATATGCTTCAGAAAACCCTAACTTCCATACGCGCCTTTTCTGAAGCAGACCCGCGTATATACGCACTTTTACTGAGACGAACTAGCGTATAGATCTACAAATATTAATTTAGCATAATGTTTTCAGATCTATAGAACTTACCCAGATTTCTTTACTCCACTTCATCAAACATGCACTAGGTCTCAGATCTCATCATCTCTTCAATGGATCATGCAAGAATATAGTCATTTCAGGTCTAGAGATCTTGATCCATCAATCTATCCAAGGGTGCATCATAATTTCAGATTTATCAATAAAACAGAGTTCATCCTATGCAGATATACTTCAGAGAGAAGTATTAGTGATAGCCCTTACACATGCACACATTTGCACTATGATATTCTTCTCCTTATATAGAGTTAGCCTTTACCAATACCATGAGTCAAAACCACATAGCCGCCGATGGTATTCTTGGACGAAGTCAAATAAATGACAAGGCACTCAATCCTATGGGCTAATACCATGGTAATGCCCCCTGGTATTATCTTTTTGTAGCGCAAAAGGCATAAATGACTTGGATCGTTCTTATCTACGTGTATACGCGGTTTGGCTTGAACAAACTCGCGTATAGAATCTACAATATGAATATTATCAATTCTTCTGCTGGATATTACTCATTTCTTCTGATAGACTCCTGAGCTTCTACTGAAGGCATATACTCCATATTTTACCAGATATTTTCCATTAAGGACAACATATTAAGAAATAGGAATCATATTGCCAACAATCTCCCCCTTTGGACTTGATGGCAACCATGACAGCCATGATGGTGTTTGATCATCACAACATAACCATTATTCAAACACCCAAAATACTCTCCCCCTTTGACATCAAGGGAAAAGAGGACTATTTTGACCATGCTCCCCTTGAGTACATGTTGAATCTTTAGATAGATTTTTTAATTAATTACATGACTCTATAACTCAATCGAGTATGACCTTTTCTATAACCAAGGACTCATACTTACAACATAGATCCAACAAAGTGAAATTACACAATTGAGAAAGTCCTTACATGATTGAATATAAAATTTTTACGTCAGAGGTCTCATCATGACCTTTTCATTAAATTACAGATATGAATTTGCATAACCAGGACCAAAATATCTCAAGAGAGAGATCATAAATCAGAAACCAAATCAGAATGCCAACAATGCATCCTCCTCAACAAGGCAAGTGCTCCCCCTAGGCTTGTGCATCCTGAACACTTTCAACAACCAATTCATCAAGTCATCTTCATCAAGAAGATAAATATCATAGAATGATACAGAAAGATGAATACTGAATCAAAACAAAGATTACCCAACAACACCACATTTTTTCTGAATGTTGGCCCAGAGAATATATGTCAGTAAAACCCATACGCGGTTTTATGCATAGAAACTCGCATATATACGCGATTTGCCTTTATGAAACTAGCGTATCGAATTTAATCTTCTGAAATTAAGAAGATTTGATCACAGAGGCAGAGAAAACTCCCAACTTCTGTCTGAGGTATTTGAATGCTTCCCTAGGAAGAGGCTTAGTAAACATGTTAGCAACTTGTTCTTTGGAGGGAACATACTCCAACATAACCTTTTTTTCAAGCACTTGTTCTCGTAGGAAGTGATACTTGATAGGAATGTGCTTGGTCTTGGAATGCATAACCGGATTCTTTGAGATACTAATGGCACTTGCATTATCACATAAAATGGAGATGGGAGGTGAACATTTGATTTGAATGTCTTATAATGTTTGCATCATCCAAAGTAGTTGTGTGCAACATGATGTGACAACCACATATTTTACTGTTGCTGTAGATAAGGCAATAGAAATTTGTTTCTTGCCGAACCAAGATACTAATCGGGGCTCCATATATAATGCACCACCACTAGTGCTTTTTCAATCATCAACATTTCCAGCCCAATCCACATTTGTGTAAGCATGAAGAGTGAGATCAACATTATTTGGATACCATAGACCAAAGTATTGAGTTCCTTGTATATATTTAAATATTCTTTTTACAGCTGAAGGTGAGACTCTTTTGGATTAGCTTGGAATCGTCCAACAATCCCAACTGCATGCATAATGTTTGGCCTTGTCCCAGTTAGATAAAGCATATTTCCAATCATGGATCTATATTCTGGTTGATTCACCATGGGAGAATCATCATGGGAACTGAGGTTGCATCCAATTACCATTGGTGTACTAATAGGTTTGCAGTCTTCCATCCCATACTTCTTCAGAATTTTCTTAAGATATTCTTCTTGTGATAAAAATATGCCATATGTTGCTTGTTGCACTTGTAAGTCGAGAAAGAATGTTAGTTCTCCAAGTAAAGACATTTCAAATTCTTGCTGCATGACAGAAGCAAATTTCTAACTCATGGACTCTTCATTACTTCCAAAAATGATGTCATCAACATATACAACTACAATAAATAGTTTATCATTTTCAATTTTTGTGTATAAGTTACTATCAGCAGATCCCTTTGAAAAACCTTGTTGATGAAGATATTTGTCAAGACAATAGTACGATGCCCTTGGAGCTTGTTTGAGACCATATAAAGCCTTTTTAAGTTTGCAAACAAGTTTTTCATCATTTCCCAAAATGAATCCTTCTGGTTGTTCTATATAAAATTCTTCTTCTAGATCACCATTGAGGAAAGCAAATTTAACATCCATTTGATAAACTTTGAATTGATGAAAGCTTGAAAAGGCAAGAAAAATTCTTATGGCTTCAAGTCTAGCTATAGGAGAAATTTTTTCTTCAAATTCTATACCTTCTTGCTGAGCATACCCTTTACAAACAAGTCTAGCTTTGTTTCTAATAACATCTCCATTTTCATTTAAATTATTTTTGAATATCCATTTGTTCCAATAACATTTTTATCATTAGGTCTTGGAACCAATTCCCAAGTATGATTCTTTTCAATATGATCAAGCTCTTCATTCATGGCTTGAATCCAACATTCATCTTTACTAGCTTGATTTAAATTTTGTGGTTCAATAGTGGATAAGAATTGTAGATAGCTAGGGGATCCTACAAGAGTTCTTGTTTGGAAACCTGATCCTTTTTCTCCCAAAATTTGAGATTCTGGATTATTCTTTTGAACATACCTGGATGGAGCCTTTTGAGATAGATCTTCTTCTGGATCTTCATTGGGTTCACCTTCTATATTGTTGTTGTTTGGTGAAGGAAAATATAAATCATCATAATATTCATTGGTTGTGGTTATTTCCCTTTTAGGAGTTGAGAGAGACTCATCAATTACAACATCAATACATTCAACAATCTTCCTAAGTATTTTATTGTAACACTTATATGCTTTACTTCTTGAAGAGTAGCCAAGAAATATTCCTTCCGCTACTCTAGGTTCAAACTTACCGAGTTTTTCATCATTGTTCTTGATAAAACATTTGCTTCCAAAAACTCTAAAATGCTTTACAGTGGGGAGATTACCATACCAGAGCTCATAAGGAGTTTTATCACTTCACACGAACATGAGCCTTGATAAGAATATTTATTGCGGTATGTGTTGCTTCTCCCCAAAAGGTATCGAGAGTTCCATATTAATATAGCATAGAACAAGCCATCTTTTGAACTGTTCTATTCATTCTTTCTGCCACACCATTTTTTTGTGGGGTTCTAGCTCTAGAAAACTGTCATTTTATGCCATTTTGTTCACAGAAATCAAAGAATTATTTTGATATATATTCCCCTCCTTGGTCAGATCCAAGAAATTTGATTTTTAGGTCTAATTAATTTTCAACCAGGGCTTTGAAGATCTGAATTTTTTCAAATGCTTCATCTTTATGTTTTAGTAAACCAATCCAACACATTCTAGAGAAGTCATCAATAAATACAACATAGTACTGTTCTCCACGAGGTGAATTTTTCTTCATAGGTCCACATAAATCAATATGTATAAGTTCAAGAGGCTTACTTGTTGATCTTTCTTTGGCATTGAATTGCACTCTGGTTCGCTTATCGAATTGGCAAGATTTGCATATGGTACTTTTAGGCAGAGTGATGCTGGAAAGATGAAGATCACAAACAAATTTGAGTCTGCTATATTTTCTGATTTGAGAGAAGCTCAAATGCCCCAATATTCTATGCCATAACCAATTTTCTGAAGATTTACCCAAGTAACATTGTTCTTTGCAACCTTTCAATACATACAGATTGATTGGTGTTCTAGTTCCTTTTATTACTGTTTTTCCTGTGTCAAGTTCACGTACCACACATTCTTTTGAACTAAATACAACTTAATCTCCTTGATCACACATTTGACTCACACTCAATAGGTTATGTTTTAATCCATCCACATACATAACATTGTTAGCTTTTACCTTTTCTTTTAGAAAAACAGAACCTTTTCCTTTAATGATAGCAGGAGTATCATTTCCAAAGGTGAAATTCTTTTCTTTTTATAGAGCATTGTATGAAAGAAGTTTATTGTTATCACCTGTCATGTGTTTTGAACATCCACTATCAACATACAATTTATTTTCTTCTCCTTCAACAAATAAAGCTATTCCACAGTTTTCAACTTGTAAGTCCTTCTTTCTCCATAACTTGGAATTTGAAGGTATATGCTCTTTTGGTTAAAGTTTGCTCCTGCATTCATATTCTTCATGTCCAAAGTTATGGCAATAATAACATTCTATTTCATTTGGAAGAGGATCAAATTTGTTATAATCATTCTTCTTTATTCTAGTCTCATTTCTTTGCCTTCTTGCTTCTCTGGTCATAATATTTTTGTATGCAACACATTGAGCAGCTTTATGACCAAAATTATGACATGAGAAACATTGTCCATTAAAGAAATTTCTGTGATCATGAAACCTTCTATTTGGGTTTACCTGCTGATTAATATTTCTGTTATTGTTCTTTCTTGTATTGAAGTGGTCATGTTTTACCTGTGTAGCCTCTTTGTTCTTTTGTTGAGTGTCAAAATGTTGCAGACTGGCTTTGGTGACATTTATATAGCTTGGTGCTGAAGGCAAAGGATTCTCCGATATATCCAAGACCTGTATTTACAAGAGGAGAGCGTTGAACCTTGATAATTTCATCTAAGGTTTCAGTTCCTTTAGCAAATCTAAGATTTAAAGTTTTCTCTTTCTTAATTTCCTTTCTTAGACTTACTATTTCATATTCTAATTTCTCATTGCGCTTCTCCTTTTCTATAAGCTGATTATTTAGAGTATCTATGGAAATTTTGTTCTCTTCCAAACATATTTTGAGCTGATTTATTTATTAAAGAAAATCATTTTCTTCTAGTGCATCCATAAAGGTATCTTTAGCCTCACTAGAGTCTCTTTCAAAAGCCATGAGTAGTCTAACATCTTGATCAGATTCTTCACTATTTGATAGCCCATCACTATCTTCATGAGTATAATAACTTTTTCTATTGATAAATCGATTCTTATTTCCTTTTTCCACTTCCTTTCCTTTTTCATGATTTTATTTATTGGGACACGTAGCAACATAATGACCAAATCTTCCACAAGAAAAACATTTAGAAGGAAGCTTACCTCTGAACCTTCCAGTGCCAAGTTGTAGCTTCTTTACAAAGTTTATCTCATATTCTTCTGAAACATACCCTGATCCTTCTTGTTCTTCTACTTCTTTTCCTTTTGCAGCAGCTCTAAATACAACTTCTTTGACTTCAGATGGACCTCCTTTTCTCATTTCACAAGTAGTCAAAATACCATGAAGTTGAAAAATAGTGAGAGTTTATAGATCCTGCTTCTCTTCAATAGCAAGCACTTTTGACTCGAATTTGGGAGTTAGAGATCTTAAAACCTTTTCTACCAAAGTAGTGTCAGTTATGGTTTCACCGAGATTTCTCATATGATTTAGAATATCATCTAGACGTAAAAAGAAACTGGCAATGCTTTCCTCATTATGCATCTTGATATTTTCATATTGAATTCCGAGAGTTTGGAGTTTAGCACTTTGTACCTTGGTATCACCTTCATAGCTCAAAATAATTTTGTCCCATATCTCCTTTGTTGTGTTTAACTGCACGAATTTGACAAATTCTAAATCAAATAGACTTCCCAATAATGCATTGACCGCCTTTGCATTGGTTTCATAGTTCTTTCTTGTTGTTGTATCTCTTGGAACTGATGCTGGATATTGATAACCTCCTTCAACTATAGCCCATACATCTGCCCCAAGAGACTGAAGATAGGATCTTGTTCTTGTCTTCCAGAAGATTAAATTGTTTCCGTTGAAGAGAGGAGGCCTGATAGATGTTGTCCCATCTTGATTCCTCATCTTAGTTGATCTTCCTTCGGGTGATTAAGCTTCTTCAAAAGGACCTGCTCTGATACCAATTGTTGGGAAAAATACTGAGAGGGGGGGGGGGTGAATCAATATTTAGAGCTTACTAAAATATTTTGTTTTTCTTTACTGAATTCCATACGTGGCTTTGATGAACCCAACTCGTATATACATGCACATATACCAAAATAAACTAATGTATACTGATATAATTTTATTGTTTAGAAACACTTTTCAGAAGCAATATTTAACTCATTTTATTAGTCATGCATCTGTTAGATAATTAGAAAATATGTGCAGTAACAAAAAAATAAAACATCACACATGAACACCAAGATTTAAGGTGGAAACCCAATATGGGAGAAAACCACCGCTGTTGTCATCTCTGTATTCAATATTTATTATATGGAAATTTGTTTACAATTTTGTACTGATGAAAATCATATCATTACGCAGGCATCCACCTACAAAAGGCTGCAACCTTCTCTCGTTTTCCAGCTGCAACTGGAAGGGAGCTACAACCCCCTGAACTCGTTTACCAGCCACTACTGGAAGGGAGATTCAACCCCTTTTGATTAGAACACCAACTTCTACTGGAAGGAAGCTTAACTTATACTTCCATACTGAAGACTTCAATCCTCAGAATCACTGCAGACCACGTTTCATCAATTTTCATACTAGATCAAATAACTTCAACACAACCCTTCATAAATAATAATAATAATAACCTTCACCCAATACTTCAATCAGAACAGTGAAATCACTGCAACCAAAACTAAAAAATAACCTAGAATTCAGAATCAATATCCAAAATCAAATTCAACCCTGAACATTTATTATCTCAAAAAGCATATGCTACTTTGCTTCACTGAACCCATGTGTATACGCGTTTTCCTTCACACCAACCTGCGTATAGATCTGTGAATACTTTTTTTTAGAATATAATCTGTCTCATTCAAAATTGCAAAACCTTAGATCAGTCAGTCATCATAACACATATTTTCTCATTCATTGATCAGATTTGTACATAATCGTCTTAGCAGCATATACAACAATCAAGCAACCCAAATCTATGTTAAGTCCCTATATTAATAGTGTAGTCCCTAATTATGTTAGTGTATCCCCCCTTATTGTTATTTTTGTACCCCTGTAACCCCCATATTTTTATTATTGTGACCTTACATTATTATTGTTAGGTCGGCTAGGGTTACATTGTGACCCCACTAGGATTACATTGTGGCCCCATGGACTCCTATATATAGAAAGGAAGTTTTGTCATTTGTATCATCCAAAAAAATTTCATTCATGTAATGTATTAGAGGTTTCCCCCTCGAAGTGGCTTATTTCTAAGGCATTTATATCTCTTTTCTTCTCTTTTTGGAGCCAGTTTCACAACATTTGGTATCGGCGCTTTGGATTCTAGGGTTTTGCTGCTCCAAATAGGTCATAGTGGAATTTTCGCTATAACATTTTTTATAAGAAGGTTCATAAGCTGAAATTTTTACAGTGCAAAGAAAAAATCCTGAAGAACAACGTCACACAATTTCAGAGCTTGTTTCGCAATATTTTTGGAGATATGATCTGTGGAAGTTAGGGCTTTTTGCAGGATTCTGAATTTAACCTAAACAGATTATCACAAAATTTTTGCTATAAATTTGTTTCTATGAAGATTCAGAAGCTGAAAGTTTTAGAGAGTGAAGAAAACATCCTGAGGAACATCATCGCAAAATTTTAGAGCTTGGTTCGCAATATTTTCGGAGATATGATTTGTGGAATTTAGGTCTTGTTCAAGCTCCCGAATTTCATCTCAAAGAGGTGATTGTAGGAAAATATTAATAAATCTCTCTTTGAGAATCAGATTGGCATTCTGTAAAAAGTGTCTTGAAGTAAACGGACTTTAGTTTCCTTTATATCAATTTCAAAGGCAAAGGAGCAAACAGTGACACGTGGGAATTCGTACAAGTTCGCTCTACTAAACTAGTCCATAATTAGGTCATCGTGGGAGATTGGACATAACTTTGTCTTGAAGAATCCAAATCAGGAAAGACCTGTGGCATTCAAAAGAGGATTTAGAGGGATACCTTAGAACCAATTTTCAGATATTGAAGACCCAAAGTCATCGAGATAATTCAGTTTCAATATCGAGCTCCTCAAAAGCAAGAAAAAGGTGTGTATTTGGTTTTTAAAATTGCATAAGGTTTGTTTCAAAAAGCAGTTTGAAGTGATTCCAAGGGCATATTTTGGAATTTTTATCAGTATTGGGTTCTATAATGCCTCCAAATAATAATTCCATACCCATTAAGCCCTTAAAAATATTTACTATGACACCTGAAGAGGAAGAATTGCAGTATGAGATATCAAAATTACGGTACTAAGTGCAACAAATTTCGATCTTACAAAGAGCAACCGAAGATGACATAAATGGTGTAAAAGAATAAATGGAGGCTAATTTGGATGGTTTGAAGGATCAAATAATAGCTAATATCGATGATAAATTAGTGGAAGATCACATCGAGCATCAACAACAAGTTCTCCAACTCTCAAAGCATAACCTAACTTTGGTGCAGAATCTAATGAAACAACAGGAAGATCAAAATTACATCGAAAGAAGTTCTGAAGCAGTCACAAAAACAAGAACTTGACAAGTACGATAAATTTCAGAGTATATTAGCAAGTGTAAGAACTTTCCTGTAGAATATTCCACATGGGAGGATGATAATTTTATACAGAAGCATCAAGAAATAATCAAGCATTGAGGACAACACTTGTTTGAAGGAGAGGGGCATGTTAAGTCCCTATATTAATAGTGTAGTCCCTTATTATGTTAGTGTATCCCCCCTTATTATTATTTTTGTACCCTTGTAATCCCCATATTGTTATTATTGTGACCTTAGATTATTATTGTTAGGTTAGCTAGGGTTACATTGTGGCCCCACTAGGATTACATTGTGGCCCCATGGACTCCTATATATCGAAAGGAGGGTTTTTCATTTGTATTATCCAAGAATTTTTCATTCATGTAATGTATTGGAGGTTTCCCCCTCGAAGTGGCTTATTTCTAAGGAGTTGATTTCTCTTTTCTTCTCTTTTTGGAGCTGGTTTCACAACAACCTACATGAAGACTTCATTGACAGACAACAGACCAATAACAACAATAACAGAAAACATCTACAATATGCTTCAGAAAACCCTAACTTCCATACACACCTTTTCTGAAGAAAACTCGCGTATATTCGCACTTTTACTGAGACAAACTAGCGTATAGATCTATAAATATTAATTTAGCATAATGTTTTCAGATATATAGAACTTACCCAGATTTATTCACTCCAATTCAGAAAACATGTGCCAGTTCTCATATCTCATCATCTCTTCAATGGATCATGTAAGAATATAGTCATTTCAGGTCTAGAGATCTTGATCCATCAATCTATCCAAGGGTGCATCATAAATTCAGATTTATTAATAAAACAAAGTTCATCCTATGCAGATATACTTTAGAGAGAAGTATTAGTGATAGCCCTTACACATGCACACATTTTCACTATGATCTTCTTCTCCTTATATAGATTTAGCCTTTACTAATATCATGAGTCAAAACCACACAGTCGCCGATGGTATTCTTGGACAAAATCAAATAAACGACAAAGTGCTCAATCATATGGGCTATTACCATGGTAATGCCCCTTCGTATTATATTTTTGGAGCGCAAAAGGCATACGTGACTTGGATCGTTCTTATCTGCATGTATATGTGGTTTGTCTTGAACAAAATCGCGTATAGAATCTGCAATATGAATATTATCAATTCTTCTACTGGATATTACTCATTTCTTCTAATAGAATCCTGAGCTTCTAATGAAGGCATATACTCCATATTTTACCAAAGATTTACCATCAATGACAACATATTAAGACATAGGAATCATATTTCCAACACTATCTTCTACAAATGGACCTAAAATAACAGTGGGTTTGTCATCTTGAAAGTTAACAAAATCAAAGGTTACTTCGGTAGGTGGAGGTTGAAGATATTTTGTAAAATTATTTTTGAAATCGTAATTCTTCATGAGTTCTACAAGAGGAACAAGAATCTTTGTCTTTTGTATCTCATTCTCAAAATTGAAAACAAGTGGCAGAAGGAGGGTTAATTGCTATCGAAATTTCCGGTCTGCTTGGTTCAACCACTTGCTATTCTGCTGGAATTTTAACTACATCCTTATTCTTCTTTGGCTATGCAACAGGCTTTGGATTATCACCAATATTCTTTGATCTGAGATTGTATATACTTTGATGATCAATTTTAATCATGGAATGATTAGAACTCTCTTCATTATTCTGAGTATATGACATGAAATATTCATACTTTGCTTGTGTAAGATGGATCAACCCTTATTTATCTCTTAGAAAATTGATATCAACACCTTTCTCCAACCCTTCAGCTTCTTATTCATCTTCAAATATAGCATTCTGCAAAGGGGGTTGCACTTTTTTATCATCAACATCTCTTCTTTATCTCTACAAAATTTGAGGAGCATTAGGTCCTCTAAACTACTACCTATTAGGGTGATCAAATGAAAAATTTATAGTAGTAGTTGCTCTTGCTTCCATCTTGAGCTTGGACATCTCAATGGTCAATGACTTGACCATCTTGGTCAGCTCATCTAGCTTAGGACCTATGTTAGAAGTTCCTAGAGATGAAAATTTAGCTTTTTGCTTCCTTGTTCTCTATCAATCCCTCATCTGAGCCTCTCAGTTGCTAACACATTAAATTCTAGCTCCAGTGCATTGTCCTGCATTTGTGTTAGTGATTTTGGATGAAGCTTTAGTAGGCTTGATTTCAGTAGGTATTTTTCTATACATATTAGTGAATCTCTTAGAAAAATCAGAAACTTCTTCTCATTAGTTTCTTTTTATTGCACAAAATTGAGTGATATAATACATAAAATATTTCTTATCACCCCATTTCCTTAAAAATGTATCATCTAGGGTTTCAATTCCAGTGATGCTACTAGCTATCAAATATCTGAAGCATTTCCTAACATCACCCTCAAGGCTCTGAACAAAAACTCTCATCCAGACATCTTCATGCTCAATATTTAGATTGTCAGCATAGGCATAAAAATCAGGAATGTGTTCTTCAACTGTTACCTCTCCCTCACCACTAAATTTAGGCATGTATTTGAGATAATATCTTGCAGGTAATGCATTAATAAGTTGAAGTGAAACCAAAGGGGCATACCTTGCAACAACAATTGCATCCATTTGGTTAGGGGGCGGGTTTGGACTTGCCATGGTATGAGTTGTTGGGATTTTTGTAACAAAAATTGGCGGATTGTGAACAACAGATGATGAAGCACCAAATTTTGATGTAGATATTGCTTGTTGGATGGAAAACAAGGGAGGAATAAGATTTTATGCAAAATCATGGGATAGAGTTTGCAGGACTTATTTAGGGACAACCTTTGAGACAATAGTAGCAGAGGAAACAAACTTTCATTTAATATTTTTCTTGATTAACTTCTGAGGGTTAGGGACTAGGATTCTCAAAGGGGAATATGGGCTATCCCTAGTTCTAGCCCTTCTAGGAGCCATAACTTCAACAATGGAGTCCCCAAATGTAAAGAAGTCTAAAAAGACAACTGGAACTATACACCTCAATACCAGACTTATAACTTTTTCATTCACCCAGGGATAAAATTCAATTCACCTCCCCAGAAATGAAGCCAAAGATGTTAGCACAAGGAGTCACTCCTTGACTGAAAAAGGAGTAAGCTTTACACATCATAGTTCATTTCAAATTCAAAGGTTTTGAGTGGTGGGATGGCTTCTTAAAGAGTTTGAAATGATTTTTAATATTTAAAACTTTCATGCATTTGGAAAGCTGTGGCAAGTATAAATTATATGGATAAATTGGTAGTATAGGGATCAGATTGTAACAAATGAAAGGAGATAGATAGCTGGTACTTACCCTAAGAAATATGCATATCTTAAATCAGCCACACAACTATAGTAGTGGCTCTTTACACAAACTCTGTTTTATGTAACGTAAATAACATTCAGAAAGTAGAGTACATGCATAAAGTATTTCTTAAATCCTTGATGAATCCTTCACTAACATGCTCTACAAAAAACATATGATTTTGTAGAATACTGAAAAGCAGACAATTCACTAATAGATCCTCTAACAGTTTTATTACTCACACCTTACTAGTTATTGCAACTCATAAATCAAAAGAAATAAACAATGAGAGAAACACACCATACATTAAATAGTCCTTGAAACAAAAAATCCTCCAGCATGAAGTGCAAAAAGGAGTTTTCTTTATTATAGGAAGTCTTTAGGTAGACCAACATCCAACCGTAGAATGGTATTTACAAATGGTATATATATATAGGAACCAACTCCATTTCTCCTAAAAAGAAGGAACCACTATTCCTAACATTACACAGGTGTGATAGGACATTAAATCTATATCCCATCGAAATCTAATTGAAAGGAAAGATGTAGATGAAGGAATAGAAGTTAGTTTGGACTAAACTACGGAGTATGTCGCCCCTTTTTCTGTTGATTTGTCTCCTCATGACTTTGGTTCTTTAATAATAATATGTCTTCATTAAACATAACTTTCAAAAACCTCATAACCACCTATCAACCATCACTTGTTTTTTCCATATCTTTATGAGTCCTTATATTTCCTGAACTTGCTCGGAAACTTTGTTGATAGTTTCCAAAAATTATTTAAAACGTGCGCTACCGGAAATTCTGGTAAAAACCTATAACTGCACAAAAACTATAATGATACTAGAATTTCCGATAGTGTTTTGTTTCTTTTTCAAAAATTCACAACAAACACTTGAAAACCCTATGTAGACTTATACACTTTGAAACTTGAGTTTTTGTTCAAAATATATTTAGTAAGAAAAAAGGTGTTTTATTAGGAAACCTTTTTACCTTTTTCCCTATGGGTTGCAACTTCAAAAAGCTTTTCCAAGTCTAATTTGTTGTTAATAGCTGATCTTGATATTGTGGTCTTGGTGGCTGCTTCTTTAAGTCTTTTTCTACTTTTAATACTTTTGAATTTTTCTTCTTTTTGAGGATTTTGTTTGTTGATCTATATGGGCTTTGCCTTCTTTTTTCTTGGACTCATTAGTCTGTAACCCTTCAGATTTTCCTTCTACATCTATGAACTCTATCAGTAAACTTGGATTATGCAGGGATTTAGATTTGAGTCTAAACTTGTTGTTGTCTTTGGTGTGTCTTTTCCTGCTACCAACCACAGGTTTGGCATCCTCTTTCCTTCTTTTGCTGTTGATTTCATACCCTGCAACTTTTAGGAGCTCTTCATCAGACCTAGTGGGATGATATTCCTTTTAGATATTATGTTGAATTTCTGCTTCTGGAATTTCTAGTAGCACATGTGATTTGGATTTTTGTGCAGTGGCAGACCTTTCTCTCTGAGCTCTGGTATAAACACTAGGAAAAGGAGAAATGGAAGGCACCATTTTCATGGATTTAGGTTTATTGATTGATGATTTCTCTCCTTTCTCCAAATTCCTCTCAACCTTGGATGAAGGAGTCTTTTCTTTTCTGCTTTTAGTCTTCTTATGGATATTCTCCTTTTTAGCATTTCTCTTTGTTCTTTTGGCAGGCTGAGGGTGTTGCTGTGAAGCTGAAGATGGTTGAGCTGGAACATATGGTGTAGGTGCAAGTTGGACTGCCCTGTAAAACAAAAAATGGTCACATGATTGGTTTCTTTTCCTTAGTTCCTCCTCAACTAACACTTTGATAACATCTCGATTATATAGGCTGTATTCTGAAGCAACTGTGTGTGTTTGAATCCTAGTTGACATTTTTTTCAAGCTCTTCAGTAGAAATAATGGCAAGTTGAGGGTCTTCATACTTGCAATATGAAATATAAATATCATATGATAAAGAAAAACTATAGTATACATCATCTCAAAAGTGAGGTAAATTTTGATGAGTTTAACAGCCTCATCCCATTCACTTTTGAGGTAACTGCTGGGAATTCCTTTGGCCCAATAGGGATTTCTGTGTCCATCTTTAAGGAAACTGTTGAGGTCTTCTCCAGTGATGACTTGGCATTTAAACCACTTTTCTTCTTCCTGTGGAAGGTTGAAAGGTTCAACAATTGAATTTTATGATACCTACAATCTAAGAACATAAATGGTTGTTTCCTGTCCATTGAAATAATGTGAAAAATCCTAAGCTACTCCTAAATGAGAGCTTCCGAGCCATGAGCACAGTGGATACCACCCTAATTGAACAAAAAACTCTCACATTCGAATTAGCATCCACTATATCTTCTCTTTGGGGTTCAATTTGTTTTAGCTTTCCTCCTCTCTTAGTCATATTTAGTAATAAATGATAATTTCTACTGAAATCCGATAGGTGGCAAGGTTAGAGGAGCTCACCTAAAAAGTGTTGTTGTGTCTTACATGAGATATTTTTCTGAAATGTGATACTCCTTTCTCAATATTATCACTGGAAAATATTGTTCACCAGAAGTTAAACTCAAAACTGATAGTCTTCCTTCCTTCTCGGTGGTTTAAAACGGCGACATTGGTTCACCTTCCCATGGAAGAGATTTTTCATTATGGTAAGTATCTTAGACCATAACATGCATCCTGTGATAGTCATTATGATCTTCAATTGGCTGCATAGCTTCATATTGTATGCTACAGGTGGCTGGAGATGAGTAGGTCTGTAACTGGCAGTCACGACCAATGAATATTTGTTACTGGTCTAAATTTCCCGCAGCGTCTATGTGTGATTAACCAAATGGTCATCACATTACGAATGCGGATCCACAATCTATTCCCAAGAAGATCACATACTTTGAAATGAGTATGCATTGACTCAACTGACAGAGAGAACAAAACAACGATAAGCCGCTCTTGACTACAGATTGACACCTAGCATTCACCATGTATAACCATGACTCTAACTTAACATTACTAACTGTAAACCTTTCCTATCATGTGACCTATTCTCATGATAAAAGATTTAAAACGTATTTTATAAAAGGAACACATGGCTTGACACAAAGTGGATATGATTTTTTTATTTAAAAAAAATGGAAGTTACCAGAATTTCTGATAGCATCAGGTTAAAGAAAAACAAACACAAACATACTTAAAATAGACTGTACGAAAAAGGGCTAAAACATACGCTATCAAAAATTTCGGTAGCATTCAATTTTTTTTTTTTTGAAATTTACAAAGTTTCATCCTAAAAACAAAGAATTTAAAATAGACTCATGACTTGGCAAAGAACTGTGCTAACATTAAGATCATTCATGGGGTTAGCATATTATTATAGGAGGTTCATTACTTGAGACACATGGTTTCCAATGAAGGAATATTAGTGGATTTAGAAAAGATAAGGGCTATCATGGAGTGGGCAGCTCATAGGAATGTGGATTAGGTAAGAACATTCATGGGGTTAGCAAATTATTACAATAGTTTCATCAAGAACTTCTCACAGATTGCTTATCCTATTACATTGTTGCAAAGGAAAGGTAAGAATTTTGAATGGACAGAGGAATGTGAAACCAATTTTGAACAGTTGAAGCAGTTGTTGACAATTCTCCAGTTCTAAAGACTTCAGATCCAAACAAAGAGTTTGTGGTATGTACAACTACTTACAAGAGAGGACTTGGTGGATTACTTATGCAAGAAGGATAGGTGGTATTTTATGAATCAAGGAAATTGAATGAGAACGAGTAGAATTATTTGACACATAATCTTGAGTTGGGAACAATCATCCATGCATTGAAGTTATGGAGGCATTATCTTCTTCGTAGGAGGTTCATACTGATGAGTGATCACAGTGGATTGAGGTATCTATTTGACCAATCAAATATGAATTCCAGAAAAGCTAGATGGTTGCCCACAACCAATGAGTTCGACTTTGAGATCAGGTACATTAAAGCTAAACAAAACATGGTTGCAAAAGCTCTTATGTAGGAGGGTACAAGTGAATAATAATATGAGCTCCTATGGGACAAATTTATAGGATCAGATATTTCAGTTAGGACATCACGATGATAGGCATAGGGAGCTTATGCATAGGATACAACAGGGTACAAGTGAACAAGATGTGGACTATCGTCTCACAGTAGATGGCTTTGTCAGATTTAGGGAAATGATCTAAGTGTGAAGCAACAAAACTTATAGCTTGTTGACTTAAATGAAAAATACACAAATGTATTTGTAAGTAATATTATATATATTATATATATATATATATATATATATACAAGGATGATGAATGATACAATGAAGACCCACATATATACCTAGGAAGGTGTCCTTTCATGACTGGGCATGTCTTTTAGACATGCCTTTTCACTTAACTAAATGACTATTTAACATACCCAATATTTGACTTGAAGCGGGGGCAAATGGTGAAAGCACTTGACTTTCAGCAGATCCACCCAGGATCAAACCCCCGTGGAGACATACGCCTATTGTGTCTTGGCTAGAAGAGTAGGCGACCCCATAATGGACGTCTCGGCTCTTGTTGAGGCATAAGTTAATTGCTATTGTGTGCGGCTTGCAGGCTGTTGCACCTAGCCTAGGTTTATAGTGGCAGCCAGTTGGATTTGAACCCGGGCCTTGCTCAGGCAACTCTCACCAATTACCGATTGTCCTAGATCTAAAAAAAAAAAAAAAAAAAAAATACCCAATATTTGATTATTTATATTTACATTATCTATATTCATTTTATTTTATGTAATTTAAATTCGTAACATTGCCCCTTCCTTCAAAGCTTGAAGCTGGTGATTTTCTTCACATCGGCGTTGGTCGTCTTAGCATGTATAATTTTTCAGCAATACTCCCTTGGAATTAGGGTTTATATATATATATATATATATTATTTTAAATTATCTACGATATAATATAATTATATATTATAACTAAATAATAATTAACGTTAAAAAAACTTTATGCCATGGAATCGATTCAGTTCCTTGTCGTTTGGACCCACCTTATGAGCCAAATCAGGTGATAATGGTGTCAAGCTCGAATGTTAATATGATGTGTTTGGTTTCCGTTGAACTCAACTTAGCTCTACTCCACAGTCACAACATTGTGTGAAACTCTACTTTAACAATGCAAGAGAATTACGAGTCCCAGGGGTCGGTAAATTCACGGCTTTTGCTCCGCTCTTGTGTAGAGGAGACAAACCAAAGTAGGAAGAGGCTACGTGGTCTCACGCCAAATGCTTCATTGGAACCAGAACCTCCATATAAGTGGTTGCATTGGCATCTACCTGGTATGCCTCGAGAAACATTGCGGCCAAAACAAAATGTTGAGGTGCCAACAGTGCCCTTGGGCATTCGAGGACATACCTCTAAATCCCCTGTGACACAGAAAAGGGGAAATGCAAGGCAATGGGAGGTGCAAATTTCCAAAGGAAAATTCATGTCGTTATCATTCTCATCATCGACAATCGCAATAGCGGGGGTCGAAGGAAAATGCCTAGATGCGTAAATTATCTGAATTCTACCATGACAAGCCAAGAATTTCTTGACAAGATAAGACACCAACGAAAAAGAACTGATGGAATTCTACCCCATCAAGAAAGAGTGTCTACTAAGTAATGATATCCATGCTTCCCTACTTCTGCTTCTTTCCCTCTCCCTCATAATGTCACGACGGATACCCCATTGTTGAAGTGCCCTGTCACAGAAAATTGTCTCTTGCGTATATTTCTCAAGGATTACTTTCTTGTACCTATCGATCTCATATGTTGGAAAATATTTGCAGTCGCCATCCAACATGTGGTGCTCATATGTGATGGAAATGTATGGCACAAAACCCATAATGTTTTTATCTTCATTAATAAGTTAGTGGCCCCGCCAGATTCTAGTACGGAACAAATCTCAATCTTAGAGTTTCTTTCATCCATCGCTCCATAAAGTTACTATACTTTTCATATGGCCTCAAAACAAACACAAGTATCACATGGGGACTACTTTCTCTGCTTCCATCAGCCACCGAGGCACTGTTATCTGTGTGTTTGATGATGTGATGGCACATAAAATTTACTGTCATGTACAAGGAAGTGGCCAGCCTTATGTCAGACCACCCATTTTTCCCAAAACACAAAAAGCAATTCTATGTGATCATCAATGGTTTTCGGGTTGCTGGGATATTTTCCAAACCCCACCATTTCTTTCCTTGCATCTACAAGTACATCCCAATTTATTTTTTCTTTCTGGAAGGTTACCATTGATGTCCCGCGTGTAATGGATCCTTGCATTCCTACATTTTATAACAACCAATATTTACCGATTTATGAAGTCCATTATTTTATTTAATATCAATTGTAATAACCCCCCAATGAGCTCCACTATCATATATGGGAAAAAATATGGTGTCATAGTTAATAAACTGATACACGTGTTTTTCAGTCTTTCTCATGATCAATTCTAGTTGTCCTTTGATAAAAACGTTTGCTAATGACTCATAGAAAGATGAATTGAAAAAGTGACATTTCAAGAACTTCGCGGGGTTATTGAGTTCCATTTCCTTCCAAAATTGGAAGTATACATCCACTGGATCACTAGTAAGCCGGAGGTTAGGTTAGAGACATTCCAAAAATGTTCTACTAATATCAATGTTGGTGTGTTTTACTAGAACTGTATTCTTAACAACCAATTTAACTATAAATTATTCCTCATAGTTGGTGGATCAAGTTAAAAAAATTCATTTAAGGGAACATGTTGCACAAATTCAAATTTTTCAAGATCATCTTCATTATTATCATAATCATCATCTTCATGTGAATCTTCTTTATCATCTTGATTGATATCATATTCATCATTACCTATTATATCTTTTTTTTCCTGCTTCACCTTGTTTTATTTTTTCGCGGTCTCTATCATATTCCTTATTATCAATTTCCTTTAGACGTGTTGTAAATTCTGCACATGAATTTTCTAATTGATGAAGCTTTTCTTGAATTTTACTAAACTTCTCAATGAATTCAAGGTGAAAACTTAACGACATATTATGTGGCAGATAACATTCAAAGACTCGCATGGCTATATTGTGTGGCGGATAATGTTCAAGGACTCGCATGGCTATTTGTGCGACAAATAACGTTCAAAGACTCACATGGCTCTGATGCCACTGAAGAAACAAAAGTTATAGTTTTTGGACTTAAATGTAAAATACACAAATGTATTTGTAAGAAATATTTTATTAATATATATAAATGTATAAGGATGATAAATGTTACAATGAGGAACCGCATATATACCTAGCCAGGTATCCTTTCATAACTAGGCATGTCTTTTAGACATGCCTTTTCACTTAAATTAATGACTATTTAACATAATCAATATTTGATTATTTATTATTTATTTTATTTATATTCATTTTATTTTATGTAATTTATATTCGTAACAATGTGCCAGACAAAAATGATCTCAAGAAGCTTATCTTGAGGGAATTTCATGCTAAGCCATATTTAGGTCACTCAGGATATCAAAAGAACCCGAAAAAAATGAAGTAGTTATACTATTGGCTGAATATGAAGAGGGAAATGGCAGAGTTTGTGGCTAGGTGTTTGGACTGTTAGCAGGTGAAAGAAAAGTGTAAGCATCCGAGTGGTTTAATACATCCAATTACGATTCCAGAGTGGAAATGGGAAGTTGTTTCCATGGATTTCATTACAAATTTTCTGAGGACATCTAGACATCATGAATCCATAATGGTTGTGGTGGAGATGTTGACAAAGGTACCAGACTTCATTCTAGTGAAGTATACTTATTTATTTAATGATGTATCATAGGTCTTCATCAAAGATGCAGTGAGGCTACATGGTGTTCCAAGGAATATTGTGTCAAACAAGGATGCTAAGTTCACTTTTAGATTATGGAAGGACTTATTTGCAAGTTTGGGTACAAATTTGGACTTCAACACCACTTATCATCTGCATGTAGATGGAAAAATAGATAGGGTAAACAAGATATTGGAGGACATGTTGAGGATGTACTATGATGCACCAGCAGTGGAGGTGGGAAGAGTATCTACCATTAGTTTAGTTCACTTACAATAATGGGCACCAAGTGTCACTGACGTTGAGTCCATTCAAGGCAGTGTATGGTGGGAGTTGTAATACTTCCATTAGTTGGAGTGATTGAGTTAACAAGGTGTTGATAGGACCAAACATGTTGGAAGAGATGGAACAGGAAATTCAGGTAATCAAGAAGAATCTGAAGGAAACATAGGACATACATAAGATCTATGCATATCAAAATAGGTTGTTTAAGGAGTTTTAGGTTGGGGAACAAGTGTACTTGCACATAGAACCCAAGAATATATCCTCGAGGATTGGATCATGTGCCAAGCTGACACCTTGGTTTTGTGGACCTTTCAATATTCTTGAGAGGATTGGACCAATATCCTATCGACTTTCACTACCTATGACAGTGAAATTCCATGTGTCATTACTTAAAAAGTATTTAAATATGTTGATCATGTTATTAACTATTGTCTATTATAGGTGGATCCAGAAGGAGAATTATAGTTGAAACCTCAGTGACTTTTGCAAATAAATATGCTTATGCTTTGGAATCGAGAAATTGATTAGGTTAAAGTGGCATAGAAGAGATTTGGGCCTACTGAATCTACATGGGAGATGGATGATCGAATGCAAGCTATGTATCCTTCTCTATTCGTTGGTTGAGTGAATGTTTTTGGTATATGTATATATGTATATGGATGTAGATATTGCCATGAGTTGTGTTATAAAGCTCCAATAAGCAGTATGGGTGTCATGTCGTTATGTTTCTCATGTTGGTTTACTTTTCAGCAGAATGATCATTGTCAATATTGCAATGAGCCAAGTTATAAAGCTCCATGGGAAGTATGTTTTTCTCCCAACAGTATTGCTGGTTGTATGTGTCATTGAACACTGAGGATGGTGTTCCCCCAAGGGGGAGGGTTATGTAATAGCCGTGGTCAAAAATCCATGTAATAAAGTTAATAAAGGAAAAATAATAACCAAGGTTGCGGGACACATATTCCAAATTGAATGTTGGGAAAAACATAGTGACGAGGATCAATTTTGATTAGTTAATGGCTATGGAAAGTGGCAAAGGAAATGGAAAAGGATTTGGAAAGGCATGGGGAATTTATTGGCATATATTTATGAAAATATTGGAAAATAGGAGAAAGGGGAGGTGAAAGGTCATAGGTTGCATGTGAGGAGTAAAATGAAGGAAAATAATGGAAAAATGAAGAAAATAGATGCCTCATTGATAAAAATGCTTATGAGGATCAGTTTGTAGCTTTTTGTCAGTTTAGTTTTCGAGCTCTCTCTTTATTCTCTCTCTCTCATACTCTTGGACACTTAGATTTTTCTTGGAGCACTCTTGGAGGAGTGTGGCATAAGTTGGGATTTGGAGAAAGAAGGAAAAAGAAGAGTGGGAAGGCACAAGTGGACATTAAGATCAACAACTATAGTGGGTTTTTCTTGCAGGTACCAAGTTGTATGTATGATTTCCTTGCTATTTTTGGCATGCATGGCACATGCATGTGGTTTATTGGTTTTGACATGTCATTGACATGGTGGATTTCTTGGATGGACAATGGTTTTTACTAGCCTTGCTATTTCTTGGATAACCATGGTGTTTTGGTTTTGTTTCCTTTAATTTTTTGGTTGGGTCTCATGTTCCTTATGGTTGTGGTTTGAGTTACTAGTTCCTGGAGCCTTGGTTGGACAAATTCTCTAGTAGCCTTGTAACAGGTTAGGTTGTGTTACTATTCCTAGAAGCCTTCGTTGGAAAAACGTTCTAGAGCCCATGGTGGGTTGAGTTACTAGTCTTGGAATCCCTGGTTGGACAAATGATCTAGAACCTGACAACAACTACGTGTTGAGTTACAAGTCCTAGAAGCCTTGGTTGGAATAGACACTTTGGAGCCCTGGAAAACTTGGGTAGAGACATATATGGTGATTGTTAGTGATGTTCGACCATGAGGTCGAATCACTGGTTGAGGGTTGAGTTTGTTTGGCCTTTAGAAGCCCTGGTTTGGTTTTGTTTTATTTGTTTAACGAGATCCAACATTCATGCTTGGAATATGGTGTGTGGGTGATTGCATGAAAGAAATTTTTGGTTCAGCCCAATCTATAGTCAAGTGGTACGTGGAAGTCCCTAAATTGGTTGGATTTACATATGGTAATAAGAGCTCTTTTCCTTTGGAATTTTATGAGTAAATGTGCTTGTCATTATATGGATTTAATGGTTATTTCATCATTGATGTATCTTTGGATATTTTCTAGATATGAGCATGTTTTATGATAGTCTTGATGTATGGATCTCATCATGTTTGGGTTAGTAGATGAAAAAATAATGAATGAATGGCCTAATATATGACAATGCAACTATTGGGAGGAGACATGAATCCTCCTTGAAGATTATAAGATAAGTATGAGATCCCTATGCTCAAATATGTTCTTATGACATGTAGATTACATTTTTATGATATTTTTGACATAATTCCTGTCATGGCTAGTGGGGGTAAGGTCAAGTCCTTGTTTAAGTGTTTGCATTAGTAACATTTTTTCAATGTTATTTATCATTTTTGGAAGTTTTATGAAGTTATGGGTAGTGGCTTGAGTCCTAACGCTGAAAAACTGGCTTAGAATCCGAGGTCGTTGGCACAGAACTATGTCAAAAAGGCCACAGTCGCATGGATACCTTGCTATGGGAGTGAATAGAGGGTCCCAGTCACATGCATGCCTTGTAATGGGAGCGACTGAGTCTCTAGGTCATTGAAAGGAATTTATCTCAAGGGTTGGACACTTGAAGCTATTGGTTAGTTCCTAAAGGTTCTGTAGCTTCCGAGGAAGGTCACATTAGTCTTGTCATATCTGTTCCACTTCCTTAACTATACATGGGGAGTTGAATCATATCATAGTGACTCTTCGTCACATGTTTACCCTGATGGACCAGTTAGGTTGGGTAAATGTGGGAGGAGGGTGTTACAAACCCAACATAAAATAAGAAGGAGGGCCCTATAAGGATTTTTGGACTTATTCTCATTCCATACTTTCCATATCTCTTCAAAAGAAAAACCTTCCCGTCTACATTCAGGGCCAAGCAAAGCATTTCGAGGTGACCAAACTTTCTTTTTCAAGGAATAGTGGACAAAAAGGTTGTTGATAGATTCCTCATCACCCTTGAACAAAGCACACCATCAAGGGCCAATCTTATGTCTACATTACATAACATCCCACATAGGGACTTCTTTATCTATAATGCACTAGACAAGAAAGCAAGATTTAGAAAGGCATTTTTACTTTCAAAGAACTCTCCACCACCAAGTAGGCTTCATATTTTGTACAATAAAATTGAGGTGAATATAAAAAAAAAAAAAAAAAACTTTCGAGTATACCCTCCATGAGGAGCCACACCCAAACCAATTTTTGTAGAATTATTAATGTCTATTTTCATTAAATTTTGAGTGTTTTGTGTTTGATTTGGCTCCTATTGTGATGAAACCTAGTTACAAATATGTATTTTATTGTTCAATAATCATGTTTTATTTTAGTCTATTGAATTTTAGTCAAATAATTGATACAAAAATTTGTTATTAAAAATATCTCAAAGTTGAAACTTCAACAAGTACATATGAATCATGTCAAAAACAAAAAATTTCATAACGTCTTTCTAGTAACTAAAATGTTTCACTTTACCTCTTATACAAAGAGAAAGCGAGGAGGTGAGGTAAGTTAATTAGTGGAAAAATTAAATCTATTTCCCTGAAAATTTTGGTTTAATTTTGATAATAATTTTGTTAAAAGTTATACATTCACTTGATGAATGGTAATTGTAACACCCTCTTCCCAAATCTACCCAAGTAAATGGGAAACCAAGGTAAACATGTGACGAGAGGCTACTAATATGGTATTCAACCTCCTAGATGACCTTGAGGAAGTAGAACCGACGGAAACATGGCAAACACATCTTACATAGCATGAACAACATCCCAGAAGGTAACCCAACCTTCCAGACCCCTGATCCCTGAGGGAGATTGACTTTTTGACCATTTTGAGCCTTATTCGTAGGCATGCTAAGGAAAGGTAGTGACTGGGAGCCTATAGCCGCAGGCACAACACAACAAGCATGCGTCCAAGGCACCAACTACAAAGTTATGTGCCTACAACTCTGGGATTTGTGCCACCTTTTCAACCCCATATCCCAGTTCGATGCCTATAACTTCATGAAACTTTATGGGATGTTATATAACATTAAAACCAAGGTAAAAAATCAATCACATCATCATCTGGACCCCTCCTAGCCATGACATTCATTTCATCAACACATTTCACAAACATTGCATCTTTGGGTGTAAACAACAAATTTAAACATAGGGGTCTCTTACTTATATGAGAATTGATAAGAAGCTTTTCTCCCCTAAACATAAGCTACAATATAATATATTTGACCATATATACATTGCATATTCATTTACAGGTAAAAACATGGATAGAGCCATACATCATCATTGATCAAATACATGCTTATAACCAACACAATAACAATAAAATCCATACATAATATTGTACATTTGCATAATGAATACCATAGGAATGAGCTCTTCATTACTAAATGTAAAAACCAAATCGAGATGGGACTTCCACATTCCACTCGACCAGAGATTGGTTTAGCCAAGTCTTACTTCAGCTAATCACCCCCGTGCCATATTCCAAGCATGAATGTGGGATCTCACCAAACACATCAATCACAATCAATCTAGGGCTTCTAGAGGCCAAACCACCTCAACCCTAAATCAGTGACTCCAACTCATGGTTAGACATCACAACCATCATGGGTTGGTCTCTATCTATGTTGTTCCAGGGCTCCAGAGTGTTTGTTCCAATCGGGGCTTCTAGGACTAGTAACTCAACCCCAACTGTTACAGGATTTCCAAAGAGTTTGTCCAACCAGGGCTTCCAGGACTAATAACTTAACCCACCTAGGGTTTCCATAAAATTTTTCCAACCAAGGATTCTAGGACTAGTAACTCAACCCACAGTTGTCCTTCAGGCTTCCAAGTCGTTTTTCCAACCAAGGCTTCCACAAACTAACAAATCAACCCACAAATAAAGGAATCATGAGAAAAAAAAATCAATGTAAATAAACCCACAACACCATGGCTACCAAGAAATAGAAAGGCTAGGAAAATACACATGCATACACCATGCATTCCAAAACTAGTGAGGAAAACATACATGTAACTCGGTACCTTAAATCAAATCCCATTTTAGTTGCTCATCCCAATGTCCACTTGTGCTTTCTTGCTCTTCCTTGCCTTCTTTATTCAAATCACCAAGTATATCACACCCTCCAAGGGTGCTCCAAGAAAACTATAAGTATCCAAGAGTATGAGAGAGAGAGAGAATAATGAGGGCTCGAAAACTGCACAGAACAAAAGACATGAACTGGTCCTTAGAAGCCTTTTTATTAATGAGGTCTTTATTTTCTTCATTTTCCATTATTTTCCTTCATTTCCTCCTCACATGCAACCTGTGACCTTTCACCTCCCTTTTCTCCTAATTTCCATTATTTCCATAAATAAAATTCCAATTAATGCCAGTTTGCCTTTCCAAAGTCTTATCCATTTCCTTTGCCTATTTCCATAGCCATAATAAACCATGTGAACACCCACACTAGGATGTTTTTCCCAACATTCAACTTGGAATACGTGTCCCATCAACCGTGGTTATTATTTTAACTTTATTACATGTAATTTTCATCAGGGACATTACAAGACCCTCCCTCTTAGTGGACACCATCCTCAGTGTTCAATCACGCATATACCTCAATAACACTGCTGAAAAGAAAACGTATTACCCATGGAGATTTATAAAATAACTTGATGCAATATTTACAATGATCACCCTGTTGAAAGCAAACCAACATGGAATCATAACAACATGACAACTATAATTGCATGACACCATACCGCTTATTGGAGCTTTATAACATAGCTCATGGCGGTAATTACATCCATCCAACCATGTCATCAAAGCATATACAAAAACATTGCCAAAAAATATGCTAAAAAAAACCAACATCACACCAAAAATGCTTTGCCTCAACCAACAAACAAGGAAGGATATATGGCCTACATATGATCTACCATCTCCCATGTAGCTTAATTGGTACCAAAGTGCTTCCATTGCACTTTAACTTGCTCGATTGCTTGATTCTAGAGCATGATCGTCTTTTTCTGCAAAATGCATTATGGTTCTGGATGGAACTCTCCTTCTTGCTCCACCTTCAATACAGACAAGTCAATCACATGATCAACATAATTAACATAATTTTTAAGCAATGATATATAAAAAAAATCATGGAATTTCACTATGGAAGGAAGTGAAATTCGATAGGCCACTAGTCTGATCCTCTTAATGATCTTGAAGGGTCCGCAAAACCTTGGTGCCATCTTGGCACATCATCCAATCTGCAAGGAGATATTATTGGTCTTGATACAAAATTACACTTGATCCCCAACCTGAAACTCCTTGAACAAACTATTTATGTATGCATAACTCTTCTGCCTATCTTGTGTTGATTTCAAGTGTTGAGATTCAAAAAAATGATGATCCTAGTGAAAATTAGGCACCTTCACTAGGTGGGGCCTGCAGGCTATTTTTCGTTGTATGTCTATTTTTAAAATGGTGAGCATATTCTAAAATTAGCAGGATGCTGATTCTAGATGGTTGAAAAAATTCTATCTTTAGATGAGTTTCTATTTTTAGAACATGGGCGAAGTATATTTATAGATCACATATCTAAAAATAGAATGCATGTCGATTATTATTAGCCCTTAATGATAATCAGACAATAAATAATAACTTATTCTCTTGGAGCACTTGATTTCAGTTAACTGATGTGGAAAACTAGTTAGCTAAAGGAATTACGAGTTGCAAGGTTGATTGGTGACTTATGCATGATTGACTTTGTTGTAACTGAGTGTGACACAGTTGTAACAGAGTTGGAAGAGTAGTTATGGGAGTTGTTATTTAGTTTAACTTAGTTAAGTGAGTTAAAATCAGTTGTGCTAGTTGTAACTAAAGATACACTAGTGAAATATGAGTGAATTAAGTAATGTCTTACTTGCAAATGAAGAAATACAACAGTTAACTACTTTCATGTCTGATCCAATGAAGACCTAGTGGAGAGACAGGTGAAAAGGTGTGTTTGACTATCAGTTGTGACTATAGTGATGCATTCAATGCATCTACACATACATTGGAGTTTCCAATGAGGATTGTGTAGTCAAAGCAAGGCAAGATCGAATTCGTTCAGGGATCTTCTTCAGCAAGTATTGCGCAGTGGAGGCAGGCTGTCAGGAGCCAGTAAATTGGTGCATGTGTGAACCAATTTTTGTATGATAGTGTGATACGATTGTATATTGTATTGAGAGCTCTATGAGCTGAGCCTTGTATGAAATTGTTTCATGATTCCATGATATACATAATATATGATAGTTGGGGTTTTTAGCTTTAAGCTTTCCTGGTAAAACATCTTGTTATGTGCGATTGATTTTTCTTCATATGTTTGCAATTGGTGATTTAAGTTCCGCAAAGAATTGAGTAGAAGGATTATGTATTTAACAGTGGATTTAATTTTTAGATTAAGGGAGTTTGGTAATATACATGCATATTGTATTAATTTATACATGCTATCAGAGCAGTGTTAATCACTGAAGATTGCAATATTGAAGTAGTGCTGATTTTTGTTGGTGGAACGATTCGAATTTGCTGCAAGAATTTCTTGGTGCGACAGTTGAGTAAACATTGAAATGGATTTCAATGGGTTGCAGTTGGAGCATGCACTCGAGGGAATATCGAACTACATAGCCTGGAAGGACAGGATGGAGTTAGTGCTTGAAGATAATGTCTTGAAGGAGTACATGGATAGCGATGTTCCTAAGCCCACTTCGATGGATGCTGCATTACTTGACGCCTGGCAAAAGAAAGTAGCGAAGACGAGAAGAATTCTGTTGGAAGGTGTGAAAGACCATATTGTGTCAAGCCTTCATGTGAAAGCCACTCCATTTGCAATGTGGAAGGATTTGAAATATCTTTTCCAAAGCAGCAACGACCATAGGAAGTTGGCGCTGAAAGATAAACTCAGAAAATTCAAAATGGAAAAGGGCGACAGTATTCCAAAGTATCTCATGAAGTTTTTCTAATGTAGGGATGAGCTGGGAAGTGTGGGAATTATAGTTGTTGATGATGACTTGGTGAGCTTGGCTCTCCTTGGATTTTCAAAGAGTTGGCACATTTATCAAGACCATGTCAATGGGTGGGAGAAACTGCTAGATTGGGAGCGACTTTGTTCGGATCTAGTGTAGGAGGAGATAAGGCGGAGTTACAGGGATGGATCTTCATCAAAACATGATGATGAAGAGGATTGTGATTTGGCTCCCAAAGTGAGGAAAGGGAAGGGGAAGAAATCCCATCCAAAATCTGAGGCTAAAGGTAAGAAGCTGGATTTGTCCAAGGTGAAGTGTTTTCACTCTCACGAACATGGGCATCTCGCCACTAACTGCCCACAGAAAAAGAATAATAAGAAGGTTTTTGGAGCTACAGCTGGTGAGGCCCTTACCTTGAAATTTGAAATTTATTTCTCTTTGATCGCATGCTTGGTTTCAAGCGCAATGGGATCGGTGTTGTATCTTGATAGTGGTGCTTCCTTCCACATGACAAGATATAAGGATCTTTTCAGCGACTTGGAGGAGAAATATCTCCAAATGCATATAGATATGGGCGATGACAGATGATACAGTGTGACTGGCATTAGTACCATTATCTTTGAGAGGGATTCAGGTAAACCATTTATGTTGAAAGATGTTATGCATGTTCCAGGTCTAAAGAAGAACTTGTTCTCAGTCGTGATGTTGGAGGACAGAGGTTATGACGTTGTTTTCAATGATGGAAAAGCCTTCTTGCGACATAAAACAACGGGTCAAACCAAGAGGATAGGGATTTGAGTCAAGAATCTCTACAAGCTGGAGGTAGATGGATGCGCTGCAATGGTGGGAAAAGAAGAAGAAGTGGTGAGCCGGGATGAGGGCGAATTATGGCACAGGAGATTGGGCCATCTTCACCATGGCACCCTGAAGATTTTGAAGTAGATTTATACTGGAATTCCCAAGGGTACACTTGCGCAGATAGATCAGTGCAAGGGATGTACTATGGGTAAGTTTGTGAATACCACCTTTTTTGAAAAGGATAACCATGCTTTGGGGATCCTGGAGAGAGTTCACACAGACGTGTGTGGACCATTCTCGGTTGCTTCAATAGCAAAACACAGGTATTATGTTATTTTTTTTATGACTATTCTCGTAGATGCTGGATATTCTTCATGCAGAAGAAATATCAAACATTCTCAAAGTTCTTTGATTTTAAAGCATTGGTGGAGAAAGTGTCAAGGAAGAAAGTGAAGGCTTTGTGGAGCGATAATGGTGGTGAATATATCTCAAAAAAATTCAAAGAATTCTGTAGAAAAGAAGGAATTCGAAGAGAACTCAAAGCGCCTCATAACCCACAGAAGAATGGGGTCACGAAGAGGAAGAATAGAACAATCATGGGTGTTGCATGAGCTATGCTGCATGATCAAGGCCTACCAATGTACTTGTGGGCGAAAGCATGCAACACCGTGTTTTATGTGTAAAATCGTTGTCCTCATAGAGTACTTGCAGGCATGAGTACACCTAAAGAAGCCTTTATTGGTAAGAAACCGGATGTTTCTCACTTTAAGATTTTTGGCTCATCTGTTTATGTTCATGTGACCAAGAACGCCAAGAAGAAGCTGGAGCCGAATGCTGAAGTTAGGATATTTTTAGGGTACACAGAAACACCCCATAATTATCGTGTGTATTTTCCAAACAGTTGGATGACTGTGGTGCGATGGGATATAAAATTCAATGAGGAGAAAACCATGAAGTTGTCGCTTGAGAGGGAGCTACACTTGCATACAGAGGAGGAACTGCTTGTTCCCAAAGATGAGCCTCAATATGTGGATTAGCCACAGGAGGAGGATCATGGAGTGGAGGAGTCCACTCATAGAAAGCCAAACATCAGAACTGGCAGAAGGCATACCACAAAAGCTGAGAGGCTGAAGCTTGATGCGGCACAGAATGTAGGAACCCCTACTTCACAGTGCAGACAGAGATAGTCTCCTGACCAATTCACTAGATAAATGGCTCTCATGAGCAAATGTATTGTGACAGAGCCATCTTATTTTTAGGAAGCAATGTAGGAGCCCACATGGGTAGATGCAATGGTGGAGGATTATGACTCCATTTTCAGAAACAATTCTTGGGAAATTGTTCCAAGGCCGATTGATAAATCAATGGTAGGTTCAAGATGGATCTACAAGGTAAAGCAGGCTGCTGATGGGAGTGTTGAGAAGTATAAGGCAATATTTGTCGCTCGGGGCTTCTCATAGATTGAGGGGATTGATTATGAAGAAAAATTTTCACCTATCGCACGATACTCTTCCATAGGGACCATATTTTCTCTCTCAGCGCAGATGGGTTGGCACATTCATCAGATGGATGTGAATACTACGTTCCTTAATGGGATCATTGAGGAAGAAGTGTACATTGAGCAGCTTGAAGGATTTGAGATCTTCAGCAGCAAGTCACATGTGTGCAGACTCAAAAGAGCGTTGTATGGGCTGAAGCAAACACCCCATGCTTGGTACACTCGTATCAATAGCTATTTCACTTGACAAGGCTTCACCAAGAGTGAGGCAGATGAAAACCTATACCAGATTTTGGTGGAGGGTAAGCTTTTAATAATTATTCTTTATGTTGATGATTTAATACTAAGTGGTGATGAGCATTTGATACACTCATGTAAGGAGGACCTTGCAAAGGAGTTTGAGATGAAGGATATGGGCCTCCTTCATTATTTCCTTGGATTGGAAATATGGCAATGAGAAAGTGAAATTTTTGTGTCTCAAGGCAAGTATGCTCGGGAGATACTCGGTAAGTTTTACATGGAGGACTACAAACCCATGGATACTCCTCTTCCAGGAAATTGGAGGAAAGAGGATGCTACATCGGCAGAGGTAGTGGATTCTACTGTCTATCGACAGTTGGTGGGTTCGCTCATGTATTTAGTTAATACAAGACCAGACATATGCTATGTGGTGAACCAGATTAGTCAAGCGATGGTTAAGCCTACCAAGCTCTTTTGGAAGGCGGGCAAGCATGTCCTGAGATATCTCAGGGGCACATCCGAGTATGGCTTATGGTATAGAAAGAGGATGAGGTGAATTTGCATGGCTTCACGGATGCATATTGGGTAGGCAGCCCAACAGACAGAAAGAGCACATCAAGAGGGGTTTTCAGTATTAGATCTACAACAGTTTCTTGGTACAATAGGAAACAAAGATCTGTGGCACTCAGTTCAAGGGAAGTGGAACACATGGAAACAAGTCAAGCTGCATGTGAGGCTATCTAGATGAGGAAGATCCTGGTCGGTCTGTTTGGTTCTCATTAAGATCCTACAATGATTCATTGTGATAATCAAATTTTTATTAAACTCTCGATTAATCTTGTGTTTCATGATAGATCTAATCATATAGATATCGGGTATCATCATATTAGAGATTGTGTGCAGCAGAAGATCATGTTGCTTTAGTACATTCCTACGGAAGATTAGGATGCAGATATTTTGACGAAAGCGCTCAACAGGAGAAAATTTGAATACCATACAGACAGGATCAGGGTGAAGGATAATCCCTTTCTTTTTGAGAGGGAGTGTTGAGATTCAACAAGATGATGATCCTAGTGAAAATTAAGCACATTCACTAGGTGGGGCCCGCAAGCTATTTTTAGGTTTATGTCTATTTTTAGAATGGTGAGAATATTCTAAAATTAGCAGGATGCTGATTCTAGATGGTTGAGAAAATTCCATCTTTAGATGAGTTTCTATTTTTATAACATGGGTGAAGTCTATTTATAGATCGCATATCTAAAAATAGAATGCATGTCGATTATTATTAGCCCTTAATGATAATCAGACAATAAATAATAACTTATTCTCTTGGAGCACTTGATTTCAGTTAACTAATGTGGAAAACTACTTAGCTGAAGGAATTACGAGTTGCAAGGTTGGTTGGTGACTCATGCATGATGGACTTTGTTGTAACTGAGTGTGACACAATTGTAACAGAGTTGGAAGAGTAGTTATGGGAGTTGTTATTTATTTTAACTCAGTTAAGTGAGTTAAAATCATTTTTTCTAGTTGTAAATAAAGATACACTAGTGAAAGATGAGTGAATTAATTATTTAATTAATTCACAAGTAGTGTCTTACTTGCAACTGAAGAAATACATCAGTTAACTACTTGCATGTCAGATCCAGTGGAGACCCAGTGGAGAGATAGATGAAATGTTGTTTTTTACTATCAATTGTGACTATAGTGATGCATTCAATGCATCTACACACACATTGGAGTTGCCAATGAGGATTTCATAGTCAAAGCAAGGAAAGATCGAATTCATTCAGGGATCTTCTTCAGCAAGGATTGCGCAGTGGAGGAAAGTTGTCAGGAGCCAGTAAATTGGTGCATGTGTGAACCAATTTTTGTATGACAATGTGAGACGATTGTATATTGTACTGAGAGCTCTATGAGATGAGCTTTGTATGATATTTCTTCATGATTCCACGATATACATAATATATGATAGTTGGGGTTTTTAGCTTTAATATTTACCGGTAAAACATCTTATTATGTGCAATTGATTTTTCTTCATATGTTTGCAATTGGAGATTTAATCTCTACAAAGAATTGAGTAGAAGGAATATGTATTTAACAGTGGGTTTAATGTTCAAGGGAGTCTGATAATATACATGCATATTTTATTAATGATAATATACCTTCATTTCATGTTCCATTTCTGCCAACATATCTGGTCCACTCAGTACCCTGTTAACCAGATCACTCCAAGTGATAGGAGTGCTTCAACTCCGCCCATAAAATGCCTCAAATGGACTCATCCTCAATGAATCCTTATACGCGTTGTTGTAGACAAACTCTACTAGAGGAAGATACTCTTCCCACTTGCATTGTTGATGCATCATATACATCCTCAACATATCCTCCAATATCCTGTTGACCCTCTTAGTCTGTCCATCTGTCTACAGATGACAAGCTGTGCTGAAGGCCAAATCAGTGACAAAACCTACAAAAAATTCCTTCCAAAATTTGGAAGTGAGCTTTGCATCGCTGTCAGACACAATCTTCTTCAAAACACCAAGAAATATGACTATGTCTCTAATAAACACCTGTGCTACATTTCTATATGAGTATGTAGTCTTCACCAGTATGAAATGTGCAACCTTGGTCAACCTATCCACCACAACCATGATGGAATCATGCTGTCTAACCGTCCTCATTAACCATGTAATGAAATCCATTGAAATTATCTCCCATTTCCACTCTGGAATCACAATCGATTGTAGCAGTCCACTTGGATGTTTACATTATGCCTTAACCATATGAAAATCCAAACATATGGCTACAAATGCTACCACATCTTTCTTCAGATTCAACCAATAGTAGAATCTCTTCACTGCAGTCAAAGTCTTCTGGTAGCCTGGGTGACTCGAATATGGTTTCACATGAAACTCCCTCACGATCACCTTATTGAGCTCATTGTTGTTTGGTACATATATTATGTCTCTAAATCTAAACAATCCATATGTTGTGAGATGGTATTCCAAGTCCTGTACACCTGCACCTATATCAGTACCTATACATGTACTACAATTTGTACCTGTACTTGTACTAACACATGTACCTGTAACAACACCTATACCTATACCTGTGCCAACACCTATTCCTATAACAACACCTGTACCTCTACTTGTGCCAACACGGGTTCCTGTACTCTGTTGGAACTTGTGCACAATTCCTTATAACTGTGATCCAGCTAACCTTCCAGCAAGATCCTATCCTGTAAGTCCATCCCATAGGATCTCATAACTACTATGTGATTTACATGTACCTTCTTGCTAAGAGCATCTGCGACCCTATTTTCCTTTCCTTTGATGTATCCGATATCAAAATCAAACTCACTGATCCTTGCCAACCATCTAGCTTACCTACCATTCAGATTTGGCTAGTCAAAAAAGTACCTCAACCCGATATGATCACTCATCAGTACAAACCTCTTGCCAAGAAGATAGTTCCTCCACATCTTCAGTGCATGTATAATTTATGTTAGCTCAATATCATGTGTCAGGTAGTTCTTCTTGTGCTCATTTAGTTTTCGTGACTCATAGCATACCACCTATCCATCCTGTGTAAGGACTCCAAAAAGCCCTCTTTTGCAAGAATTTGTACACATTACAAACTCCTTGTCTGGATCTATAATATTTAACACTGGAGCATGTGCCAAAAAATTCTTAAGCTGATCAAAACTATCTTCACATTCCTTTGTACAATCAAAATTCTTACTTTTCCTATGCAATGATGTAATCAAATAAGAAATATTTGAGATGTTTCTGATGAAGCTCTTGTAATAACCTGCCAATCCCATGAATGATCTTACCTCATCTACACTCTTAGGAGCTACCCACTCCATGATGGCCCTTATCTTTTCTAGATCTACTGAAATTCCCCCATTGGAGGCAACATGTCCCAAGTAGTGTACCTGTGGAAGAAATTGCATTTGTTGATATTAGCATACAACTGATGCTCTCTCAACAACCTCAACACTGCCGCCAAATTCTCGACATGCTCTTCCTCATTTTTAGAATACACCAATATATCATCCAATAAACACAATCACAAACTTGACCAAATAAGGACGCAACACAATGTTCATCAAACACATAAATGTAGTTGGGGCATTAGTCAAACCAAATGGAACTACAACAAACTCAAAATGCTCATACTTGTTTCTGAATGTAGTCTTGTAGATGTCATGCTCTTTGATGCGTACTTGATGATATCCCAATCTCAAGTCGATCTTAGAGAACACATTTTCTCCCTTCAACTAATCAAACAAATCACTAATCCTTAGTAATGGGTATTTTTTCTTGATGGTAACTTTTTTCAATTTCCTGTAGTCAATGCATAGTCTAAGAGTGCCATCTTTCTTCTTCACGAACAACACTGGTGCACCCCATGGCGATAAAATTGGTCTAATATACCTTTTTTCAAGCATTTATTTCAGCTGCAACTTTAACTCTACCAACTCAGGTGTGCTCATCCTCTAAGGTGATTCTGATGTTGGAGTTGCACCTGGCATCAACTCAATAGAAAATTCTACTTCCCTGTGCGATGGTAACTCTGAAATCTCTGTTGGGAACACATCCTGAAACTACTGTAAAACTAGATACCTGTTCAACACATCTGCATCCTCAGCTTCCTTACCTTTTTCACTATAGATATGAATTGAAAATAGTACACACCCTTTCCTACGACTGTGCTTAGCCTACATGGATGTCACCATCCTAACTGATGTGGCTTTCTTATTTCCTTGCAAGACTTTTGGTTCCCCATTGTCATCCAAGCACTCAATAGCTTTGTCATAGCAATCTACCTTGGTAATGTGAAGATATAACCAATCCATACCCAATATATTGCATATTATATGAACCTAATGGAAATATGTTCCAGTGTGTTGTTGTAGGCATAACATTTAACTCAAATGCACAAGCTCTTACCCAATGGTGAACTCTTTTCTTTTTACTTGTGGCCAATTGCACTAACCAATATTCTGCATGCATTTCCTTACCCAAACAACACTTATCCACTAGGTCAGGATTAATAGCTATAGTTATATTGAGGGTAAATAAAAATGAAACAACTTGATCACAAAGCTTACTATCCATATGAATGATATAAGCTTGATGATCTGCCTGAATGTTGTCCACAACTGCATAAATTCGAGGAATTATATGCCCTACATCTCCCACTATCTGTGCCTCTTGCACACTGTAGATCTGTGGCCTACCCCCCTGATGTTGTGGACAATATCTCCTACAATGATATTTACCGCAAGTCCAACATTGTATAGGCTTCCAGCCCTCATGCTTATTCTGCTACTCAAATCGAAATCCCTGTCCTCTACCAAAAACATTGAAATTATTAGGCAGGGAAACATTCTCCTTGTTACCTGCATCTTGAGGCCTTGCTCTCTTCTTGTCCCATTTTCCTTTATTCTTATCATTACCTCTCTAATATGGCTTTGCCTTAGATCTGCACGTCAATTTCTCATAACAATGCTTTAGTTTCCGGATGGCCTCCTCCAATGATATAGGCTCATCGAAAGCAATCCTATCTTTGAATGCAATCGACATCCCACTAATAAATCTATGAATCTGGGCCTTCTCCTCCTTGAGGTAAGGCACATATCTCAGTAACTCCAAGAACTTTCTAGTATACTCGTAATCTATCATGGAACCCATCTTCAACTCATAAAAATCCTTTACCCTACCACCATAGTATATCTCTGATAGATACTTCTTTTGGAATAGCCTTTCGAACTCACTCCAAGCCAACACCTCCTCATAAATATCTCTGACATTCTTCACATCTTCCCACCAAATTTTCACTCTACCTCTGAGGCTGAATGTAGCTATCTTAGCTTTCATGTTTTCTGAGTAATCATGCAATATAAAAAACTTCTTCATGCCAAGTAACCATGCCTCCTCATCTCATGGTTTCTTCAAATATCCATCAAATTTAGGTGGTTTTTCATTTTTAAACTCATCCAGAAAATAGCCTCTGTCATTCCTCCTGTAATGATGATAATGCTAACGATCATGATGCCTGTCAGAACCATAACTAGAATGATACATGTGTCTATCACCTCTCCTATCTGGAGTGTACAAAAATATTCCAAATTTAACTATGTCATCTCTTAACCACCGGGAGACCTACTACCATATGATTCATTGGTCCCATCCTCCTGTCCATAGTTGATCCTAATTGGCCCCTATTTCTAAAACTATGACAAACTTTGAAGGATGGACGCATTAAACTTTTCTTTCTTTTCCTGTGCCTGGATAAGTATATCAATGTCTACCTTGCAACTCCTTATTTCTTCCTTTAGACTTCTTAGTGTATCTACCAAACCAGATGAGTGTCCAACACCATGCTGCTCATATGACTCATAGGGAGAATCTCGATAGTCTACCATTGTGGTATTCATCTTTGATTTCTTCCTGCAATGTGAAATATGTCAGTTAAACCAATTCATAAATATACCAATGTACCTTAGTGTAATTTGGGGATGATACATATTGCAATATCAAATAATCAATGAAATACATGTATATACATAATCATAACAAAATATAAACTCATAACACATGGTTTACTAGCACATAAACATCATTATAGTTGGAGTCCAGTCATAGATGAATAACCATACCAAATGCACAACATGACCTAATGCATAACCATACCAATGCAACTTGACCACACACCATCAAAAGCACATACCATACACAAGCATAAGTGATATGTAACCAAGCGTGAATGGCCAATGCATGTTCAACATATAACATTACACAAACACACATACTTAGAAACTACACAAGCATGACCAATATGTGACCTAGCATATACAAACAATGCATATAAAACATGTAAAAATATGTAAGCTAATGTGCGTGCACAATACACAAACATGAACAACACATAATTATTCATACACATAGGACCACATGTTGACAAAAACCCCATCGATCCTCCCATGGTGACACCACCGCCATCATGGCCAACACAACACATATGCACAAACACATACACCATAGGCGAGAAACACATAAGTAATCAATAAAATCATGACCAAAACACCTTCCATCTAGTCCAAGGGTTGAACCATGATCTAATACCACTTTGTAACACCATTTTCCCACATCTACCCAAGTAACTGACCAATTGGGGTAAATATGTGACGAGAGGCTACTAATACGAGATTCAACCTCCTAGAAGACCTTGAGGAACTAGAACTAGTGGAAACATGACAAACACATCTTACAAAACATAAAAAAAATTCCTAGAATATAACCCAACCTTCCAGATACCTAATCCCTGAGGGAGACTCATTTTTTGACCATTTTGAGCCTTAGTGATGCAGGAGCATTAGGCTCAGAAATTTCTGTGTATTTTATTAGACATAGGGGTCTTGTGTTTTTAATGAAGTTGGGTTCACTAATGTAATTATTAATGTTTTAAGTGATTTTAAATAGGAATTAATTAATTATTGAGAGGAATTTGTAAATGTTCCCAAATTATTGGAGAACATGAGGGAAGTAGGATATTTGAGATTCCATAGGTAATGAGAGATTTGAAAATTAATTGTAATTCCTAAAGTAGAATTGGTTCCATGATTTTATCAGTTTGAAAGAATTTTTATGGATAAAGGATAGACTTTAGGACTAAGAGGATTCTTAGGAAATTGTTGAGTAAATTATGGATTTAAAACCAGAATTGGCTATAGAGTCCACTTGCATAAATTATAAGCCTCAAGGCATAGAAAAGGAGAGAGATTCAGGGTTTAGACAGTTAGAGGTTTTGTTGTTGTAAGCCTATGAGCAAATTTGACAGAAAGGCCACTAATTAAAATATCAGGCCAGAGAAGAAGAAATATTTGTAATTTTTTGGTTGTATATATATATAGAAAAATTGATTCTACAATGAGGGATTATGTGTTGATTGATTTAGTTTATAACTCATGTGAAAATCGAAGTTTAGCATAATAAATATGTGTGCAGGTGATTGGATAAAATCAAAAGAATTCTATTATTAGATACTGTGTATTTTAAGAAATTGAAAATTCAATTTGTTATTGAATTCTAGAAGGATTTCATAGGCTAAGATTGAGCATCGATCACAGGATGGATTGATGCCTCTAAAACAAAGAACTCGATCCTAAATTTATTGTCAATTCTCATTGTGAAGAAGCAAGGAGAATACGAAATAAGGTCAAATTAAAATTTTCGAGCGCTGAAGTGGAGTCAATGTAGAGTGACAAATGAAAGGTGCAGGGTTAAATATGAAAGCTGAGAATTGGAAGAGGATTCCACATCAAAATGTGGTTGCGTTATTCATAAAGGCTGCATTTGTATATACCAGACTTTCATGGATTCCGTGAGTTGGAATTAACCTACAATGATCATTAGAGAAGACTATGTATTGAGAAAAGGTAGAAATTGAAATCAATGAGTAGCAATCAATGGATTTCTTGAGTTTTTTATTAAATGCGAGAAGGAGCCTACCTTGAAGAGTTGAAAGTTGAAAATCGAAATTAATTCTACCAGTTGGAGTTTATAACTATGAGAAATGTCCAATTGTAGTGCATTGAGAAAAGCTTCCGCATATGGAGAAGCCTATGTTTTTGAGGTAGATAAGATCAATTTTAATGAGTTTTGCATATAAGAATGCATTTGTGGGTTTTCATAGCTTTGGCTACGTCATTTTGGTATCAGAGCTAGAAACATCTCTTTTGAAGGTTCAAGGTTGTTTAATTTAAATTGGAATTAGAATGAATGCATATGTGATGGAGAAAATAAAAGGAGATTTGATTTTGAATTTGAAAGATTGCAGCACATAGAGATACAGTGTAGATGAATTGTGAAACAAGATCACACAAAGATCTTAAAGGTGATATGGTAAGTGTTATTTTAACTCTATTTTGAATATTACGTTTGCAGAATTCAGGTTGCAAACAGTTGAAGAAAATATCAGCAAAAGAAGATCAGAAATTTAAGAGCAGTGATGAAGGAATCCAATAAAGGATTCTAAGTGGAAGAAGAATGTGGCAGAACCTTGAGGAATTTCAATACAAGTCAGCCAAAAAGGACAGTTGTGTTCTTAAAATATGTAGATGAGTTGAAGCCTAGAGGGAGCAGAGAGAATGCTCAAGAGGTTCCAGAGAATAGAGAACCAGTGCTTGCCAAAAGACCAAGTCCAGAGAAGGGATTGGTGAGGTAAGTGGCAGCAGGGAGGACTTGTTTGTTGCAGAGGCTTTATTACATCTCATGATCAATGAGTGAGGAACTCATGAATAAAGAAATGGAGAAGAAGATGAATATTGATACTCAAGAAGAGATAGCAGAGGTTCTGAGAGATACCAACACAGAAGAAAGGAGAAAGAAGATGCCAAGGCAAATGGCATATGGAAGCAGTTGAATAATGAAGAATATGAGAAGGAGTTGGCTGAGATAAGAAAAGAATTTTATGTGTTAACAAAGCTAATAGAAGAAAACCAGAGACATGGTTGGACCATGAAGAAGAAGGTAAAGTGGTAGAGGCTACAACAGAAGAGAGAACAACAATTGAATATACAGTTAATAGAAGAGATGAGAAAGCTTTAACAGATGATCAGTGTGAAATTGAGATGTAAAAAACTCAGAGAAGCAGATTCAGAAATGGAATTTTCCATTTATAAACCAGAATAGGGTAAAATTATAGGTGAAGATGAAGATTGGAGATATGTGGAAGATCTTATGAATTATTGTGAAGATTTAAGGCATCAAGAAGTTTACCTTGTTAAAGAGGGAATTATTGATGATTTCCTGAGTTGTTGGACAAGTTCAGATAAGCCAGATGATGTAAAGCCTTATATTTTTAAATCTAATAATTTTGATGTGATTACATGTTTTGTAAAAGATGAGCAATATTTTGAAGCTGTCAAAAGTATGGAAGAAGATAAATACTCTGAATTAAGGAATGATGAAGAATGTCTCTTGAATGAGGAAAGCCGTGATGCATTTATATTTGAAGCTATTACATCACAGGAAGAATTTCTTGTGAAATGAGAATATGAGATTCAGTTTGAGAACTAATATGTGAAGCAACAGTTGAGACTTTTGAACCTTGTGATTTACAAACTGAAAATTTGTGTAAAAATGCAGGAATTGTAAGTGATGATGAAGTACTTAAGGAATGTCAAAAAGAAATTGCATTGCTAGAATATTTTCTAGAAAAATCAGATTATGATAGGGAGATTGTAGAAGACACAGTTCACTACAGTGGACAAGAACATAGAGACATCATGGGAGCAGATGGTGTGGAAGAGAGACTTGTTGATAGTCTTGTGAGTCCTTTAGAAATTTTTTTGGGAAGATTGAATTAGCATACTGATGTGCTAATAAAGGAGGAAATTTTAGAGCAACATACTAAAATGTTGCCAGAGGAAAAAGAGGCATTGAGGTCTTATGGTTTTTATTTTAATAATTGTTTTGTGAATGTAGGTTTTGTCACAAATGCTGGAGAAAATTTGGCACAGATGAACAACCAAGTAAATAAAGAGGAAGAAAATTTTGTGGAAATACTTAATCCATGGAACATAGATATTAGAGTGCTGGAAATGATGCTGAAGAATCAGGATTCAATTCAAGAGGAGAAATCTCAATTTCAATATTGGAAAATGCAGAATGTGAAGATACAAGAGATAGAGGATAGCAAAAACAAACTAAAGAAAATAATAGAAGGTAGCAGTAAATGGCAGACTGTATATCAGTCCAAGGAATCGCTAAAGAAAGAAGACAAAGAAATTATCATAAGTGACAATCAGGAAGAAGTTATCAGTTATAGAAAACAAGAGGGTAAGGATGACAAGGCGGCAGTAAGAATGAAAGTTCAGCAATCAAGAGGTGAAATTGATTAGCAGTCAGAAGATTTATTGGAAAGATAAATTGAACTGATAAGAAAAATAATGATGAAAGTGTCTCAGAGGAAAATATCAGCAAGAGGAAAACAACAACAGACTGTGAAAGCATAGCCAATGGAGCAATACAACATAAAGTGTGGAGACCTGGAGAAGAGAAACAAACAACAACAGAAATAGATGACAAATTACAGAAAAAGGTATGGGATCTAGGAAGACAAAGATTTAAAGTACATGATTAGAAGATCGTGATTATTTTAATTTGGAAGTCTGATGCAGGAGCATTAGGCTCAGAAATTTCTGTGTATTTTATTAGACATAGGGGTATTGTGTTTTAAGGATGTTGGGTTCACTAATGTAATTATTAATGTTTTGAGTGATTTTAAATAGGAATTAATTAATTATTGAGAGGAAATTGTAAATGTTCCTGAATGATTGGAGAACATGAGGGAAGTAGGATAGTTGAGATTCCATAGGGAATGAGAGATTTGAAAATTAATTGTAATTCCTAAAGTAGAATTGGTTCCATGTTTATGATTTTGAAAGGATTTTTAGGGATACAGGATATATTTTAGGACTAAGAAGATTCTTAGGAAATTGTTGAGTAAATTATGGATTTAAAACCAGAATTGGTTATAGTGCCCACTTGTATAAATTATAAGCCTCAAGGCATAGAAAAGGAGAGAGATTCGGGGTTTAGACAGATAAAGGTTTTTATGTTGTAAGCCTATGAGAAAATTTGACAGAAAGGCCACTGATTAGAATATCAGGCCAGAGAAGAAGAAATATTTGTAATTTTTTGGTTGTATATATATAGAGAAAATTTGATTCTACAATGAGGGATTATGCATTGATTGATTTAGTTTATAAGTCGTGAAAATCAGAGTTTAGCATAATCAATATGTGTGCAGGTGATTGGATAAAATCAAAGGAATTCTATTATTAGATACTGTGTATTTTAAGAAATTGAAGATTCAATTTGTGATTGAATTCTAGATGGATTTCATAGGCTAGGATTCAGCATTGATCACAGGATGGATTGATGCCTCTAAAACAATGAACTCGGTCCTCAATTTGTTGTCAATTCTCATTGTGCAGAAGCAAGGAGAATACGAAATAAGGTCAAATTAAAATTGCTAAGAGCTGAAGTGGAGTCAATGTAGAGTGACAAACGAAAGGTGCAGGGTTAAATATGAAAGCCGAGAATTGAAAGAGGATTCTGCATCAAAATGTGGTTGCGTTATTCATAAAGGCTGCATTTGTATATACCAGACTTTCATGGATTCCGTGAGTTGGAATTAACCTACAATGATCACTAGAGAAGACTATGTATTGAGCAAAGGCAGAAATTGAAATCAGTGAGTAGCAGTCGATGGATTGCTTCAACATTTTATTAAATGCGAGAAGGAGCCTGCATTGAAGAGTTGAAAGTTGAAAATCGAAAGCAATTCCAGTGTGCAGATGTGAGCCAGAAATCGGTTTGAAAAAAACATATGCAGCAGAGGTACATTCAAATGAAAATGGAAATTAAAAGGACATCCATTGATATCGTTAAAATAACAATAGAAACTCGGATGTATGAAATGGATTAGCGGTAGAAACAAATTGCAACTGATCAGATTTTGAAATCGGCAAAATCCTGTGAAATTCCTTCCGATTGGAGCCAGAGTTCTATTCGAATTCATGAGTTAAATAAAGACAAGAAAATATGAATTGATGGCGCAGAAGAAGGGAAGCAGTTTTTTTTAAAACTGCAGTGGTTTTCGCATGGCACAAATCTGGTAAGTGGTAAACAATGGAGCGAGTGCAATAGCATCCATAGGCTGCCATGTTGCATTTAAAAACTGGTCATTTCACATGGGATAGAAAATGTTAAATGGAAGATAATTTCATGTGCGATTTAGGTCGGATGTGTGAATGTTAAGATCAACGGTTTAAAAGGTATGTTGAAATAGCGTGGTGAATTTACATATATATGGTGGCACTTTAGTTTTAACCCTAAGTGCGAAATGGAAAGTGTGGGCCAAAATTTATTGTCAATGTTTTTATTTAAGGCTGAAACCATAGAATCGAAAATCATAAAGCATATATGGTTCACGATTGGTAATATGGGTTTTATCCATAGTGTGAAGTAAGGAAATAAGGAGACTTTAAATTAAGTGGGGTTTAAAGTGGGTTTATATTATATGCCTGATAAAGGAATTTTAGTTCCGAATTAAAATAATTCTACCAGTTGGAGTTTATAACTATTAGAAATGTCCAATTGCAGTGCATCGAGAAAAGCTTCCGCATATGGAGAAGCCTCTATTTTTGAGGTTGATAAGATCAAATTTAATGATTTTTGCATATAAGAATGCATTTGTGGGTTTTTGCAGCTTTGGCTGCGTCACTTAGCCGCAGTCATTCCAAGGCAAGGTAGCGGTTGGGAGCCTATAGCCACAGGAACAACACAACAAGCATGCAACTAGGGCCCCAAATAAATAGTTATGTGCATACAACTCCGGGATTTGTGCCACCTTTTCAGCCCCAGATCCCAGGTCACTTCCCAAAACTTCATGAAACTTTAGGGGATGATAAATAAAAATTAAATAAAGGTACAAAAACAATCACATCATTAGGAACTCATCTGGACCCCTCTTATTCATGAAAGGAACTTCGTCAAACATGTCACAAACTTTGCATCTACAAGTGTAAACAACATATTTAAACATAGGGTCCGTGAAGCGGGGGAAAATGGTGAAAGCACTTGACTTTCAATAGATCCACCCAGGATCAAACCCCTGTGGAGACATACGCCTGTTGTGTCTTGGCTAGAAGAGTAGGCGACCCCATAGTGGACGTCTCGGCTCTTGTTGAGGCATAAGTTAATTGCTATTGTGTGCGGCTTGCAGGATGTTGCACCTAGTCTAGGTTTATAGTGGCAGCCAGTTGGATTTGAACCCGAGCCTTGCTCAGGCAACTCTCACCAGTTACCGATTGTCCTAGATCTAAAAAAAAAAAAAACATATTTAAACATAGGGGTCTCTTACTTATCTGAGAATCGCTAAGAAGCATTGTTCCCCTACATCATAAGCTACAATATAGTCTATTTTACCATAGATACATTATGTATTCATGTACAGGTAAAAAAATGGATAGATCCATACATAATCACTAATCAAATAAATAATTATAACCAATACAATAGAAACATAAATACAATGGATAAATAGCAATAAAATCCATACATAAGCTAGTACATTTGCATACCAAATACCAGAGGAATGATCTCTTCATTACTAAATGTAAAAACCAGTCGAAGATGGGACTTCCACATTCCACCTGACAATAGATAGGATGAGCTAAGTCTCACTTCAGCCAATCACCCCCATGCCATATTCCAAGCATGAATGTGGGATCTCACCAAACACATAAATCAAAATCAATCCAAGGCTTCTAGAGGCAAAACCACCTCAACCCTCATTCAATGACTCCACCTCACGGTCTGACATCACAACCATCACAAATTGGTCTCTATCCAAGATGTTTCAGGGCTCCATAATGTTTGTTCCAACCATGGATTCTAGGACTAGTAACTCAATCCAAACTATTACAAGGCTTATAGAGAATTTTTCCAACTAGGGCTTCCAGGACAAGTAACTCAACCCGCATAGGGCTTCCAGAGTGTTTTTCCAACCAAGGCTTCCAAGACTAGTAACTCAAACCACAGTTTTTCATCGGGCTTCTAGAGAGTTTTTCTAGCCTTGGTTAGAAAAACTCTCTAGAAGCCTGACGGAAAACTGTGGTTTGAGTTACTAGTCTTGGAAGCCTTGGTTGGACAAACACTCTGGAAGCCCTATGCGGGTTGAGTTACTTGTCCTGGAAGCCCTAGTTGGAAAAATGCTCTAGAAGCCTTGTAATAGTTTGGATTGAGTTACTAGTCCTAGAATCCATGGTTGGAACAAACATTATGGAGCCCTGAAACATCTTGGATATAGACCAATTTGTGATGGTTGTGATGTTCGACCGTGAGGTGGAGTCATTGAATGAGGGTTGAGGTGGTTTTGCCTCTAGAAGCCTTGGATTTATTTTGATTTATGTGTTTGGTGAGATCCCACATTCATGCTTGGAATATGGCATGGGGGTGATTGGCTGAAGTGAGACTTAGCTCATCCCATCTATTGTCAGGTGGAATGTGGAAGTCCCATCTTCGACTGGTTTTTACATTTAGTAATGAAGAGATCATTCCTCTGGTAACTCAACCCATAGCTAAAGGAATCATGAGAAAAAAACCAGAGAAAAAAAAAACAAATGGAAATAAACCCACAACACCATGTCTATCCAAGAAATGGAAAGGTTAGGCAAATCCACATGCATACACCTGCATTCCAGAACTAGTGAGGAAAGCATACATGCAACTCGGCACCTACAATCAAATATCACTGTATCTATTGATCCCAATGTCCACTTGCACTTTCCTACTCTTCCTTGCCTTATTGCTCCAAATCATCAAGTATACCACACCCTCCAAGAGTGCTCCAAGAAAAATATAAGTATCCAAGAGTATGTGAGAGAGAGAGAGATAGAGAATGATGAGAGATCCAAAACTACACTAAACAAAATCCATGAACTAATCCTCATAAGCCTTTTTATTAATGAGGTTTTATTTTCTTCATTTTCCATTATTTTCCTTCATTTTCCTCCTCACCTGAAACCTGTGACCTTTCACCTCCCTTTTCTCCTAATTTCCATTATTTCCATAAATAAAATGTCAATTAATGCCACTTTTCCTTTCCAAATCCTCAGCCATTCCCTTTTTCAATTTCCATAGCCATAATAAACCATGTGAACACCCGCACTAGGATGTTTTTCCCAACATTCAGCTTGGAATATGTGTCCCATCAACCATGGTTATTATTTTAACTTTATTACATGGAATTTTCACGACGGATGTTACATGAATTTTGCATTGAAAACTTTACATTAATATTTTGGTCTAATTTGTAATGTTCCTTTTTTAGAAAATTTCTACAACAATGAGAATATCTCCGGATATTCTAAAGTTGTAGCTCCAGCAATAGGCAAGCACAATAATGGTGCAGCAGCAACACTCAACTCCTAAAAATGTGAGAGAAAACCATAGCCATTTCATTAAATAATAGAAGCAACAATAGAGTACAAGATCTTGAGGAAAATGATACTCAAGATGAGCAATACTCAACCTCAAAGAACAAGTACATAAACTATGACAAAACCACTGCTACAAATGTATGCTCCAGCTATGACTGCATAGTCTATGAAGGGAAACTACTACATAATAGTGTCAATACACAAATATATCAATATGTGGCTCAAATACAATAGGGGGAGCAAGATCTAAACCCCTGAAAATAATAATGGACAATCCCTAAAAGGATTGGCTGCAAAACATACAAAATGGAAATTCCTCAGAAATGCCGGAGTTGTTGGGTTGCTACAACAACTCAAAAATAGAACTGTATGGAGATGGCTGAATATGATGCTCAAACTGAATGTGACTCCTCCAATGGATCTTTCAAGTGAAAGGTTGATCCCTTCACCAAATATCTCTCCCTCCAATACTCTGCAAGAGCCCCACTGCAAATACTCCTCTCAAAATAACATAGTCATTGGATGGAACTGCGCTGTAGGGCTATGGAATGAGTTTTACTTGATGCAAAAGTATGTAATAAGCTTTGGGATGCCTCCAAACTGATCTCCCAAAGAGAAGATAAACTTATCCTCTGAAAAATAGCTGAGGAAGATGGTATAGTGAACCCTCACTGCAACACCCAACAACACAGTGTTAATCTACTGCAGAAATAACATTGTCCTGATGGAGGATGCTTGGCCTCAAGCCTGGATGTGAGGAAAATGAAGACAATCCCTCAAGAGACCTCTCAAGAAGGAGAAGGAATCCTAAACAGGAATTCCCCGACAATTCTTGCTAAACAGCAAAGAATGCTCAATTGTCTCAATAGACAAAGAAATGAATAATACAACCATGAGAAACAATGGTTGCCTTGTCATCCTTTTAAACAAATGAAAGATCCATTAGGGTTTCCTCCACCAAATGTCCCTTTCCTCATTCACACTATGCTGGCTTCCTAAGTAAGCCACTCCTCCTATAGCAGCGCTGTTGACTTGGTCAACTTAACCAAGCCTCCTTGCAAATATCCTTGTTCACACATGAGGGTGTGCAAACCAGCTCCAAAGTTGATCCCCTTTCATACTTAGTGGGATTTTATTGAGGTTTTTATTATGCAATGGGTTTCCTTACCCATTTATTCTTCTCCTAGGTGAAATTAGAAAAATTAATGTTCCAAATTATTGTCGGAAAATTTTGGAACTTTACAGTCCTCCCCTCCAAAATGTTGCTTGTCCTCAAGAAACTGCAAGGATAGAACTGAAAATCCTTCTCTCAAGGCATGGATTTTATGTAGTGTTGAGGAAAATATTCCTCATGCGGATCCTCCATCCCCAAGCAATCATCCATACAAAATGAGCTACCTCCCAACTAGGAAACTCTTGGAAACTGTCCTCCACATTTGGCACTGGAAAAGTAGGTGGGATGAAAATATGCTCATGGTAGAAAATGTAGCATACCCCACGTTGTCCTTCTCTCCACTCATGATAAGTGTAGAGAAAATGCTAATCCTGGGCTGCAAAATACTTGCCCTCAAGTGGCAAGATGAAGACTAGATCTCCCCTCTAGTGTTGTAAATCATGCTGGCTCAAGCCTCTCCATATATGATGAGTTGTAAGTCATAATTATATGGCATATTATTCCTCATATGGCTCACCTCATAATGAAACAAATGAGCGGTTGTAGTGGCCATACCATCTCCCATGCTCCCTTTAGAACATGTAGTGCAAAGTGTGTTGGAGTTTTCTCCCTCCAAGGACACATCCACCCAATGTGTCTCTCCTCCAATCATGCTCCCAAGGAAATTTTCAACAATATAAATCAAGGGAACCATAAGGAGAATAATGCTGGCTGCCATGTGTAGTAAAGGAGAAGGACAATGGTCCCTCAAATGTAGCCAATGCAGTTTGACTCTCCACTGCCATAGAAAATAAAATGATGGATGGCCTCCCCACCATTTTCTTGCTGCCCCATTCTCCTGGAGAAAGTGGATGATGTGATGTGCAATGTATGTATGTTCTCCACAAGAAATTTCCTCCCCCTCTCCTCTTAGGGAGTGATCATCCATAATGGCCTCATATAGACCATCAAATCTATAAGGAAGAATATCCTTCCTATGAGCAAATCCTTTCACATATATGTTAAGAGATGCATATATATGGACAAATGCAAATCAACAATACTCTCACCATAATTTTTTCTCATATCAATGGAGTGGCTCATAGATGAGTCTTCCCTTATCCTCAAAGGGAAAAGAGTTGATTGTGCTAACTCCTCCATCTCATCATGATTCATGGAATGCCTCCTCAAGCTCTTCAAGTGGTTTCTTCCACAAGAAGAAAAGAAATGTAATGTGGCACTCATGGTTAGCCCATGGTTCCTCCTGAAATGTACAACATTTGTGTTAGGGAGAATCATGCTCCCAATGGGCAACCTAAGTCTCAAGCCCACTCTCCTATAAAAGCCTCCCATGAACATATACATATCAGCAATACATGGAAGAAAAAACCAATAGAAACAAGTTGTCACATGACAACCGGAAAGTGGATCAAGGTCCCACACAAGGAACCAGTGCAATGCATGCCCTGCCTACATCAAATCAAACAAAAAAAAGTGCTCTCCCAGCCACTTGTTTGCTGCCACAATCATGTTACAAGATATAAACATGGAAGTACAGAAAGGTGTCAATGGTGCACACCAAAAATCATGTGGATTTCCCCACAAACCACCAATGAGATAGCCAATCTCAATGCTACAAATGGCTCCAAGTGCATCATGATACAATATGCAAGAAGGAATAATCCTCCTTGGTACAATATGCTGCTCATAAAAAGACAAGAAGTACAAAACATAAGGTGGAATTTTACATTCTCCATCATGCACTAGAAGACTTGAGCTGAAATGGCTCAACTGAAAATGCTCCCTTACTCTCCATGAGTAGGAAGGTGGCTGTGACCTCATCTCCATCATCATCCGGGCTCTACATCTCTCCATATGCTGAAATATGTCTTGTTGAATGCCCTCCAAAATGAACTCCTCTGCCAAGGCAAGATATGTATCAAAGTGCATGGAAAAGAAGTCCTCCTGTGCTGCATGCAACAAATCCTCCTTGAGACTAGAATCTCTAGTCAAGAAGACTCTGCCATGGGAATAGATGACCATATCATCCATCATATACTCATCATCTCTACCCGGGTCATCTAGAATCATGCATGCATCAAGATCATTAGAGTACTCAACTAAGAGTTGAGATCTCCAGTAAGGATCAATTCTCCTAAGAGATAGAGCTGGTGATCTAGCATGTGTAGCTCTCCTCATGCTTCCGTCTGCTACTTTGACATCCCCCATGCCAAATTTTTCCTCCAAACTATTCACATCTCCAAAATCCAAGAGCGGTGAATCCAAAGACAAAATGTCTCTCATCAATGATAGATCAAGTGGCCTCCCTGGTGGAATGCCTCTATGCAGCGAGACATCAATGTCAAGAGTGGACTGTACATATGGTTGGGCCATATTTCCCTTGCTCTCATAGTGCAATACATTCTTCCTCCTCTTTGCACTATATCTCTGAAATAGAGAAGGGTGTGTGCCTCTCATCACCTAATGATGCTCTTCCTCCCTTCCTCCTTCTTCCAGCTATAGTGCTACACAATCATGCTACTCATTGATTGTGCTTGGACCTCCATGAATGAGATCATGGGGACCTCCTCACCAAGATGCAAGAATCCCCCTAGTTGGAACAAGAGCTCCTCCTTCCTCTGCATGAGGTACTAGATCAACTCTAGAATTGACAACGTTGTTTCCCTCAACATGATTGGGAAACTCTCCAATGATTGGATCCTCTTTTGAAAAGGAGATCCCTTTGCCTCCTTGTGCCAAAAATGAAGATCTTGCCTCTAAATAAGCATCATGCAAGATATCAGCCTCCTTCATGGCTTTCTGAAATGTTTTTGAGTCTATGGTTTCCTCCATCACATGCAAGGGTTTTGTTTGTTTGAATGTGTTTGTTTCCTTTACATGCATTTCAGAATTCCTCCTAGAAAATCTCTTCATCAAAGCTCTAATGAACATTGCATATGAAGAGGTATTTACATTTTTCAAAGTAAAAGACTCAAATAACCACCATGCATAGACTTTATCCCCCAAGTGCAGCACTGCTACTCTGATGGCTTCATCTTCAGGAATCTAATGCTGCTGCAAAAAGGTTTCTAGCTCTTCAATCTAAGCCTTGGCTGAACAAGTAGAGGAACCATCAAAGACAGATAGAAGAAATCTATCCTCATCATGCTGCTTGCTCCTCCTCACCATGATCTTGCAAAACTCCGGGAAAGTAACATGATATCTAAACCTCTAGGTTTGAGATTCATACTCATGCAAGAAACCTCTAAGAGTTCCTTTCTTCGACATTTCTTCTTCTTCTTCTCTTCTCATGGAAAAGTTTTCCATGTGACTGCGTTGTGTATTATAGGGTGTAGTTGCATGCTCACATCCCCTACAAGAAAATCTAGAGTTTGACTCAATTTCAAACCCTTTTGGAGATCCTGTATAAATCTCCCTCCTTATCTTCTCAAATTCTTCATGAATGCTCAGTAAGGATCTTGGAAGAAGCTTTGTAAGCTTTCCTTCCCTCTTTTCTCCATATGATGGAGCCTTCATTTTCTCTCTCTCTGATATGATGGCTAAGATCCACGGGCCTGTAAGATTCCCTCTTCAGGAATATCAAAGCTCTATTCCAGAGATTGACTGTAGGGGAATTTACTGGGTATGTCATCTTTGAAAAAGGATGAGATCCAGAGGCTTCCTGGCCATCTGTAGACTCTGTCTATAGAGTTTGAAATCTTCCCCTTCATGGATTTAGCACTTTTTATTGAAGCCATTGGCTAAGCCAAAGATCATGCTCTGATACCACTGTAATGTTCCTTTTTCAGAAAATTGCGACAACAATGAGAATATCTCAGGATATTCTAAAGTTGGAGCTCTAGCAATAGGCAAGCACAATAATGGTGCATCAGCAACACTCAACTCATGAAAATGTGAGAGAAAACCATAGCCATTTCATTAAATAATAGCAGCAACAATAGAGTACAAGATCTTGAGGAAAATGATACTCAAGATGAGCAATACTCAACCTCAAAGAAAAATTACATAAACTATGACAAAACCACTGCTACAAATGTATGCTCCAGCTATGACTGCGCAGTCTATGAAGAAAAACTGCTGCATAATAGTGTCAATACACAAATATATCAATATGTGGCTCAAATAAAATAGGGGGAGCAAGATCTCAACCCCTGAAAATAATAATGCACAATCCCTAAGAGGATTGGCTGCAAAACATACAAAATGGCAATTCCTCAGAAATGCTAGAGTTACTGGGTTGCTGTAGCAACTCAGAAATAGAACTAGATGGAGATGGCTGAATATGATGCTCAAATTGAATGTGCCTCCTCCAATGGATCTTTCAAGTGAAAGGCTGATCCCTTCACCAAAGATCTCTCCCTCCAATACTCTGCAAGAGCCCCACTGCAAATACTCCTCTCAAAATAACATAGTCATTGGATGGAACTGCATTTTAGGGCTATGGAATGAGTTGGCATTGATTCCAAAGTATGTAATAAGCTCTGGGATGCCTCCAAACTGATCTCCCAAAGAGAAAATAGACTTCTCCTCTGAAAAATAGCTAAGGGAGATAGTGTAGTGAACCCTCAATGCAACACCCAGCAACACAGTGTTAATCTGCTAGAGAAATAACGTTTTCCTGCTGGAGGATGCTTGGCCTCAAGCCTAGATGTGAGGAAAATGAAGAAAAATCCCTCAATATACCTCTCAAAAAGGAGAAGGAATCCTAAATAGGAATTCCTCTGGAAATTCTTGCTAAACAACAAATAATGCTCAATTGTCTCAATAGATAATGAAATGAATAATACAAGCATGAGAAACAATGGTTGCCTTGTCCTCCTTTTAAACAAATGAAAGCTTCATTAGGGTTTCCTCCACCAAATGTCCCTTTCCTCATTCACACTGTGTTGGCTTCCTAAGTAAGCCACTCGTCCTATGACAACACTGTTGACTTGGTCAACTTAACCAAACCTCCTTGCAAATATCCTTGTTCACACATGAGGGTGTGCAAACCAGCTCCAAAGTTGATCCCCTTTCATACTTAGTGGGATTTTATTGAGGTTTTTATTATGCAATGGGTTTCCTTACCCATTTATTCTCCTCTTAGGTGAAATTAGAAAAATTAATGTTCCAAATTATTGTCGGAAAATTTTGGAACATTACATAATTAAGGACTATTTTCATTATCAGATCTTAAGGTGAAAACCTTGTTAAAAAAATTATTATTATTATTTTTAAACTGGAATAAGAATTTCTGGAGAATCGGTAACTTCAAAAGATCAATTTCCACTATTACACCAAGTACAACTATTTCATAAATGCCACAAAAATTCTAGTTACAACATGTTTATATTGGAGACTTAAACTGACACAGATGGGGAAATAAATTATTCACCAAACCACTCAAGCTAAGATCCTTAGACTTAAAAATTAATCAATTAATAATAGTATATAAATAAATAAAAATAAACTCATTGTTTTCAATTGGGTTTATCTCAAGTGGTCAAGAGTAATGGTTGTTATCTTCCCCACCTAGGTTCGATTCTCGCAAATGAAATTTTGAGCTCATACTGAGTCTATTGTTGCAGTGGATTGAGCCTATTGTTGTACGACCTTGAGCCTTGAAGAATATATTATCCTACCCTTTCCTACAAGCCAGAGGGTGGGATGCTTTGTTACATGAAAAGTGACATATTTCCTTACATATAAGGAAGACAAGTTTTAGCCTAGATAGTATTTGAAAAAAGACAACATCCCTTTGAGTTCATTGTTGAGTCTATCTCTAGCAGACTCATGTTTTTTTAATAATATTTAGTCTTAGCCTCATACTCATGTGTTTTCCAATAACATTTAGGCATAAATCTCAATTACAATTCAACATCATACTTTAACAATTTGATTTTTTCTACAGTGTGGTATAATTATTCAATTATTCAATTATTCAATGGGTTTTCCTTTTTTTTTCAGTATATTTTCTAATCAATTTTACTCAAAATTTGGTAAGGAATTGTTGGAACCTTAAGTTTGAACTGTCTAATATGCACAATCTAAATACACCAAAGAGTTTGCAAGATGTTAAATCCATTTATACATTCAAAATAATATTTTAAATAATGAAAATTCACATCCCCATCTAAAACTGTATCATTAAAATCTAACCTTGAAAAAAACTAAAAATTTATGTTTTTTTGGTTAAGTATAATTAAATAAATTAAATATTCTAAAAATACAAATGTACTAAAAACCTTTCGTGATTCCCTTTTTATAAAATATTCTAACCAATATTTATGGTTCTATGTCAATGCACGTTAACAATATTTTTATATAAAGTTATAAAGAGATGTGTCCATAAAATATAATAATTTTTTTTTTTTAAATATATGTTTAGATATAATATTAAAATATTAAAAGCATGTTTTAAAAAGGCTTTTTGTTAAATTTGTTAATAATAAAATAAAGTTTAACAGCGTTTTTTATAATTCATATTTTTAAAGAAGTAAGGGTGGTAGGAAGGGGAGGGGTACTTTATGGTTTCGAGTAGGAAAAAGTGTTCAGGTACTCATGGGGTCTTGTTCATATAACAAATAATTAAGTAGAGATAAATGGTATCTACCAAATAATTTTGCTATCCAAAAAAAATCAGGTGGACACACTTATCATTGTGGGAGATTCTCTCTTAATCCTACATCATTTGGTCAAATAATCCATCCCAAAGGAAAAATCTATGGAAAATATCACGAAAATAATCAAGAAAATTGTGGAAGACATCCCATCCAAAGCATATTTCCATGGTCTAAGAGACTTCAAAAGAGAAGCAAACAAGTATGCTAATAAGGGATGTAAATTGAAGATAGTTGAATTAAAGATTAATGGCCAAAACATGCCTGTTATAATTCCCTAATGGTGGATGAAGTCAATTAAAAAAATTCCATAGTAGAGTTATCCATTGTAAATTTTGTGCTTTGTTGGGGCAATTTTGTAAGGTATTCACCTATAAAATCCCTCCCTTTTGTTGTTCAGATATATCCTCCTCGGAAAAATCATGTATTCATATTGGAAAGGATAAAATAATTAGAAAATTCTCATGAATTAGCTATGTAATTATTGATGTGTTTTTTTTTAACCAAGCGCAAAATTATATAATACAAACATTCTTGGGTTAAAAGAAAAATAATTTGTAAAGAAGTAATTTAATATTAATGTAAAAATATTTATAGTTGTAAGTTTGACATGAAAATTTTTCAAATTTCTACCTATCTTTTGTCATACATAAAGTTATTATTCCTTCGACATTAACAAAACATTATACAAGTATGCTTATAACTAAACCTTAAAAATATAGAATATTTAACCTAGCTTTGTGATGAGGTAGCTTAAATATTTAAAAAAAACTAGGAAGAAGTAATGCTTAAACAAAAACCTTGTGGTTATAATTAATACAACCATTTTAGTAGATGTAGTTGATATACGTCAATCAAAATCATTTTATCATGTTCATAAATCTACATATCTATAGAATGTGATTTGTTATTTGATAATTTTTATGGTAATTTCATAATTGTATTAGGTATATTTGAAAATGTAAAAATGGATTTAGGGATGTAAGGTAGTTAATAGTTGAAATTCCATCCATGGATGTAGAAGAGACAATGAGAAGATAACAACTTCATTCATTTATGACATAAGTTAAAGGTTTGGATTAAAAGAAAGATTAATATACCAATTTTTAATAGCGTGTTTCCTATTGGTGTAATTACTTTTCATAAAAATAATTACAATTTTATTTAGGTAATCCCAACGATTTATCAATTCCCTTACATATTTAAACAAAAATACTATTGATTTTTTTTTTCTACATTTCATCCTATATTTATAGGGAAAAAAATAGGGTGACAAGTAGATGTGGTTGATATACATCAATCGACATCATTTTATCCTTTTTATAAACCTACATATCTATAAAATGTCATTTGTTATTTGTTAAATTTTTTATGGTATTTTCATAATGTATTAGGTATATGTGAAAAGGTAAAAATATATTTAGGGGTGTAATGTAGTTTATATTTGAAATTCCTTCCATTGATGTAGAAGAGACAATGAGAGGATGCCAACATATTTAATTGATGACCATAAGATAGAGATTTAGATTGAAATAAATATTAATATACCAATTTTTAATAGGGGGCGCCTATTGGTGTAATTACCTTTTATAAAAATAATTATAGTTTTATTTAGGTAATCCTAATGATTTATCAATTCCTTTACATATGTAAACAAAAATAATATTGACATAATTTTTACATTTCTTCCCATATTTATAGGGACAAAAAAATGGTGACAAGTAGCTTATCCAAAGCAATGGAATGAACATAAGTGTTTGACATATTACAAAAAATAGAGATAAGCATATATTTTATTTCTTGCACGATCTTTGGATTTAACAAGTATTTTATTCTATGGTTTTAAATGTATAAATCTATATAAATGCTTCTAAATAAAGGAAATTATTGAAAGTGACATGTTGAACTCATAATGAGTATATTGTTGTAAAGGCTTCAGCCTCGTTGTTGATTGGTCTTGCAACCTAAATATTATATCAAGATTGGATGTACACATGAAGTACCTCATCAAATGAAATAACCTACCAGTGGAAGAGGTGACATGGGAAGATGAGCTATTTATGCATAAACACCCACAATTAGTCAAGTGTTGGGGACAAAATTTCATCAATATCTGGCAAAGTAATTTATTGGGATCTTGTCACCTATTACTTCCTTTAAGCGTGCCGAGGAAAATAGTTCGTCAATATATGGTAAAGTAATTTGATTGGGATCTTGTAACCTATTACCTTATTTAAGCAAGAAACATGGGAGACTAGATGTAGACATGAAGATGGAAGAAACTCCAATTTGGAAGACATAGTTCCAATCCTATGGAATACCTTATACAAGTGATAATACCTTAATGTTAATATTTTTGGACACATATGCCATGGACCATCATTATTTGTAACCATCATCATTGGTGAAAATAAATCACTTTGGCTTAGTTAAATGATGCCAGCCTCTTATATTTATTGAATCAAATTCTCAATCTCACTCTTCTATGCATATAGATACCTGTAAGGTTTATCGTTAGGTGGTACACTTTCAGGTTGCAAATGAATAAAATGATCATGATCTTGAACATGTTGAAGACCTTTAGTCCTCTCGCTAAATACATTAGATTGATTTTTGATAATTTTCTAGAGATCCATTGGAGAAGAGTATATATATGTTTGAACATCTAATAAGCACAATTGTGCAATACACCAACCATGGTTTCCCTTTCTTAGTACTTTCTATATGATATTAGAGCTTATCACTTTAGATGGTTTCCTTTAGATACCTCTAAGCTTAGTTCCCTTACTTTCTAAGGAAAATATTATGGAAATATCTTAAAATTAATGGCCAATACTCCAAATTATTGTAACCATTAGACCCCTAACACAAAATCAACACCATCCATTTGGATTACAATTATAAAACTACCCAATAAATACTCCCCCATGTTTAGCTTAATACTATGGCACTTCCCTGAACAATTTATGGTACCTCCATCTTTAATCATTAATTGAAATTTAAATGCTAAATAAACAAAGAATTGAGAAGTCTTGTCAATTTTTAATTGATGAAGTTATGGGTACTACCAAAATCAATCAACATGGTTACATATTTCTTTTTTATATATCCTTCTATCTTGAGGGTTGTGAAGTATTGATATTAGCCAATGTGTAACAATATATTTTTGGAGTAGTCTCTTCTAGCTCTATATCTTGTGGTAGCTCAAATTATTTATCTTCTTCCTCTTCGTGGTTCATGTAGAATAATTTATTCTCACCACATTTATGCCCCTTATTGTACCTACTATCAGAATTGAAACATAGTCCTTGTAATCTTCCTTCATCCATTTTCTAAGGTATCAACCATGTTGTTTGAGTGAGGTTAGGAAAGGAAACATAATTTTTTATATAGTTTTTATTGACCATTCTTCCTAGTAGCCATGCTTTTAATTTCAAAATTCCTTTCCAGACTAAAAGCATGCTTTAGGTATTTAGGTTCAAAGAGATGCACCTCACATTGGATGTTCTCCATTAAAGTTACCATAAAGATGTGTGACAAATTGCCCCCTGAAATGTTCTTTACTATGAGACTCAAATTTTGGAATTGTTGAATGTGATTTGTAATTGGGTCTGTTTTCCAAAGATTCACCAATTATATAAAGAATGTATCGCTCTTAATATCACCATAATTTTCTATCAATTCCTCTATAAAATTGGACCAAGATATAATATAATTATTTTTCCTTTAAAAAAGACATTGATACCGTACATGCTCTTCTTCTAAATACATTGATGGAATATCTACCTTTGGTAAGTTTGGTAAGTTTGCTAGTTGTCATAGATAAAAGTGCTTCTCCATATAGAATATCCATGTTATAGGATCGTTACCATCAAACTTCCTCATGTCAATCTGCAGAAAGAAGTAGTTCCTTGGTGATGAATTGAACCAGTGATGATGTGGACTCACCTTGGATTGAAAAATTATGATTATGGTTTTGTGATTTAATATTTGTGCTTTCCAATTGTGATAAAATAATCCCCCATATGTAATTGAGTCTCAACACCTTTCTTCTCCTTATGTTTATGATTTCCTTGGATCTCTATATATTGTTCAAGAATCCTCTCCAAGATAAGATTTTCAATGGAATTCATGGATTTTTGTAACTATTGATAGATTTTTATATTTCTCCCCAAATAGATTTTTGTATTTCTTATTTACTTCCCTCCATATTTTTTTCTATATGTGACAACTAACTGTACAACTTGGATACCTGGTTTTGGAAATTTTATATTTTTTCATGAGTCATGGATAATCCTTGTGGATTTTTAAGTGGTGAAGTAACTTTTGAAGCACCCATAGGATCCACATGAGTAAATAATAGTGGTCATATATTTTCTCTTTATCACAAATTTTGAATCACCAAAAATATATCTTTCCATTAAAAGTTATGCCAATTGTAAGTTATGTGCCTTTGAAAACCCTAATTTGATGATTATATGAATGGGTAATATTTGTGCCGATGTATTACAGAAATCTGAGCCATTTGAATCTAAAAATTCAGCTTGTAGTATTATGATATGTCTTCTTTGTAATTCCATAGGTCTAACCAAAGTTAGATGTGCCAAGTGAAAGTTATCGTAACTTTCCCAAAACTTGTTGATTTATGACATCTTCCATGAGTAGATTTGTATAGAATACCACATGTACAATGTTTCAAATATGATTTTGAAACTTTTACCTAAGGTACCTTAATATGTATCCTCAGATCCCTAAAAATTTCATATTTTGAAGCTTCTTTGGAAGAAAGTTATGACAAAAATTCCAAGATCGCTCATCTGAAATTGGTTTCAGGACTATTGAAAAACCCTAAATTCCACAGGGTATATCTCCAAATTTGTAATGAACCAAAATATAAAAAATTTACTAGCTAACCCCACAATCTCTCCAATTATTTAAAAAATTCAGAGTTTGAGGTATTCCAAAAAAAAAATTTGAAATTAATTTCAAGGCCATTCACAAGCATGAATTCCATAGGGTATATCTACTAAAGTATGGAAAACCAAAATTCAATTTTTTTACCAGATGTACTTCTATATTTCTCCTCAATAGACTCAAAATTGCATGATCTAAAGCTTTTGATAAATAAAGTTATATTGAACATTCCATAATGAATCTAAGGCAACAAAACCCTAGGTTTGTATACTTTAATAGAAATGTTATGAACCTTGGACCTTAAAAATGATTATAATTTATTTAATACAACCCATTTAAAGCACATAACCTCCTTTTATAATGAATACAATACAATAAAAGATGTAATGATTCTAAGACTAGGACTCCTTGGTATGTACATAAGAGATCAAGGGTACAATTATAATGAAATGGTACATGAAAGGTTATATTATGCAGAGTAATAGAAAAACAAAAATGTAATATCTTAGTATCTATGGCTTTAATAAAAGGTTTTAGGTTCAACACGGGGCTTATCTAGGGCTTAGCATGTCGGCTGTGTACCCTGATTATCTTCCAAATTTGGAGGTCTTATTTTTTAGTTGTGAGTGGACTTCAGTTCCTGAACATGGGTGTAGGGGGGATTTTCCCTTAATAGTGTCGCTAAGGAGTATAGGGGCGAAGACATAAATTATATGGAGTTCCCTTAGTAGGGGTTTGAGGGAAATTTCCCCATAAGAGAATTTTTTAGAAAAATTGCCTTATAAAATATTGTAATTTCAAAGTAAATCTAGAATATTTTTCGTTTGGTCACAAATATAACGATAGATGTTATGCTATGCTATTTTTTCCCTATAAGGAAACCTTTTTTCCAAGATGTCCTTGTCGATCATCTTCGACGATCATCATCTTTGACCCATATTCCAACATTTCCTTGTCGATCATCTTCAGCGATCATCATCTTCGACCCATATTCCAACATGTCCTTGTCGATCATCCTCGACCCATACAACATGTCTTTGTCGGTCATCTTTGAGAAATGCAGGAGTGATCAAATTCTAATAAACAAGGATTGTTGGGTACGATAACAATTTTGATGGGTGATTGATGCAGGCCGTTGATTTCAATGTTGTCATGATAATCGATTTTTGGATTGGATCAAAATGCTGATGGGACTAAAAAACATTATAGATCGTATTCTTTCTGACAAGAGAATGATCATTGTCGACGGGCCATGACCGTTCCACTATCTGATCAACTCTTCCTCCTTTGTTCTCTTCCCGCTGAATCTAGGAACCAAAGATGTGGGTGTGCTCATTTATGGCGAGGGAGAATATTTTTCGTATCTGGAAGCTGACAATGGTGCACATGTGACAACTGAAAACAATGAGTCCAGGCCCTTAATCACCTTCTTATGGTATGTCATGGGTTTTTTCTTTGAAAACTGGACGAGTCAACGAGAACTAGAGAGTATCTATGTTTTAATGGTGGTGTCATCTTTTACCATTACCACTAACAACCTATGGCTCTTCACACTGCAGATGGCACCCTCAATGATAACACTAGCTCTCTCTCACATTATTCTAAGGCTATCTAAAACACGTATAATGACAACACTGGATCTAGTTTTGTATTTTATAATGAAGGTGAATTTTATGATAGAAGGTGATATCACAAGAGGAAAGGTTTTTGGATTATATATCAAATAGATCTAACCCTTCCATAATCACTTGAAAAGCATCCAAGATCCAAATAGTAGCACCCAGATCAAATCATCCTGAAAAAACCCTAAATCAAAATTATATCATTACCTCTAAGGGCATAGCACCCAGATCAAATCATTGTAAAAAAACCTAAATCAAAAGTCTATCACTACCTCTAAGGGAATATATTGTTATGGCATCGTTCCATGGATGAGCACATGGCGTAATGAGGATAACACATCACATTTTTTATGCACAATCACAAAGTGATGAGGTTGTCTGAAAAAACATAATAAAGAAACACTCAAAGGATAAGAAGAAACACTAGGTATTTCTCCCTAGTCTGCTTGCTACTTCTGTTTGCATAGATTTTACACTATAGCAAAGTGATTGTTGTCTTGTAGATCCCACCTCAGGATCTACTAGACTAGAAATAAATAATTGCATAAATTATCCTTAAATTCTTATACACATGATCATTTCATACATTAAAAGGATGAAAAAAACACATCGTTATCCCCACACGCTATTGTACATTATAAACTTTATCGATATCCAAACATCTCACTCTATCACTTGGAACATGTCATATGCACAAAGTCATAAAAAAATGACAATAAATATCCTATAATTGAAGGAAATTCATTTTACACAATAGAATCTAAAGCATACCATATGAATATGCACAATGATCTAAACAATATATAATAGAGAGAAACAATCTAGTAATCTATATAAATGTAAGTTAAAACATGTACAATAAACCTTTGAAGTAAGGTGTCCATCTCTAGTTCCTAAATCCTAACCCTTCCATGGCTAATAAACATATACTAGGCTCATATATATAGTAGTGAAAGGTCTCATGGTATCACTACAACATAACAATGCAATATACTATCTCTCTCTTCCACTTCCACCCTTGAGAATGTCTTGTTATATAGGCTCTTCCTATATATAGAAGGATGTATTTGGCCACCTAGGTCCAATAGGAGTCAAGAAACTTATCAAATAATTGACCCAAAGCCAATTCATGACACCCTCATTCGAGTTGATCATCTTGGAAAAGACAAATTCTAGAAACTTGAGGTATCATCGCTCCATGAACAAAGGCATTGTGTGTATTTTTCAAATTCTATGACAATATGTACAATAACAAGGGGCATGAAACTCAAGACAATAAGGAGAAAGGATAAATTGAGTACCTAGTAATCTGGGGGTGCATTTCATCCTATAACTAATGTGAGCTAATCTAGGATTTCTCTCAAAATAATGAAGTGGAAAAGAGGGTTATAAAATACCGCCATCCAAGTTAGCAAATATATTATAAATTTCTTAGGAATTTCTAGGTCCTAAACTTCATGAGCTATTTTGAGGCCAAAAATAACATTTCTTTTAGGACTTTCAGGTCCTAGGTATACCTTTGTCACACACATGCGTTATTGTTAAATGATGTAGTTTAGTAAGATATCTCCAATGTGATATTCTCATGTCAAAATGGAATTAGTATGAAAAAATTGTACCTAAAATAATGTGGCAAGATAAATAAGGTACCAGCTCACTTCTAAGATGCATAGCTCCTTACTTAGAGCTCTGATTGGAGCATGGAAGCAATCAATGGAAATCCATAGAATAAGATAATCCACATATGGAATAAATATTAGAATATATGCATCCAAATTATCAAGGAATTATCAAAATTATTCCTATAGCATTGAATATACATTAGAGTTATGCTAGCAAACATCGAGAAACAATAAAATTTAATGGAAATATGAAATTTGGGAAAACGACTAGTCCACAAAAAGTTTGAGAAGAACATAATTTAGTCATCAACCTAAAAACTGGAATTAAGTAGCATATCTCTTTATAAAATCCAAATAAGGCCATTGGTAGCCTTAAAAAGCAAGAAATTAGATATACAATTTCTAAAATTATATAATTGTTGTTTTTATCCAGTAAAATTTAATTTATGTACACGTTTTGAAGAATTAGGTGTATCAAAAGAACAAGTTTAACTCAAGATTAGAAATCATAGATATGGACGATGAAAAAATATTTTTTTATTGAGGAGATAGAAACTAATGTCATAAACATTAGTTTGGATAATGAATAAACTAAATATATTGAACATAGAAGCATAATAGAACTAGATCTATTAGTAGAGACTATAAGGAGTTTGAGAGAAGAACTGAAAAGCTACAAGGATGATGATAAAAAAGTAATAATATCACAAGAGGAGAACAATTAGAGAAACACTCGACTACTATAGATCCTAAATCAGCTATAAAAATAAACAAAGAATGGTTCAAACCAAATACATGAAGGAGAAAAAGATTTCAAGGAGGAATGACTATAACAGATCAAGGAAGTGATCAACAACCTACAATGTGTCATCACTCACCCACCCATTCATCTAAGAGGTTATATCCATCTAACTATTGTAGAAGTATCCCAAAATCATCGCCTCTTATACATCAAAGACGAAAGTACGAGTTAGGTAATTTACAAGGTGAGCATAGTAAGCTTAAGACACTTACATTTGATGGTGAAAATAGAAAGGGAGAGGATGTTGAGACCTGGTTTCCTTGAATAAAAAAAGTATTTTCAATTGCATAACTACTCATATAACTTGGAATCTATAATATCTATATGTTATTTTCAAGGAAAATCCTTTATGTGGTAAGACTAGTTGAAGCTAGTCGATCACATATGTGAGAACAAAAATTCATGAAAGCAATTGAAGAAATTTTTCTAACAACAATATATTAGAGCACTACTATCATAAGAAGTTGCTAAATTTCTTTGAACTCGAATTGGAAAGCATGGCCATGGAGTAATATGAAAAACTTCTTTGATCTAGGGAAGTATTTGGGGTTTCTATAAAGGATACATATTATGCATGCCACTACCATTAGTGTGCGTACTTTATATTTAAAAAGTGAAATTTAAGAGGCTACTATTACAATCCAACATTACCTAGTATACAAAAAATAAAATCTACAAGAAGATGAACTACCACAAAAATTCAAATATTATGAGTTGCACTTAGATGGCATCCTTACGTATAAAAGTAAATTGTATGTTCCTAATTATTACGAAATGATCATGAAAGTAACCATGAAATAAATGCATAATGGTCCATACAAAGAACACATTGGTTACAAAAAAAAAAATCAACAATGAGATGTTGATATTTTTGACTAGGAATGAAAAATGAGGTAGCTGGTTATATTCTTATGCATGTGGACCTTCAAAGAGTGAAAAATGAGCATAGAGATCTAGCTTATTTTACTACATCCATCACCAATTCTTGAGTGGAAACAAAAAGTTACAACCATTGATTTCATAACCAAATTTCCCAAGATAACAAGGAAACCTTAATTCAAAAAAGGTGGTAGTGGATAAATTGAAAAAGGAAGTTGATTTTATTCAAGTAAAACTAAGTCATAAGCCAACTTGTATTGTATAAATATACATGAAGGGAATTGCTAGATTGCATGGAGCACAAAAAAATAATTGTTTCAAACAGAAACCTGGATTTTACCTCAAATGTTTTAAGAGGGTTATTTAAAGGATTTGGTAGAAATATTAATTTAATCATAACATATCATCCATAAAAGAATAGGAAGATAGAGAGAGATTTAACCAACTTCTTGAAGACACGTTGAGGATGTAATGATGCTTAAACCATTTAAGTGGGAAGGTTACTTGCATTTGGTTGAGTTATCCTATAATAATGACTATCAAGATTCATTGGATATATGACCATTTAAATATTTATATGGTATGAAATGCAATAGTCCAATGAGTTTGGATAACTTAGTAGACATATTAATACCTGGGCCAAAGTTACTAAAGGAGATGGAAGAGCAGAAGGTAAAATATAAGCAAAATTTTAAAGCATATGAAGATGCATAGAACTATTATGCAAATAATAATAGGATAAATATATCATTTAAAGTGAGTTGGCATGTATTTTTAAAAGTGAATCAAAAGAGGATCTCATTGATGTTGAGCAGTTGTACTAAGATAGTAGCCAAATTTTATGGTCCATTTGAAATATTGGATGGAATAGGACTAGTGGCATGCATGCTTGCATTATCTGCTTCCTTGAAAGTGCATAATGTGTTTCATGTTTCTTTATTGAAAAATTGTGTCTGTGATCCTTACCATGTCATTGACTAGAATTTTAATAAGTGGATCTAGAAGGAGACCTTTGGGTATAGCCAATGCATATACTGGATGAGAAGGTTGTGATGCTTTGGAACAAATACATTGGGTGGGTAAAGATCCAGTGGATGTGCCACAACCATAAAGAAGGAACATGGGATCTTGAATATGGTTCGTGAGAAGCATACCCACATCTATTTTTATATTTTTAATTGTAAGTTTGTATATATGCACACTTGTATCGTGTTGATTACTAAGGATGGTATAGAAATAAGGGGATGAGGAATGTAATGCCCTAGGTTTTATTCCCCAGTTTAATAATGTTATTTTGTACTCGATGAGAGTCCAAACTACTTATCAATGTAAAAGTTTCAACTATTATTAATAAAATACATCAAAGGTTATAAATTAAGAAGGAAAATAATTATAAGTGGGTATCTAAAGAGTTTATACCACTTTATTTATATTTTACTACACATCTTTGAAATTAAGGAAAATTTTGGTTATGTGTGCTTCTTGGAGAGGCCATGTAGCATTTTGAAAGAATGCATATTTAGCCTTACCTTTTTTCGTGTTGGTGGTTCATTCATTCATTATTCTCATTCAATTTTGGTGTTTTTACTTCTTGAAGAGAAGTGGAGTTTTGGGAAATTGAATCATTGTTAGCAATTTTGTGTTAAACATTATTACTATTATACCATATGGACGATGCCTAAGTGTATGAATGCATTGGAATTTCCAATGAAACTATCTATGGATGATATTCTTTGTAGCTTCTAGCATTGATATTTATTGATTAGTAGCACTAGTAACAACAATAGACAAAAAATGAACAACCTAAGGGGCTCCATTGCATAAAAAGGGATTCATTTCCTTGGGTTGTGTGAGCTAAAGGGGAAAGGGAGTTGGGAGTTTGTATTAATATTTGATTGATTGAGTAAAATTTTTATAGCTATGACTGCTATGTGATTGTGTGAATAGAGACAACTTGTGAGCTAACTATATGTTAGTGATAGTTTTTCCCTATGCACTCATCATTGTGGAATCATAGTCTAAGCTAAGGGGTGACGTATTATTCAGAGAATGAATATGAAATGAAGCCTAATGTTGGGTGGAATGTATAAAATCTGTGATTAGTTGGTGAATCTTTTTAAAGATAAATGTTCTCCATTTCATCTATATTTTCTTTTCCATTATGTTCTTATGGACATGTTATATATCCTTTAATGTTGTATGTGTCTAGGAATTGATTCATTGCATATAATTTTGTTTGTTGGTTATTTTCATGAGCATGTGCCTTTTATCATCATTTATTAATTTATGAAATATTAAATAATGATATTTTACATTCAAATTTTGCCCAATAAATTGGTCCTTCCAAGTGTACATAGGCATGGGTATGCTTATTTAATGTTGACATCTAATACATAATTTCCTACATTTAATTATCCATGAGAAACCATTCTACATCTTTCTCCAATAACAAAGACACCAAATCCTCCTCTTGAATGAGTAGAGATGATAAATCCATCTGTGAGCCTCATGTAAGCTAGGCTAAATAGGTTGACGAGAAAGAATACAAATATATGGTGGAGAATGAAGTAGAGTAGAATATTTTAAAATATGTTTTCATGAATCTAATCATAACAAGAGAATGATTGGATCAATCATGAATATAAAAAAGTTGAGGGAGGGATGGAAAAAATCATTCCATCTCTATCAAAAATGGCAATAAAAATTAGAATCAAAACTTATTCTATACATGTATTATTTCTCTATAATTTTCTTGGTTCATAAATATTTTCCACTTACATATGAATTCCGTTTTATGAAAGAATTTCTAGAAAAAAAAATGTTCTTTTAGGAATTGGTGAAAACTCCATCTTTGAGGTATGTATATGGCCCATGTTTGAGCATGAACAATTTATGATTTATTGTAATGATGTTCAATTAAGGTACAATTTTTATCATATAAATATTAATCATTAAAAAAAATAAAAAAATTCAAGCCAGTCTGTGATGCTCTCAATATATAGATTAAGTAGTTTTAAAAAAAATAATAAAGTAAAATGAATTACACATAATATAATGTTAAATTTCTTTTTATTTTTATACATATAGATCACCATTTATGGAATTTATTTTTGTTGAGAATGCAGTAAGATGATGGAGCTTAGTGAAATGAAGTCGCCTTCACTAAGTGGGCCCGCAGGCAAATTCTGGCGCAAAGTCTATTTTTAGACTATGTCTATTTTTAGACATACGGAGCATAATTTAGAGATTCCAGTTGGAGATTCTTGAAGCATGCGACATGTTGGTAAAAATAGATGAGACTCATATTTTTAGGTTCCAGGCTATTTTTAGACTGCATCTCCTAAAAATATGGAAGTCAAATATTATTTACCCTTAATAATATTTTGACTATAAATAGCAGTTTACTCTCTTGGAGCACTTCAGTTTGAGTCATGGAGGTGGCTCATGCAACTGACAGAAGGAATCGTGGTTCCTAGGGTTTGATGGCATCTTGCATGGTTGGCTTGATTGTAAGACTTCGGTCGAAATTTTTGGAGGGGATAACGGAATGAGATAAACAGAGTTGGCATTCACATTTGTTTAGTTGAACTAGTTGAGATTAGTTAACTAGCTAATCAGCTAGATATGAGTGGAGTAGAATTAAATAATATTTAATTCACTAAATATTAACTCATTAGTCAACTTGAGGAAAACTTCGAGTTCACTACGGTCTAAATCGATTCGGTGGAGACAGTGGAAGAGTGGTGAACGGGTGAGTATAGCTATCAGTTGGAGGATTAGTTTTGCATGAGATTTGCATTACACTTGGAGGAAATTACCAATGACAATTGCGCAGTTGAAGCCAGTGAAATTCGAACCTGGATCTCTATTTAGACCAGCCTTGATTGCGCAATAGAGGCAGAGAAGTAGTGGGTGTGTTTTGAACCTGTGACTTGTTCAAAACCAAGCTAGTTTTTGTGTAGCTTTGGGAGATAGTACTGAGTACTTGTGAGGAGTTTGTACTATGTATTTGCTGCATGTTCTCTCCATTTATAATATACTATAGCTGGGGGTTTTCAGCTATAAGCTTTCCCCATACATACTGTGTTAATGTGTGTGATGATTTGATGTGCTATCGCTTCTATTCTTTCCGCATGTGACAATTAATTGTAGAAGATATTATGTGTTATGCATGCAATTCGAAATTGATGTGTAATCGGGTTAATCTCCATTGAATAAGTGATTTATTCAGCTAATTTCTACAATTTTTTGGATTTAATGAAATCAACAATAATTATAGAGAAAATTATCATACAGATAAGTTATGTATTTTGATATATTAGATTTTTTATCATATCAAAATATTGTTAGTCATATCTTTTCATGAAGTTATAAATGATTAGTAAACTTAAGATTTCTAATTATATATACATATACATATATAGTTGGAAATTTTTTATTATAATTTAGTTTTTAATTAGTAGTGAAGATAATTATTAGTAGATATTATAAAAAAAGAACATATGGCTATAAAAAGTAAATCTACACCTGGTAGCTTTGGATTTTTACCTGGGACTAGAAGGGATGCTATCTTTTGTTGTAAACTTATTTTAGAGTGAAAAAATAATGTGTACTTTTTTGCTGTCTAAATTACATTTTTGAATGTTATAAAGATTATATAATATGTGCACTAAGATTTCTTTTGTTGCAAACTTATTTTAGAGTGCAAAAAACAATGTTTACTATTTTACTATTTAAATAACATTTTTGAATGTTATAAAGATTACATAACATGTGTATTGAGCCCTTTTATATTAATTCATGTCAAAATATTTTATTCATAACTCAACTTGGATGTTTTATCTCTGCAAAATTATACTATTTAAGATAGACATCCAAATATTGTATTTATTACTTGAAGAGTGAAAGTGAAATATTAACAACTGAGCTAATTATTTTGTTAATATATTTTTAATTTTTTATTTATATGGTTAATTTTTTTTTTTCTTTTTTAGTCTACATGAGTAAAATTTATTTTTATTATTTTTTTGAGGACGTGACATATTACACATGTCCCTCATACTAGATTGTAGAATGAGTCTCTCGGCTCAATGATTACAATGTGATAGTGTGAATAGAGACAACTTGCGAGCTAACTCTATGTTAGTGATAGATTTTGCCTATGCACCCATTGTTGTCGAATCATAGTCTAAGCTAAGGGGTGGTGTATTATTCATAGAATGAATGTGCAACAAAATTCTAATGTTAAGTGGAATGTCCAACATTTGAAATTAGTTGGTGAATATTCTTAAATATGATTTTTCTCCACTTCATCTAAATTTGCTTTTTCATTGTGCTTTTATGGACATGTTATATATCCTTTAATGTTGTATGTGTTTAGCAATTGATTCATTACATATAATTTTGTTTGTTGGTTATTTTCATGAGCATGTGCCTTTTATGCATCATTTCATAATTAATGGTATAATAAATAATAATAATATACATGCGAATTTTGACCAAGAAATTTTTTCTTCAAAGTGTACATAGGCATGGGCATGCTTATTTAATTTTGACATCTACTATGTAATTTCATACATTTAATTCTCCATGAGAAACCCTTATACATCCTCCTCTAATAATTGACATAAAATCTTCCTCTTGAATGAGTAGAACTGATAAATACATCCCTTAGCCTCATGTAATCTAGGCTAAATAGGTTGACGAGAAATAATGCAAATATATGATGGAGAATGAAGTAGAGTAGAATATTTTGAAATATATTTTTACAAATCTAATCATAACAAGGGAACAGTTAAATCAATTATAAATATACAAAATTTGACAAAAGGATGGAAAAAAGTAATCAAGAATAAATAAATAAAAATCCATCTCTATCACATACAAAAACTAAAAATAGTAATCGAAACTTATTATAGCTATTTATTATTTGTCTATAATTTTCTTGGTTCATAGATTTTTGCACTTACCTATATATTCCATGTTATGAATAGATTTTTTGCACTTATACATTCCATGTTATGAAAGAAACTTTGGAAAAAAATTTTATTTTAGGAATTGGGAAAAATCAATCATCGGGGTGTGTATATGTCCAGCATTTGAGCATGAATGGTTTGATTTTCAATTAAGCCACAATTTGTATCATAGAAACCCTAACCATTAAAATATAAAATAAAATAAAAAACTCACAACAATATGTGATGGTTGAGGTAAAGTAAAAAACTCACAACAATATGTGATGGTTGAGGTAAAGTAAAAAACTCACAACAATATGTGATGGTTGAGGTGGAAATATGTTGATCGACAACTCGAGCATCCCTGTCATGCACATGCTCCTGCCACTCAACATGATCATCGAAATCTCGACAAACGCCAGAGATCATATTTTTTCGGGCGTCGTCGGTGGGTCGCGACCGTTCAACTATCCGGAGATCATATTTTTTCGGGCGTCATCGGTGGGTCGCGACCGTTCAACTATCCGGAGATCATATTTTTTCGGGCGTCGTCGGTGGGTCGCGACCGTTCAACTATCCGATCTCTTCCTCCTCTGTTCTCCTCTCACTGGAGAAGAAAGTCACTGATCCAACTGATCAGGTGCTCATCATCTATCGCAAGGGAGCGAAGTCTTCCTATCTAGAAGCTGATAATGATGTGCATGTGGAAAATGAGCCTTGACCCTTAATCACGTTCTTGCGCTCTGCCATGGGATTTTTCTTCCGCAACTCGACCCTTAATCATGTTCTTGCGCTCTTCCATGGGATTTTTCTTCGGCAACTCGATTAGTCAACTAAAAGAGAATATATCTATTTAATTGGTGGTTCCGTCTTCCACCACTACCACTCACAACCTGCGACGACTCTTCACACTGCAGATGACGACTTCAATGATATCACTTGCTATCGCTCTCACTCTTCAAAGGCTATGTAAAATACATGCAATGAAAACACTAGATATGGTTATGTATTTTATAATGAAGGTGATTTTTATGACAGAAATGAAAGCGGATCTCGTTCTCATTCTTGCTCTAGATTTTTAAAGGACATATAAAAGACATTTAACGATGGTGATTGTAATGACAACACTGGTTCTGGATTTTTTTAATGATGTTGATTTTAATGACATGGTTGTCTTTAGCTCTATATTTTCTAAGAGTTTCTGAAATACTTAGAATTATGACGTTACTAACAACACTCGGTATCATTGTATCTTTTCAAGGGGCATTCAAAATATTTGAAATCATGGTGATTTTAAACACAAGAGGAGCTCTAGCTATTACTCTATGTTTTTTATTATATATATATATATATATATATATATATATATATATATATATATATATATATTTTGCCAATGATGGTGATTTTAAAGACAAGACAAGCTATGAATCTAGCTCTAGATTTTTTATATCAACTTAGAATGATGGTGATTTTAATGACCAGGCTAGCTCTAGGTCTAGCCCTGAATTTTCTAATTGTATCTAGGAGACATACACTAATGGTGATTTTAATGACAAGTTTAGCTACAACTGTGGCATTTTTAAAGGTATCTAAAAGACTTAGAAGGATGGTGATTTTAATGACCAAACTAGTTTTGGCTGTGGCATTTCTAGATAAACTTATAATGATGCTGATTTTAATGACAAAAATATCTCTCGATTTTATAAGGATTTGTAAAATATGTACAAGAATGGTGATTTTAATTACAGGAATCACTGTCGCTCTCGACTTTCTAAAAGTTTCTAAAAACCTTAGAATGATGGTGGTGATTTTACTGGCTCTGACTCTCGTTGTGGCATTTTATTATTCAATGATATATTCTTAATTGTAAGCTTCCATAGGCATATGTATTTCAAATTACATATGTGTTAGTTTTTGCAGGGAAATAATTCATTTCCAAATGGAAATATATTAATTGGTTCTAGATTCTAGCATAGACATTTCAGAAATGGATTCTTATCCAGTTATGCTTGCATTCTGCATGGGAGATGTAACTGTGACAATAAATGGCGATGTATTGTTACAAATGTGTTAGGGTTTTGGCATTCAAATAATTCTATGCCAACTAAAATATATTCAACTCCATATTTATACTAAATTTGGGCATCTATACTAACAAAAATCAATATTTTCCAATGAAAGAAAGTGGTTTGGGTTTCTTGAAATCTCAGCGATAATTTTTAGAAGTTATAAATTCTTTCTCAGTCCCATATGCATTTTGCAAGGGAGCTGTAACTGGTTATGCATGCATTTTGCGTTGGAGCTATAATTGGTTATGTGTGCATTCTGCATTTGAGTTGTAACTGTGACAATAACTAGGGATGCATTATTACAAATGTGTTAGAGTTTTGGCATGGAAATAATTCGATGAAAAATAGAATATATTCATAACTCCATATTTATAATAAATTTGGGCACCAATACTAAAAAAAATCAAGATTTTGCAATGACATAAGGTGGTTTGACTTTCTTGAAATCAGATTTTATAAATTAATAGTAATTTTGAGAAGTTATAAATTCTCTCAATTGAAGAAAGAAGCGAACTCTTCCTATCTGGTAGCTAAGAAGGAACGATGTGTCGACTCTGAAATTGGCAGCTGCACCGACTCATTTAATTTAAATACACAGTGGGAGTAAATTGTTTAATATATATATATATATATATATATATATATATATATATATATATATAGTATAAAAAAACACTACCTCTTTGTCTTAATAAAAAAAGTAGTACATTATTGCATGTCTCTTTCTTCTCATATAAGATATTCTTACAAAAAACTGAATATGTAAACTATCTTTTCTTTGAAATTGTTCTAACGTCACTTCTTTAAATCTTTTTCATCTATATTTGTCCTAAAGGAAAATAAATACATATTGTCCCCAAGCATTCAAAGATTGTAAAAAAACAGAATTTGTGAGTTTCCACTATTTCCTATCATCCTTGGTCAAAAGAAACAAAATATAAACAACTGGAGTGTAAAAACTCTGATAAACTTTATAATTATATATTATTATTGATAAAAGATGATAGCTGATTACAATGGGGAATCACCAAGGCTTTAAATATAGCCTCATGGTGTCCCCTGGTGAAGAGGCATGATCTTTGATCATGCCCTTTCACTTAATAAAACCTAATATAACTATATCTAACTAATAATTAATAAAATATACATAAAATTGCCCCTCTCTTAAAGATGCTTTGTCCTCAAAGCATACGTAATGATGGAAAATGTTGACGAATGCCTGGGTTTCTCGAGCGGCGAGCTCTTGCTTCCCACATTTTAAAAAGATCATGGAGCATCTTCTCGAGTTCAATCTTTAGGTGATGTGGATAGCGACAAGATTTGATATTGACAGGGTTAGATCCTGTCTTGACTTCTATTGGATGTTTGATTTTCCTATCGGGAGGTACTTTTATGGGTAGATCTTGGAATACTTTTTGTTGTTTCCGAACTATTCCTTGTTCTTCTGGTGACTCTTCGTGGTTCCCTGTTGAAGATAACACTTCTAACTTATGACATTGTACCATAGATGTTGGTGCTCCTGTTTGAATCATCTTCGTCATCAGAGAGGAAGATACGACTTGATCTTCTAGGGCTTGGAATCCATACAACCTATGTTTCTGCCCTTTCCACTTAAAACTTATAAATTGCTCCTGATGGTTGGCAGAATAAGTACCTAAAGTTTGTAGCCATTGAATTCCCAAGACCACATCTACTCCTCGTAATGGAACGATGTAGAATGGAGATTCTAAATGAAAGTTTTTTATTTGTAGTTTGACCTTATGGCATTTCCCTACTTGGTCAATCTTCTTACCATCAGCCACCACTACCTTCATATTAGGCATGGGGAAGGTAAAGATGTTGAGTCTTTTCGTCATGGTTGAATCTAGAAAATTGTGGGTACTGCCAGTGTCGACGAGAACCATTACATTGTTGTTCTTGATATGTCCTCTTAACTTTAGGGTCTGAGGTTGTGATATGCCTGTCATAGCTGATAATGACACTTGTGGAATGGTTTCGCCATCTACCTTTGGAGAGGACTCTAAGTTGTCTTCTAATCCTTCTATATATGATTCATTATTGTTAGCGTCATTAGTTGCTTCACAACTGTATAGATTTTCCGCTTTTCCCTTAGCACATCGGTGCTTAGGGTCCCAGTTTTTACCGCAACGTTTGCACTTTCCCTCTCTCATTCTTTCTTTTTCTACATTAGATTTTTCGCCTTCTTGTTTTACAAAACAATCTTCCTTCATATTATCTTCAGAATTTTCTAAATTAGCTGAGTTTTTCTGTTGACTATGGTCAATATTTGGGACTATTCGTTTTTGCATTAGATCTAACTTGTCCATAATGGCATTAAATGTCTGCATTACCTTGTTAAGATTCTCCTTGGCCTCCATACGTTTTAGCCATATTTCCCTTTCTATTTGATCGGTCATCGTCATTGATGAAGACATACTCCTCATACTCCTTGTAATTAGGGCTTATCCCCTTTTCCTTAAGAGCTTTGACCACAAAGTTGTACTTTTTTTACAATTTGATTCACTCAAGATTTATCTTCTTTGGCATATGTCATTCACCACTAGTACCTTCTCTTGTAATGTTGTCTTTGAAAATATGATTTTTTTTTTTAAATAATAATAATAATAATTATTATTATTATTTTATTATATATATATATGGGGAAAAAAAATTATTAACTTTGAAAAGTCACGTTGTTTTTAAAAGTCACTTTGTTTTGAGAAGGCACGTTGTTTTGAAAAGGGGAAATGGGTTTTAATACCATGGGAAATTACCATGGGCTCCAAAACCACGAGCTTGTAAACCACAAGCAATTACTCTTATTTCTTTTTACTTCTTTATATATATCTCTTTTTTTTTTCTTTTTTTTTTCTTTTGCTTTTGGAACTATTTCTTTTAAATATTTTTTTTCCTTTTAATTTATTGCCCCCTTTATGTTAACTTTCCTTCTCTCTTTTTAAAAATTTCTTCTTTAAAAAAAAAAAAAAAAACAAATGTTGCTACTCAGTAATGAGGGAAGAGGGGATGAGCGTGAGAGTGTTGGGAGGGAAAAATTTGCAAATTTTTTTGTTTTTTTGTTCTTTTTAACCAATGTTGTTGCCCACAAGCACTTGGTAAAAAAAAAAAACTGCAATCTGGAATTTTCTTGTAATTCCTTAATTTTGGGTGATCACACAGATCCCAAAGAGCGATGGCTCTGATACCAATGGAGTGTAAAAACTCTGATAAACTTTATAATTATATATTATTATTGATAAAATATGATAGATGATTACAATGGGGAATCATCGAGGCTTTAAATATAGCCTCATGGTGTCCCTTGGTGAAGAGGCATGATCTTTGATCATGCCCTTTCACTTAATAAAACCTAATATAACTATATCTAACTAATAATTAATAAAATATACATAACAACAACCCTCTTACTTTTCCTTTCCTATCTAGGTGAACAAGTTGTCACTTTCCTCCCTTGCTTCTATGCATAGTTGATGCTACTTGTATTAATCATAATTCCATGTTTAAATGAATAAAAGAAAAGTTTACTTGTAGGTTTCATCATCCCTCTCTTTGGTAGCATGTCTGCTATCCAATTATGCTCTTTGTATATGTGTTTGAAATGAACTTCTTAGAACATTCTCGCCATGACCCGAATCTTGCACATCCAGTTTTTTAGAATGGGTGGGTTGAAATTTGAGTTTTTTTGCACCCAATATATAGTTCCCTTTGCATCTCCATAGATCTGTATATTGTCGATCCTGATCCATTTCGCTGCCATTATAACTCTCCAAAGTGTTATACGTCCAACCTTGCTATTTTATCCCTTTCCTCCTTCCCACCAGAAATGGAAAACAATCCCAGTATTGATGGCTATGATTGCCCCACATACATAGCACCTCTCTTTACAAGCATCATCAAAGAATCTAATAGGAAAATTGCCCCATATTTCTTTGTCCTTTGTGTTCATTCTTCTTTTGTTCCTGTATATCAGCCCTATTTCCACATACGCTGATATTATATTTTATATGTCGATTTGTGGCTTTCCCATATTTTTCTCGTAAAATTTCACATTCCTACTACCCCAAATGGTCCAGAGTATCAAGAAATGGAGAGACCTATGTATTTTATTTGTTGGAAACCATATCTTGATAAAGTTAGACATATTTCCACTGCGTTGAATCAATTAGATTCAAGATAGAAGAGTTTCGGACCAAACCTCTGACACATATTGAAAATCATATAGAAGGTGCTTTGATGTTTCCCATCCATTAATACAAATAGCGCAAATGCCTAGACTGACCATGCCTCTTTTATGAAGGTTGTTCCAAGTTGATATTTTGTCATTCAAAGCCAACCATAAAAAAAAATTCATCTTTAGCAGGATATCCCACTTCCATATGACCTGAATCCATTTATTAGTATTATGTGTCAGTGGAAACTGACATATATTCTTATATATCTCTTTTACCATTGGTGCTTATTTATTTATCTTTCCATTCCATATCAGTTTATCCTACTGTTTGTTTATCTTGATTCTCGCCTTCCGACAATTCTAAATCATTTGCATATTTCCATCTATGTCCAAACAAGTTCCCTGTATACCCTTATCATGGATGTGTTGCAATAGCGGAACCGACAAAGTGTATCCTTCCAACATACCTGCCATCGCGTCCAAGCCTATCATAATATTCGACCCATCAATTATCTCCCATCGAGTGAAACTAAACATGTGTGGTAATACTTTCACCATGCCACTCCATAAATTTGATTTGATTGTTTTGTACCTGGTTGTAGAAGTCACCCATGTCATCATACAGTTACCAAACATATATTTTTATTTCATATATCTTGAACACATACTGTTACCTAAAAATTCCCTCCATAAATTCTTAATAACAAGTTCCTTGTTGAAACTGGATATATCTAATATATCCCAACCTCCTTCCTCTATTGGTCTCGCAATCATCTGCCATTTGATCAGGTGAAATGTATCCTTAGCTTGTACCCCTGCCCATAAAAATCCTCCCATGATGGCCTCCATACTGTGGATTATCTTCTTAGGCAAGATGTAAAAATGCATCCAATAGACTACAATGTTCTGAAGTATTTCCTTCAACATTATCAATTTGCCACCCATGGATAACCATATGCATTTCCAAGCTTCCAATTTCTTCTTGAACTGCACTATCATCCACTCCCAAATATTTAGAGAAATATCATGTTGGTTTAATATAATAACCAATATAGTTAAATCCTTCTTTGATATGTTCTACCTCAATCCAAAATAGTTCTCTAATCTGAGTCATCAATTTCGGTTCTATATCTACATATAGCAATAATGATTTTGATTCATTCATATTTAATCCTAATTATGAACTAAAACTTAAAATAATCTTATGTATATTGCTCCATTCTTGTATCGTGTCCACACCTCCAAACAATAAGTCATCTACAAAAAAAATGTGTGTGAAATAAATTTGTCTGGAGATATTAATCTCCATTATACCCCTATTCTCTTTATTAGACCACATCATTCAACTAAGGAAGTCTATGACTAGCAAGAATAATAAAGGTGAAAGGGAATATCTCTGCCTAAGTCCTCTGTGTTCTTTGAAAAATTGAGTCGAAAATCCATTAATGATGACCACAAAATTAGTAGATTGTAAACATGCCATGATCCATATGATAAGATTCCTTGACATACCTATTTTGATCATAATCATTTTAAAAAATCCCAATCGATACAATCATAGGCCTTTGACATGTATATATTCATTAAACATGCATTATTCCCCCTAGACTTGATCGAACGGATCAGTTCTTGTGCAATACCAAAAACATCCTAGATTTTTCTATTTTCCAAAAACCCAAATTGTTAAACATAAATGAGCTGAGATAGAAAGGGTTTTATTTTACCTGTGATCATTTTGGAAACCAGCTTGTAAATCGAATTGCATATTGAGATTGACCTAAAATCCATGAAATTTTTTGGCTGCTCCCTTTTCGGAATCAGAACTATAAAATTTGCATTTACAACACCCGATATGTATCCCATCGTTTTGGTCTCTTATATGGCTTCTAGTAAATATTACATCATTAAGTCTTTAAAGTGGCTAAATCATTGAATCCCCCATCTATCCGGGCCTAGAATTTTATCTTTCATGCAAAGTCAAAGTGAATAAGAAATATCCTCACCTGTAATCGGTTGATCCATGAGCCTATTATTCTCTATGCTAAACATCTCTGGAATTATGGTGCACAAAATCCATCTATACCAAGAAATCATGTTCTTGGGTTGAGTATTGTTCCTTGTATTGTGTCATTGCCACCGACTCAATAGAAGATTGTGTATCATGGGTTATGCCAGTGTGTTGAAAATTTCTAATGTTCTGATAATGTATTGGAATTTCTGGTTATTCTGAAACAACAAAGAGGAAACAAAAATTCCTCTTCTAACACAGAGTTAACAATAAAATCAATTTGGACAGAGAGATGGAGTAAAAAATCCATTTCATTAAAACAAAAACTGACTGTTACAAAATACAATCTTTTATCAGAACTACAGTTCTGGATTACAATCAAAATACTCCTCACTGTGTTTTTTATTTGTTGCCTTCACACAGTCTTCTGTAGCTACTACAACCATTTTTCTGTTGCTGCTACACCTAGTTTCTGTTGTGGCAACACACAGTATTTTGTTGTTGCTACACAGTTTCCTTTGTGGAAACACCTAGTCTTAGTTGCTGCTACACACACAACGTCAGTTGCTACTACTCACACAACATCAGTTGCTGCTAGACACACATCATTCTTTTGCGACAACACACAGTTTCAGTTGCAGCAACGCACAATTTCAGTTGCGGCAACACATAGAGCTTGCTTAGTTGCTACAAAACAAAATGCTTCAAGCTTTCTCCGTTTTCTACTCTCTGTCTTTTTGTTTAACACACAGTCTCTATTCTGCATACTACTACTGTCTATTACACATTTTATAAAACTATATGACCTAAAACTTTAAAACCAAAATTCAAACTTTGTAATTTTTGCGCCTCCTCTTTTTAAATGCAGTTAGGTGAATGATGTTAAGGCGGGAGGTAACATGGTGCAGATCACGATTTGATAGATCGGGATATGGCTGTGGCCAAGTTTCTTGATGCGGGGATTCAAACCAAAAAATTTAATGCACGATTGAGTGCAAAAATAGATCAAGACTTTGCTGCTCCCGTCAAATAAAAAATTAAAGCTTGCTATCCTGTTGCTCAGGTTTGCAGTTGGAATTAATTTCCAACACTCCCCCTTATTTAAAACTGCTTTTATCTTGCATACCTAAACATTTTCTAAGATAATTAAAGCTTTTCTGCCCCAATGGTTTTGTTAGAATATCAGCAAATTGCTCTTCTATTCTGCAATGTTGCAAAACAATTTCTCCATTGCTCACTAAATCTCTGATGTAGTGACACTTTGCATCAATGTGTTTGGTCCTCTTATGAAACACTAAATTCTTGGATAAAGATATAGCTGAGCTATTATCACAATAAATTGTTGTTCCTTTTACCTGTTCATGACACAAACTTCTCAACATTCTCCTCATCCATACTGATTGACATGCTGCTGTTGTAGTTGCCACATACTCTGCCTTTGCTATTGATAAAGCCATAATTGGATGTTTCTTAGAAGCCCATGAAATGGCTCTTGATCCAATATGAAAAACATATCCAGAGGTGTTTTTCCTGTCATCTATACTTCCAGCCCAATCACTGACGGTATATCCAATTAATTCAAAATTTTCTAAAGTGGTGTATAAAATTCCATAGCTCTTTGTTCCTTTCAATACCTCAAAATTCTTTTTGTTGCTTGCCAATATGCCACCTTTGGCCTTTTCATAAATCTAGAGATTAAACTCACAACATGCATAATATCAGGCCCAGTTGTAGTCAAATATATAAGACTGCCAACTATGCTCTTATACAAACTTGGATCAAAATCCTTGCTGTTGTCTTCTTTGCTTAACTTCAATCCCATCACTGTAGGAGTAATTGTTGCTTTGCAATCCTACATGTTAAATATTTCCAAAATTTCTTTTACATATTTAGCTTGAGAAATAAAAAATCTTATTTGCATTTTTCTCTACTTCTATTCCTAAGAAGTATCTCAGCAATCCCATATAAGTCATCTCAAATTCATTCTTCATGACTGTCTTAAAATTTTCAATGAGGTAAGCATCATTACCTATGAATATCACATCATTAACATATAAAACAACAATGAGAATCTTACCATATTTTTCCTTGATTTATAATGTGGGTTCTCCTTCACATTTCTCAAACCCATTTTCCAGTAGATATGTATCTATCCTACTATACCATGCTCTTGGTGCTTGTTTCAGCCCATATAGAGCTTTCTTCAATTTGCATACCTTGTGATCTTGGCCTTCTTTCTCATATCCCAGAGGTTGTTCAACATATACCTCTTCCATTAATACTACATTTAGGAATGTTGATTTCACATCCATTTTGTAAACTTTCCACTTGTGTTGTGCTGCTATGGACAACATTGCTCTTACTATTTCCATTCTTGCAACCAGTGCAAATGTTTCTTCATAATCTCTTCTTTGTTTTTGCTTGTAGCCTTTGACAAAAAGTCTGGCCTTGTGCCTTTCAATCTTGCCTTCGGCATTGTTTTTGGTTTTGAAAACCCATTTCACTCCAATAACTTCCTTACCTTTTGGAAGATCAACCAATTCCCATGTATTATTTTTCTTTATGGAATTTATATCTTCATCCATAGCATCTATCCATTTCTTATATTTTGCAGCTTCTTCAAAATGAATAGGATCTTCTACATGAAAATATAATGCAAATAAAGAGTTCATACCTTCTTCTTGCTCATAAATTTCATTCAGACTTCTAAATTTGGTTCCTCTTTCACTTGCTAAACTTGGGCTTGTAGATGCACTCAAATCTGCTCCTTGTGATGTGCTTGGAGAAGCACTGTCATCTCTTCTCAAGGGTGTTCTCATACTTGCTTGTGGTGTCCCTTTTTCCTTGTGTTGGCGGAGGTGGTGCTGCTAATGAGGGTTTTCTTTCAACCATTTCTTCCTCATCTTCATCATGAGACAAATAACCTTTTACATTCACTGTTTTCTCAATGCTTCCATCCCAAGCTTCTTCTTCAATAAATTGTACATCTTTGCTTATCATAAATTTCTTGGTAGATGGGTTATACAATCTGTATGCCTTGGATTCTTCACCGTATCCAACAAATATGCACTTCTCCCCCTTACTATCCAACTTCTTCTTTAGTTGATCCAGAATGTGTGCATAAGCCACACAACCAAAAACTCTCATGTGGGTGAAAAATTGTTTTATGCCACTCCATGCTTCTTCTGGAACTCTGTTCATTACACTCTTTGTTGGGAATCTATTCAAAATATATGATGCAAAATGTACAGATTCAGTCCACTATTCATTTGGAAAATGTTTTTCTTTCAACATGCTTCTTACCATGTCCATGATGGTTCTGTTTTTCCTTTCAACAACTCCATTTTGCTGTGGTGTATACCTTGCGGTAAATTGCTTCTGTATCCCATTTTCTCTGCAAAAGCAAATAAATTATTTGGAGATATATTCTCCTCCTCTTTCAGTTCTTAGGACTTTAATATGCTGCCCACTTTGATTCTCAACAAGAGCTTTAAAGTGGCAGAACTTTTCAAACACTTCACTCTTCAACTTCAAGAAATAAACCCTTGTTTTTCTTGTGTAATCATCAATAAATGCCAACATATAGTGGCTTCCTGCTAATGATGGTGTTTGCATTGGTTGACACAAATATGAATGGACTATTTCTAAGGGTTCCTTTTCCCTTATGCTCTTTCCGGATGGAAATCTTTCTCTGTGTTGTTTGCCCAAGATGCAGCCTTCACAAAGGCTGTCCGATTTTTCAATCAATGGTAATCCCTTTTACCATTCCTTTTCTGTGTAACAAATTCAGACCTACAAAGTTGAGATGTCCAAATCTCAAGTGCCATAATCAGTTTTCATCCTTTGCTTCTCTTTGGAATGTCTCATGTGTCACTGCTACCATTGCAACTCCTTTCTTCAAATCTGCTCTCATCTTGAGAGGAAACATTATGTTTCTTGTCATATCCACTTGTGCAATGCATTTCTTGCTTGGTGGTTTATCTATGATGGTACATACATCATCTTCAAAGAAAAAAATTTAGCCTTTCTGAATGAGTTGTCCAATGCTCAAAAGGTTACACTTCATACCAGGCACATAGTAAACATCTGATATGGTTTTTATATCTCCTTTCTTTGTTAAAACACTCACTCTTCCTTTTCCTATGACAGAGACCTTACTGTCTATCCCCAATGTTACTTGAGACTTTACATTTTCATCTAACATAGAAAACATTGAAATGTTTCCAGTCATATGGTTGCTACATCCTGAATCTAGAAACCATATATCTTAATTTTTCTCTTCAGCCAAATTACATGCTAAAAGCAAATTTTCTTGACTGAGATTTTCTTTAGTAAAGTTATCACTGGGTCTATTACCCATGTCACTCTATTTCTTCCTACATTCATTGGCATAATGCTCATACTTCTTACAGTAATGACATTTGACTTGGGATTTATCACACCTTTGTCCATGTGCTTGATTTTTCCACCTTGTTGGTTGATGCCTTGGCTTTGATTCTAACTTTGATTGCTGCCCCTTCCACTTGTATATGCAGGGTTGTTTCTTCCTCCTTAGTTCTGGCTTCTGCCTCTAAATTTTCCTCTGTAGTTTGATTTGTCTTGACCTCTTCCTCTTCCAAAGTAAATTTGAGTCTTGAAAGCATGCTCTAAAGATGAGTTTGTTGTTCTGCTCAACCTTTGTTCATGTGTCATCAATGATGCATGAAGCTCATCGACAGTAAACATTGAGAGATATTTTGTCTCTTCAATGGTTATTACTATCACATCAAACCTTGAGGGTAAGCTCCTAAATAATTTCTCCATTATTCTTCTTTCTTCTACTGTCTCTCCATGAGATCTCATTTGGGTAACCAACCCAATCAATACTGTGAAAAATGACTCTATTGTTTCAGACTCTTTCATGCAAATGACTTCAAAATCTCTTCTCATTAATTGAAGCTTTGTTGTCTTTACCTTCTCCATTCCTTGATAGGCTGTCTAGAGGGTATCCCATGCATCCTTGGACTTCTTTGTTGTTGCAATTCTTGGAAATATGCTTTCATGCACTGCCTGATAGAGATAGAAGAGGGCTTTTGAGTCCTTCTTCCTATTACTCTTCAGCAAATCTTTCTCTGCCTGTGTCAAGGCATTAAATTCTTGTTCATCTGTTGGTTCTTCAAATTTTTCTTCAACTAGCACCCATAAATCTTGAGAGGCAAACATGGCTCTCATTGTGATTGCCCAATAGTCATAGTTCTTCCCATTAAACCGTGGGAGTTGAGTATTTCCCATACTCGTGCTTGTGTTGGCTCCTGCCATTGCTAGCTTACAGAACTATGCTAAAACTTGACTGTGTTTCTTAAACGAGCTTTCTCACTGCTGAGAGATAAAATTTGTCTCTAAAATACTTCTTTTTTACAGCTCTCTGGCTTGTAATCTTAAAAAAAACACAAAAAATATGTTTTGGATAAATATCTGACTTTGTTGAACCTTCACACTGCTGGAGAAAACTTCAACAAACTTCTTCTTCCTTCAGCTTCTTCAGTAAATACTGAGAGCATGGACTAGCTCTGATACCATGCTGAAAATTTCTAATGCTCTGATAACGTGTTGGAATTTCTGGTTATTCCGGAACAACAGATAGGAAACAAAATCTCCTCTTATAACACAGAGTTAACAATAAAATCAATGTGGATAGAGAGATGGAGTAAAAACTATATTTCATTGAAACAAAAACTAATTGTTACAAAATACAATCTTTCATCAAAACTACAGTTCTGGATTACAAACAAAATACTCCTCACTGTGTTTTTTATTTGCGGCCTTCACACATTCTTCTGTTGTTGCTACACCCAGTTTCTGTTGCGGAAACACACAATTTCAGTTGCGGCAACAAACAGAGCTTGCTTAGCTGCTACAAAACACAACGCTTCAAGATTTCTCTATTTTCTTCTCTCTCTATCTTTTTGTTTAACACACAATCTCTACTTTGCATACTACTACTGTCTATTACATATTTTATAAAACTATATGACCTAAAACTTTAAAATCAAAATTCAAACTTTGTCCTTTCGCGCCTCCTGTTTTTAAATGAAGTTAGGTGAATGATGTTAAGTCAGGAGGTAACGTGGTGCATACCACGATTTGATGGATCGGGAGATGGCTATGGCTAGGTTGCTTGATGCACGGATTCAAACCCAAAAATTTAATGCACGATTGAGTGTAAAAATAGATCAAGACTTTGCTGCTCCCGTCAAATCAAAAATTAAAGCTTGTTGTCCTGCTGCTCATGTTTGCAGTTGGAATTAATTTCCAACGCAGTGGAGTCCCAAATATTTTTAATTGCACTATGCTTCTTCCTACTGTTGAATTGTTGGTGGAAAAATATCAAGTTCCTATCTCCCGCATTTAGCCAAATGGATATACTTTTCATCATAATCTCTTCCTCCTATGATCTTAGGATTTTGTTCTTCCTTCATACTAATTCTTTGATATTTTATTTATATGTGGATGAGAAATATAAGGGTCCTCCGAGTCAAAAATAATACCGAGTAGACCCTCTACTTCTCTTAATTCTTTGTTCTTCGCTTCCTTCCTCTCTTTAATCCTTGAAATGCGAGCCTTTCTCTTTAAAATACTTAGTTTCTGGTTAATAAATGTCATCCCTACACCTATATTTGAATTATGAGGTTCTTTCCAAACCCTGTGTACCAGTTGTTGAAACTCCTCCATCTGCAACCACTTCGAGTTAAATTTGAAAGGATATCCATCCATAATGCATAGCATCCCACCATAATATAATAGGAAAATGGCTGGACAACGAGGCTGGAATGATATCCGAGACCACAATAGTCATGAGGGAAGGAAAAGAGCATTTAATTATAAAACAATCTAATATTTTAGAGATTCCCTCCATCCCATATCTCCCGTTGCGCCATGTCGGCCCATTGGAGAAGGAGAGATGTCAATAAAGTCACGTGCATCTAGTAAGACCGAAAAATATATTGACAGGGTATCCACACTTGTTATTTCCCCCCATATCTCCTTTGACCCCAATGAAAAGTTGAGATCACTGCGATGATTAGAGAACCTAGATAAAAAAATCCCAGAATTGGATAATCTTTCCCAAAAGGTTTTTATATCTGAATATGGGTTGTAAACATTTAGGATACAGAGCCTCTGTGTAGAACCTGTGACATGTCTAGAAACTATAATACATGCTTAACATTTATATTCTTTTAAGTCAAAATTTTTGGGATTCCACATAATACCTAATCCACCTGTTATAACACATGCACTAGTAGCACATACATACCAATAAGAAAAAATGGATAGCATAATCTCCCATGCTTTTTCCTTAGAGACCATTTGTTATTGTATAAGAATCATTCCAGGGTTATGAAGTATCATAATTCCTTTGATGGGAGGAATTTTGTGGGTCGTTCCAAACCCTCTAATGTTTAATGACATAATGGTCATGGAGGAACCTCTGAAGTGGGTCTATCCCATCTAATGACCTGATGATAATTAATGTCAGAAATAGAAATATTCCCCACTAAAAAATTAGTGTATATTTCGAAGGGAACCATAGGATATTTCCCCGAGATCGCCAAGAACTCGGATTTATCATAGGTCGAGACCTTTCTGTACGTAGGTGATTTTTTTTCTTGTGGGTGATATTCAAATGAAGGGAAGGATAGGGTGACTTCCGGATTTCCTGGAAAAAAATTCTTTTAACCGAAAGTGGTTCCATATCTTCTGACGAGGTTATTATGGCCTCAATTTCTCTGCCTAGAGACCTCAAGAAATTCATATCTGACACCCCATGAGGTGCTGAGTGTGGCTTGCTCTGTGCTAGAAAACATGTCATTCTTGTAGAGTGTCCACTGGTTTTAAAAGAAGTTCCCTGCGGATTCATAATATCTGACTTAATACTATCTTTCAAGGGATAATTAAATGAAGAAATTCAATCAAATTCATTCATCGAATAGTCTTTATTTATCTTAACACAAAAAAAATTAGTGGCACAATTCAACTATGCAAAATCCTCAAGATAAGACTCTTTTCCTTTATTCCAGGAGGAAGAATTACCTGGAAGGGGATTGTCAACAGAAATTGTTTTGTTTGTTTCTGAATCTCCTGAGTGCAGTGAAATGTTGGGCACGCGAAATCCCTCATGGATGTTCCGAAAAGCCTGAAACAATGGGAAATTCCAAAGAAAAATTTCTAGCATTATGGCACTTCAGACATCAATATGGGATCCCCTAGTAATCAATAAACAACCTTAAATTGAAAATGCTCTACTTCTTCTCCAATTTTGCCAATAGGCCATGACCTAGATCCACTTCCACTAAGAACCATGCCAAGCATTTTTCCAGTTAGAAAAAACATCCTTCATCCTAATAGGAAAACTGCCCAATACGGTTAGCAATCTCTTTGATGGTCATGACGTTCCATAATTACAGAGGCTTGGAATTTTGACCCACATTATATTCCACTTTTTTGGTGCTGAGATAGGGTCGAACCCCACCTTCCATGGATGTATGATTAAGAAGCCACTTCCTTTAACCCATTTATACTTGAGAATACGAATTGTGTCTTCCAGCTTAAGAATATGAAAACAGAGCCATCCATTTTATAACAAAATAAGCTTGGGCTTGTATTTCTTAAACAAAAACCAATATGTTTCAACCCATTGTTTTAATTGTTCACTAGACATCTTAGTGTGATACCACCTGTTAATCAGAGCTTTATGTCATAACCACTCTATGTTGTCCCAAAAAGAAATAGATTCCAAAGGAAAAGGAGGTTCTCCAACCAACTTGGTAATAGGATCCTTCTGTTTATGCCTATGCATTTTCAGGACTTTGGAAGAATCCGACTGACTACCTCTTGTATCCTCCCCGTGAAAACCCTAGGAAGCCTATGTGTGGTCTACTGAAATGTGAGGTCAAGAAAATTTAGAGAGAGCATCACATTTTGCTTGCAAGGTAAACTCAATCATACTTTTTGGTAAGGGGAAGAGTGAGTCAGGCATGTCTTCCATCTTTCCTATGCACCCCAATGATAGCCAAAACGTACTAAAAAGACTGTACATGTGTCGCCCTTAGGATCGATTATCAACAGAGTGACAGATCACTATATTATCTCCACTGGCAATGTGGCCTTTATCTGCCTATAATCTCGCCTACCTCCAAATGTAATGTAATTAAACAATCACCAATAAAGAATTGAAAGCGCGCCCCCGATGCTCCCATACAGAAACAAGGATTGAGACAAAGGCCACCTCACTAGCAAGCCTATATTAGCCCGAGGCATGGATCACCATCTAAGAAGAGTATCACTACGAAAATCAAAATACTAATAAGACACATATGGTCATGTACCACTTTCGTCCGATAATCCCAACCTACCTTTAATTACAACTCATATGTCCAGCCCCGCAAACCAAATATTACTTCTCAACATGTCAAAGAATTGAAGCGCGCCCCTAATGCCCCCATACAGAAACAAGGATTGAGACGAAGGCCACCTCACTAACAAGCCTATATTAGCCCGAGGCGTGGATCACCCTCTAAGAAGAGTTTCAGTACGAAAATAAGAATACTAGTAAGACACCTATGGCCGTGTACCATTTACGTCCAATAATCCCAACCTACCTCTGATTACAACTCAGATGTCTAGCCCCACGAACCAAAGATTACTTCTCAATGTGTCAAAGGGTAATAAAATATGTCGATGTAAACCACCTCATCGAGGTAATGCAACCACTAAGTTCCAATTAGGATGAGAAAACCCCAGAGCCATTGTTCCATCCTATTCCCATAACAGGATCCTGATTGTGACATACGATATGCCTAGAACAGTAAATCATACGAAACTGGCAGAAAAATAACTACAGCTGACAATACCTCCACCCACTGCCGACCTAATTTAATGCCACCAAATTGAAAATTGCCAAAGGACTCTATGTAGAGCGTCCCATGTTCGATTCTAGTGTCTGTAAAAATGGATAAAACTCCAACCCCCCGACCAACAGAAATGAGGGTAGAGACCTGGAGAAGAAATACACTGTAGAAATCAAGAAAGGACGTAGTGCGCTTACACGATGGCGTGGGATTGTTGCTACTTTTCCTCTTTGCAGTGCCCGCAACAACAGAAATGCAAGGCGAAGGTGGAAATGGCGTGGGATTGTTGCTACTTTTCCTCTTTGCAGTGCCCGCAACAACAGTAATGCAAGGCGAAGGTGGAAATGGCGTGGGATTGTTGCTACTTTTCCTCTTTGCAGTGCCCGCAACAACAGAAATGCAAGGCGAAGGTGGAAATGGCGTGGGATTGTTGCTACTTTTCCTCTTTGCATCATCTAATGTTTCCTTTTCGATCATCTGCGACCCATAATATAACGTGTGTTTGGGAAATGCCACATGATTGTTGGGCCAAATACATCGACTACTGCAACAATTCCGATGAGCACTTAATGCAGACTGCTAAATTCAATGAAGTCATCATAATCGATTTCCGCGATTGGATTGAAATTTATACAAATGCCACATCTCGTATTCTATCAGGCATCATATACGGGTCGTAGTCATTCAACTATCAGAGCTCTACCTCCTCTGTTCTTGTCCCGTTGGATCCACGAACCGAAGACACTGATAAGGTGCTCATGGAGCATAATATTCCTATCTTGGAGCTGACAACAATGTGCATGTGGAAGATGCGTTTCGGCTCTTAACCACGTTCTTGCGATCTACCATGGGATTTTTATTTGACAGCTGAATCAGTCTACGAAAATAGAATATATTTGTTTCAATCGTGGCCTCGTATTTTACCACTACCACTTACGAATTTTCGCATTGCAGATGCCGCCCTCAATGATAGCAGTGGACCTGTCTCTTGGTATTCTAAGGATGTCTAAAACACGTACAATGATAACAATGGATTTGGTTTTGGATTTTATAATGAAAGTTATTTTTATAACAAAAATGACTATGAATAGTGGCATGCACTCTTGCATTATCTGCGTCCTTGATATTGCATAATGTATTTCATGTTTTTTTATTGAAAAATTATGTCTATGATCCTAAACATGTCATTGACTAGAATTTTACTGAGTGGATCTATAAGGAGACATTTTGGTACAAATAATGCATATACTAGACAATAAGTCCATGATGCTTTGGAATAAATACATGGGGTGGGTAAAGATCTAGTGGATGTTCCAAACCCTAAATAAAGAACATGGGATCTTAAAGATGCTTTGTGAGAAGCATACCACATCTATTTTTGTATTTTTAATTGGAAGTTTGTATATGCACATTTGCATAGTGTTGATCACTAAGGATGGTCTAGAAATAAGGGGATGAGGATCATAATTCCCTAGGTTTTAATCCCTAGTTTAATAATGTGCTTTTGTATCTGATTAGAGGCCAAATTGCATATCAATGTAATAGTTTCAACTATTATTAACAAAATACATAAAAAGACTATAGATAAATGAGGACAATAGATATAAGTGTGTGGCTAAAGAGTCTATACCACTTTATTTATATTTTTCTATACACATCTTTGAAATTAAGGAAAATTTTGGTTATGTGAGCTTTTCAGAGCAACCATGTAGCATTTTGAAAGAATGCATAGTTAGCCTTACTTTTTTGGGTGTTGGGGGTTCATTCATTCATTATTGGTGTTCTTACTTATTGAATAGAATAGGAGTTCTATGAATTGAATAGTTGTCTGTGATTTTGCATTAAACATTATTATTATTCCACCATATGGAAGATGCCTAATTGCATGAATTCATTGACATTTCCTATGAAACTGTCCATGGATGAGATTCTTTGGAGCTTATAGCATTGAGATTTCTTGATTAGTATCACTATAACACTATATGGAAAAGGAATATCAGGGACTCATTTCATAAAAGGGATTTATTTCCTTGGGTTGCATGAGCTAAAGGGGAAAGAGAGTTGGGAGTTTGGATTGTGTTACACAGTATTTTGTCGCATTCCCTTTTCCATATCTGAAGTGTCGTCATTTGTGTCACTCATGCGACAATTGTTGCAAAGCGAAAATAGTTATGAAAACATGTTCACCATGAATAACATTCTCAAAACAACCCTAAAGAAATGGAGAACCAGTGCATTACAACATTTCTGGAGAAAGCTTGTAAAAAACCCTAATTTGTTGCCCTAGCGCGGTTCTACCTTGTATGCCCTCGCGCTTGTCACCATGTGTATAACCTATAAATAGAACTGACATCGTGGGAATTAAAGTAAAAATCTGCGCTAGTCCCCTTTCGGTAGGTTCTTAAAAAATGGAGTAGAAGCTTGGTCTGCTAGAAGCCTCGAGAACGAAAGTATGGTATCAGTTGGCTGAGGATTGGGTCGAGTTCTCCCATTTTGAGTCCTTGATCCTACCTTTAAGGATTTTTCCCTTAAGATGTGGATCTTCCTCCTTCTTTTATGGATCCTTAACATCTTCAACTTCCCTTTAAATGAATGCCATGCTTTCCCCAAATGGTTGGTCATTGCTAGTTTCCTTTCTAGTGCTCGATTGCGCCTAAACGATGTCAAAATTCCAAGGAGAAGGAGTTCTTTAAATATTTGGCTTGGACTTGGAATCTCATCCTGAAGGAAACCTACGACATCAAGGCATCAGTTGTATGCTTCGCTCTTTAAACTTATCAATAATACAAAGAATGTTTTACTTTCCATGAGCTTGTTAATGATTGCTTGCTTAGTATGATTCTCCTTAATCTATCATATGGTTTACATTAGAATGTAGTATAATATGCTTTCCTTGTTTGCTATTGTTTGATATCTCTTGCAGGTATTCGTGTGTGAAGGGATAGTGAGGAGTGAGCTTGGAAGTAAGGATATCACGATTAATATCGACAAGCAACTGCATAGTAGCGAGGTAGGTCATATTCCTCTCTCATGTCATTCTGATTTAAGCTAGGATATTTTGCTTGTTTTTTCCACGTTTGTAATACTAGACCCACTCATTGGGCTACATGGATCGCTTCTATCTATAGAAGGGATTGCCTGGTTAACAAAATGGAGACTCCACTGGGGAGCCTATAGCCCTTTTGGTCCTTCTTTTGTGTTTTTCCTTATTTTTTACTTTGGCCAACCATTGAACAACCCTTTGTTTGGATTGATTTTCAGTTTGTATTTTTCTTTGAATATTTCCTAAGGTATCATATCTAAAATTTCTCCTTAAGATTTTCTTGTTTTTCCCCTATTTACCTTCATCGGCACGTTTTTTATCAGTCACAATCGCACTGCCAACGCATATTTTGTCCAATACAGTTGTGCTACAGACTTCTGGTGTCAACTGGAAGTCCACGTTGGTCTTTATATGTGGGAATTTTTAGAGTCTATGCTAGAAACTTTAGTGTGTTTTGATCCTTAAGGTTCTTCCCGTGTTTTTCCTGTGTTAAGTTTTGATTGATTGCTTTCATTTTCTTGGTGGAATGAAAAAGCTTTGTCTCATACTTAAAGTGGTAAAGCGATATTTTTGATTGAGTCTTTCGCATTTTGAATCGATTGGAAGTTGCGTTCACTGCTTGTATGATTTGGAAATTTCTAAATTTCTATCTGTGGAACATTAGTGGTTCTTTTGCATTCATAATAAATTGACTTTTTTCATTTAGTTAGTTTTCATTTCAAAAAATTTCCTTTCGTTAAGTGCATTAGATTATTTGCATGAAAAGTTATTTTTTCGGAATTCATTATTGAAAATAGATCACATTTTTCAGTAATTGAAAACTAAATAAGTTCATTTAAGTACATTAGATCGTTCAAAACAAAAATAAAGTGAAAAATCATATAAGTTCATCTTAGTAAAAGTGAAGATCTTTTTATTTTTGAAAAGTTTCAATTGGGATAGTGAAAGTGAAAATTGTCTTTTTTCTTTTTAGAATTGCCTTTTCGAAAAGCAAAAAGAGAAAATATAGTTAAGGGCATTGTGTTTATTTCCTTATTTGTTTAATGCATCATTGTTTGAAAATATCTTCTGTTATTAATTTAGCTTTCATCAAATGGAAAATGTATTTTTCTCATATAGTTTCATCTTAGGCATTTAGGCGACATTGCTTTGAGCCCCAAAATTGAAACTTTATTCAAGACCATGACTAAAACTTACCTCAATTAACCTAAGGAGCATTGGAATTAACACAAAAATTTAGAGGTCTAGGCTAGAGACATGTTCCAGCGTCGTAAAATGTAGGATTTGTTGTTAACTTCCTGCATTGCATCCCAGGGGTGATGTCTAGTTCCACGTATGGAAGTATATAAGACTGTTCTTCATTACTCTCGGGTATATCGGAGGCGCTCCACATATGAAAGTATATAGGGACAATCTCATCGAACAATTACGCATCAGAAAACACTACTATGGACTACATTCCCATATATTGTCACGTATATTTTGGGAGTCCCCACTAGGTTGCTATCCATCCATAGGTAACTGAGTCGGCCGCCTTGTAAATGTGATACATCAAACACAAAATTCAGGTAGATTAGTTGTCATACTTCTTGGTTCGCTAGGAAGTATTATGTGATTCACGGTTGCTTAGTAATCCTTTATCCCTAACTTGCCCCTCTTTTATTTATTTGTTGTTAATTTCTAAACTTTATTTCCCACGAAATAAAATATTACCTATGCATGAATCCTTAGTAGATCTTAGGTTGAGCCTAATGGCAACAATTCCTGAGTTTACCAATCAAGGAATCCCCTCAAATGGGAATACTAGTCCTTTCCCTTATTTTGGAAATGTTTTCGCTCCGTATATGGCAATGTTTTCCCTCCTGGGATTAACCATTGGTTTTCCAATTTGGTTATTTTCAACCCCCATGATTCCAAATGTCCAAGTTGCTTCTCAACCAATTTTGCCTCCGCCTTAATAGTTTTAACCTCATGTTGATCCTAAAGTTTACCCCCCTCATTATTCGCCTATTTCTTCACCCTGTTCTTCCTCTTTGCTTGGTGAAATTATGGATTCTAGTAACAAAAATCTAAGAATAAGAAGAAGAGGATGAAGAAGAAGAATAAAAATAAGCAAGGGGGAAACCAAGCAACCATTGCTACCAATGCAACTGATGTTGAAAAATATTCCAATCAGTCCTGCAAAGTCAAATTCCCTTGTAAGTTATGTAAGGGTGACCAAGAAGAAGAATAAAAATAAGCAAGGGGGAAACCAAGCAACCATTGCTACCAATGCAACTGATGTTGAAAAATATTCCAATTAGTCCTGCAAAGTCAAATTCCCTTGTAAGTTATGTAAGGGTGACCAACTTCTTAGAGATTATCTTGGTATTCCCAAGGAGTGTGGTCCACAGGATCACACTAACCTTTGTCATTGGTCTTTGGAGATCATGCTGGTGATAAAACCTCAACTAGTGATAGTAAGGCCCATAGGAAAATGGGCAAAGTCAAATTTCCATGTAAGTTATGTGAAGGGAATCGTCCCATTCACATTTTTCCTTATATGGATGAAGCCTCCAAAGTTTTGGAAAACCTTACAGCTTCTCAGCCATGTCTTCCTGTAGGTTACCGAAAGCTTTCCCCTGATCCTCCACTAGTTAATAACATGATTGATCATAATTAATCCCTGGTCATTACCACTCTCTCCGAAAGTGAACCCCATGAGTTCATTCCCAAGCAAACATTGTTTGAGAAGATGATCGAACTGATTCCACTACCATTCGATCATACCTTTCCCATAGAGATTGAATCCCATACCACTCAGGTTATTTTTGTTTCTTCAGATTCCCGTGAATTGGAGGGAAATAATCTCGTTCCCACGGTACCAGAGGGTGATCCTCCTTTTCTCGTAACAGAATAGGGAAATTCTCTTGTTCCCATGACACCCCCTATAAGTGGTCTAGTCGCTTCTTTTGATTGGAGTCAACTGGTTGGATATCGTCTTCCTTCTTACATGCCCTTTGAGATCACAATAAAAGCCTATAATTTTTCCATACTTAGCACAATAATAGATGCAAGGGAATTTTTTAGTATTTTGTCTTCAACTACTTGGCAAGGTTTAGGTTCTTTGCAGCTTGTGCCTGTTACCCAGAATTTGTTTCCTTTTAATAGAGGAACTAGTCAACCGTTAGGGATCCTTCCTAAGTTTCCTATTACTTTGGAAGGAAATATTGTCTATATATACATGATGGTTGTCCAAGTCCCCTTGGATTTTAATTTACTTCTCGGTCGTTACTATATTTATGTCATGGGAGCTCTTTCCTCTTTTCTCTTTCATGCAATGTGTTTCCTGCATGAAGGAAGAATTGTGACCATTGATCAACATTCATTCATTGGTCCTAATCTAGCTTCCAATAAACCATCATCCCTAAATGGTCCTTACATGCAAGTGGTATCTTCCCCGCCATAGGTTAATTATGTGGCAACCTGTTCCATGCCCACATCTGCTGATGATCTAGTCAGTGATATAGTGCATCATGTACTGGGGAAATTGGACCCTAAATTATAAAGTGTTGTTCTCCCATCTGATGAGAACCTCTTGAAATTTGTGACCTCTTATGGGCCATGAAACAAGGTGTTGGAGTAGAGTTCCTTTTCTTGTGTTAAGATCCTTAAAAAATGAAACAGGTCCTTATGAGGATAATTATTTTACTGTGTCAACCTCGTTAAACAATGAAACATGTTCCTATGAGTATAGATATTTTATTGTGTCAACCTCGTTAAAAAATTAAACAAATCCCCTTTCAATTGGAGTCTTTGATTAGATCTCATAAATTCCCAATTGAGTCTTTCAATTGATCTCGTAAATGAACCTTCATTCCATCCACCTATTAGTAACCAATAGTCAACTTAGGTGAATGAGATGAAGCTTTGGGGGAATGTACCTTGAATTGAGTCATTATGTTGGGGGCATGTAAACTTTCAAGCATAATTTTTCTTTGTTTCAAGCTTTTGTAAAAATGAAACCAAATCCAAGGATAGTTTGTCCCCATTTCAAGTTTGTGTAAAAAATGAAACCATTCCAATACACCTCTCGTGAGTTCCCTTTTATCTACCTCTTCTACTAGATGAGCCTTATTTTTCTCATTCCATCATTACTATATGCTTGGCCGATCATACACTCTCACTTGATTGTTTTACCCTTGACTGGGAGGCGATGAGTGGTCTTATTAGCCAACCTCTTGACCTTTACGTGTTTTGAGCAGTTCCATCATAACCGAAACCAGTCACTACCTTTTATACCACTCATTCCTCCAGGAGGAGGCCTCCTTTAGATCTTTTCAGACTACCAAAATATGAAAATATTGTCGAGAACTTGTCCTTTCGAGCTCGTAAAAGTAAATGAAAATACTTCTACTTAGTATAATTTTAACCCTTTTTCAAACTGAGATAGACTATTTACGACAAAATAATATCTTAGTCAAACATGAATAAGAGGTTCTCTCAAATATCATTTTCTACCTTTCCAGATTCGAGGGACTATCTACGAAAAGGGACCTTTGGAGTTTTATTTTCTGTCTCTTTTTCAAACTCTTTGTAGGAATTTACAGGGTAAGTTTCGTAGATCAAGAACCAAAGGTCATCGCTCACAAATAGATCACAAATCAGTACACCAGTATAATCACGTGGTTAAAACCCTCAAAGAGGGAAACAGTCCACGCCCTAAGCAAACGCGGCCACTTCAGGGAATTTATTAATATATAAAAAAAGTTACATATGTTTCTCTCATAAACGGTTACTAGACAAATGACCCTCCATGCTCTTTAAATAGAGATCATGGACCAATCGAGTGTTAAGCCATGGATCAAGTGCCGTTAATACCGAGGTGAGAGATAACCGTCGGATCACTACAAATTGTGACCGTCGGATTATAAGTTACATATGTACATGGTAAAGAAACACACTTTACCTAACTCTACACTAGACTAAGTTATTCTTAACTAATTCCTATGTGTCGGAATATCCTAACATCCCCCCTTAAGAACAACTTGGGATAGGATTGAAGGATTTACAAAGGTGACACAAAAGGAGCCTATTTCCTATGTGTCGATATATCCTAACATTCCCCCTTAAGAACAAATTGGGATAGGATTGAAGGATTTACAAAAGTGACACAATAGGAGAAGGAAGGAGGAATTAGAGCCTACCCCCCCTTAATGACAACTTTCCTGAACTCCAAGCATGGATCGAAGTTTGGTAAACTTCTCTTATGTGAGAGCCTTCGTAAAGATATCGGCTACTTGATCATTGGTCGGACAATACTGCACTTCAAGAACACGATCATGAATTGTTGAGATTGCAACAAGATGATGCGCTTAGTGGAAAGAAGTTGCCTTCACTAAGTGGGACCGCAGGCTATTTTTGGCACAAAGTCTATTTTTAGACTATGTCTATTTTTAGACATATGGATCATATTCTATGAGTTGCAGGATGCTATTTGTGGATGGTTGGTCAAGTTGGAAAAATAGATGGACTTCTATTTTTTAGACATATTGGGCGGAATATATTTTTAGATTTCCAGTCTAAAAATAGATATGTCGAATATTATTAGCTCTTAATAATATTTGGACTATAAACATTATCTTATTCTCTTGGAGCACTTCAGTTAAGTGCACAGATGTGGCACAGGAGCTGACAGAAGGAATTACGCTATTCCTAAGGGTTAAGTGGAGCTATTGCATGGATACTTCCGTTAGAACTCATGTGACAGAGTTTGGTGGAGTTGATTGAGGAGTTAATGGAGTTGTGTTCAGTTTAACTAATCTAAACATAGTTGAGCTAGTTGTATTTAGTCTAACTGATTAATACACTAGTAAAGAGTGGTGTGAATTAATTATTAATTAATTCACTAATTATAAACTCATTAATCAACTAAAGAATACATCAGTTAACTTCAGTGCATGGACAGTTTCAGTGGAGACCAGTGAAGAGATAGATGAAAGAGCAGTGTTACTATTAGTTGTGACTATACTGTTGCATGATTTGCAACAACCAGTGATTGGAGAAGCCAATGAGGATTGCGCAGTACAAGCCAAGTGGTTCGAATTTATTTATGAGCCATTCTACAGCATTGATTACGCAATAGAGGTTGGCTATCAGGTGGCAGAGATTGGAGCATGTGTTTTGCTAGATCTAGCTTGATTAGTGTGTAGCAATTGGAGGTTTTGATGAGAGCTTGTGAGGAGCTTTGTACAATGATTGTTACATGATCTCTATGACATATAATATACAGATAGTTGGGGGTTTTCAACTTTAAGCTTTCCCATGAAATACTGTGTTCATATGTGTGATTGTTTATGGTTTTAATGTGCACATGCAATTGATTTTATTTCCGCATGTAATGATCAATGGTAGAAGAGATTATGTATTGTGCATGAAGCTAAAATAGTGTGTGATCAGGAGAATCTCGGTGAATAATATATCAATTATTCAAATTTATACATGAATGAGCTTTTTGATGAAGTGTATGTGGATTTCAATGTGTTTCATATGCTAATGTTGAACTGGATCTTTACATAGCTGAATGGCACTTTGATTATCACACCAAAGTGTATTTGGATGCTGTTGATGAAGACCAAATTCAGATAGGATCTGACGAAGCCATATGGCTTCCTTGCTAGCTTCAACTACACCATGATACTCTACTTTTGCTAAATAAAGGGAGATGGCACTTTGTTTCTTACAAGACCAAGTAATAGGTCCTGAACCAAGAGTGAATACATATCTTGTAGTGGACTTCCGATCATCAAGGTCACCAGCCCAATCAGAATCAGTGAAACCAATCAACAAGGGAGATGCTCCTGCACTGTAATGAATCCCGAACTGAACTATACCTCGAATATATCGAAGTATTATTTAGCCGCTTTCCAGTGAATTTCATGAGGTTGGTGCATAAACGCGACAAGACCAATGGCAAAGGAAAGGTCAGGATGGGTATGGGTTAGATACAAAAGTTTACCAACAAGTTGACGGTATAAGGTAGCATCAACTTCAGGGGTAGTATAGTTGACTGAAAGCTTGACTCCAGACTGAAAGGGAGAAGGGGTAGGCTTACAATCTTCCATGTGAAAGTGGTGTAGAATATCACAAGCATACTTGGACTGAGAGAGGGTAATGCCTTCCTTGGATTGCAAGACTTGAAGACCAAGGAAATAATGCAAGTGACGTAAGTTTATTATTTCAAACTTCTTTTTGAGGCTAGACTTCACATGGTTTATATGATTTGGATCACTGCCAGTAAGGATAAGATCATCAACATAAAGAACAAGGATTGTGAAGGAATTACCCACCTTCTTGGTGTAGACAGTGTTGTCAGAATGACACCTAGAAAAGCCATTATCTAAGAGAAATCTATCCATTTTGGCATACCAAGCTCGAGGAGCTTGTTTGAGACCATAGAGAGACTTCCTAAGGTGACAAACAAGGCTGGAGTAATTTTGGATAAATCCAGGGGGTTGTTCCATATAGATTTCTTCATGCAAATCTCCATGTAAGAAGGCGGATTTAACATCCATCTGATAGACTTCCCATTTAAAGGAGGCAACAAGGGAAAGAACAAGGCGAATAGAATTCATTTTGGCAATAGGGGAGAAGGTTTTAGTTTAGTCAATGCCTTCAACTTGTGAAAAACCTTTAGTGACAAGACGAGCTTTATTTCTATCCACTTTTCCATCTGGTCCAAACTTTGTTTTGTAAACCCATCTACACCTGACAAGTTTTCTTCCTTTTGGAAGAGGAACAAGATCCCAAGTATTGTTTTCCAATAAGGAACGATACTATTCATTCATAGCTTCATCCCATTCTGGATGACCGGAGGCTTCTTCAAAGGTTTCTGGATCAATTTTTTCTGGAACTTGAGCCAATAAGGAAGAGGCTCTTTTGAACTAAGAACATGTACGTCGTCAATGGGCAGGGTCACCTGCAAGAGAACTTGCTGCATCCCAAGAAGAGCGGACCCATCTTGGAAGCAGTGGAGTATAAGGAACAATTTCACGAGCTGGAGGAGGATTGTCATCCTCACTGTCATCATTTGAACTAGACGGAATGCTATTAGAGAGAGAGAGAGGTGGCACATATGCCAAATCAAGCTCGCAAGCCAAAGGTGGCACACCTGCTGAACTAGGCTCGCAGGCCGATATATTTTCATCAAACTTTACATCTCTTATAATGATTATATTTTTGGATTTGGGTTGAAGAAGTCTATATCCTTTGACATCTTAAGAATATCCAAAAAAAATACATTTTTCACTCTTAGGTTCTAAGGATTTATGTTTCGCATCTGGAATATGGGCCCAAGCATCACTTCCAAAAACACGAAAGTGACTTACATCTGGTTTGATTGAGCTCCAAGATTCTTTTGGAGTTATATTCTTTAAAACCTTAGTAGCAGCGCGATTTACTATGTAATTTGCATAGTTAATGGCTTCTGCCCAAAAATTGAGACCAAGTCCTTTAGATTCAAGCATATAATTAGCCATTTATTTTAAGGTTCGATTCTTCCTTTTAGCTACACCATTTTGTTGTGGAGTATATGGAACAATATGTTGCAATTGAATGCCATGCTCAATGCAGAAGTTGATAAATTTGTTGTTAACATATTCTCCGCCATTTTCTGATCTTAACTTAAGAATTTGATGTCTAGATTGTTTCTCAACGAAGGCCTTAAAGGCCAAGAACATGTTAAAAAATTCACTCTTGAGTTTTAAGAAATATACCCAAGTGCGTTTGGGAAAATCATCAATGAAAGTTAAGAAGTACTTGCAACTAGAGAAAGAAACAATAGGAAGTGAACCACATAAATCACTGTGCACAAGCTGCAAAGGGGCTGAAGCGTGCCAAGAGGCACGTTTGTCAAAACTATCCCGATGATGTTTTTCGAGTACACATCTGGAGCAAACACCATCCCAACAAGATACCATAGGAAGCCCCGTCACCATATTTTCCTAACATAGAGTTTGAAGAGAGCGATAGTTTAAGTGACCAAATCGCTCATGCAAAAGTTTGCTCACATCATCATTATGAGCAACAAAAAAAGAGGGAAGAGATGATGAACCAAAGTTGTCAAACTTATACAACCTTGTGGAATCATCAGCAATGCCAGTAGCTAAAATATGTTTAGGTTATTTTAGGTCCTTGATTAAAACATCATGAGGTGATAATTCTACTATCTTCCCTTCACCTGAATGAGTTATTTGATAAACAGATAGAAGGTTGCATGAAAAGGTAGGAACACATAATACATCATTAAACTGACCATTATCTAGATGAATGGTTCTAGATCCTACAACACTAAGAGATATATCATCACCAACATAAATATGTTTAGTGTTACAATCATTTAAAGAAGAAAACATGGATTTATTTTTAGCCATGTGGTAAGAAGCTCCAGAATCAATGAGCCACTCATGAGAAGGAGAAGAAGAAGATAAATTTAATGCATAACCAGATCTTGATGCTTGACAACCACAAGCAAAAAGTTCCATGCCTAAAGATGAAGGTGAAGAGTGCTCCAAATTGATGTTGTGCTTCTTCATTGTTGCTTCTAAGGCTTCCATCTTCTTAAAACATTTGGACTCTATATGGCCATCCCGGTTGCAAAAGTTGCAATGTCTCTTTGTTTTCTTCCCTTTTTTTTTATTTGCCTTATTATTTTGGTGATTTGATTTTTCAGTTTGCGGCTGAAATTTCTTAGGGCCCTTGTTTGGTTTAGGACCATATTTTTTAGGATACTGCTTCTTGGGATTCTTTTGAAATGATATTTGTTGGGCTGCTAAGGCTTTATTAGAAGCGTTTCCAGTAGTGATAAGACCAAGGTGTAAAATTTTTTCTTGTTCTATTATCAAAGAATCACAAAAGGCATCAAAAGAGGGATTCTTGTAGGTGGTTCCTGAAGAAATGATGCTTCTCTGGTGGAATGGAAGGCAGAAAAAAATACAGAGTATGCAGGACCAAGCTTAGCAAGAATGCAATATATGAGGCTATCATCGTCCTTTTTGATCTTACAACCTTCTAAAAGAATTCGAAGGGTCTTAAATTTGGACAAAAAATCTTCAATGGAGGAGAAATTTTTGGGGTCCAAAGTAAGCAACTCATTTTCAAGCTGGTGGGCCCGGATTTGATTTTGAACACCAAAAACAATTTTTATCTTTTCCAGGGCCTCATCAGGGGTGTCAATGTCAAGGATATGAAATCGAAGATCTTGAGCAATGGAAATTCCTATCAACCCTCATGCTTGATCTTGTTTATTTTCCCATTTAGAAGCTTTATCATCATCGAAAGGTTTATTTTCTTGTCCTGTGGCTATTCTATAAAGCCCTTTACTTCTAAGTATATCTACCATGTGAGGTAGCCATTGGAAATAATTGGTGCTATTAAGAATAACTGGGCATGCACTTTCCATTAAAAAAAAAAAAAAAAACTGAAGTGGAGAAAAGATGAAACTAACTGCTCTAATGGAAAGATCTCAAAAAATTAGGTTGTTTAAAAAAAAAAGCTCGAAAAAACGGCTTCCGGATGACGAATTTATGCCTTTTGAAAAAACTGAGTTCTAGATGCCGAATAGTTACGGGACTGGGATGAAGTGCGGCTTTTTAAAAAAAAAAATCCGCCCCTTTGAAATTTTTTTTTTTACAAAAGAAGCTTGAGAAGGAGACTTGAACCCAAGACCTCTATTCTCATAAACTAACCCCTCACCAAGTGAGATAGTAAAAGGATCATGTTATTTTAGAAAGGAGGAAGGGGGGATTATTATTGTTGTTGTTGTTGTTGTTGTTGTTGTTGTTGTTGTTGTTGTTGTTGTTGTTGTTGTTGTTGTTGTTGTTGTTATTTAGTGTGCATGCCTTTTCCTGCACAAAAAACAAAAAAAATGAGCAAAAAAAAACAAAATGCAAAGCCTTACGGCAGAATGTTAGATTCTCAGTTAGCCTTATCGGAAACTATCAATTTTTTCACTATTTCTGATTTCCCGAGATCGCACAAAGACACGGGGAAAGAGCATACGTAGCAAAAAAAATCCCTTTTTCATGTTTCTGATTTGTCGATATCCCACAAAGCGCACAACAAAGAGCATACACAGAGAAGAGGGTATAGATACGACAAATAAATAAAACCTTAATACAAAAAAAAAACCAAAATAAGCATAACTATTAACAAATATAATTGCAAAATAGATGCTTTATACCTCTAGATCTAGACTGACATAACTTGGCCAGCCGGAAAAAATTTCGCATGAAATGAAAGGCGTTCCTCACTGTAACAGACGCTCCAGACACAACCAAGTAGTTCTCCAAGCTCAAAAATGTTTAGAAATAGTAGATCTACAAAATGGCATTCACATGCGGCCAAACCGGCTTCGGATTTTGATCAACAACGGACGCGGACCTCAAAATAGCTCTGATACCATGTAGTAATTTATAGGGTAAGTTCCGTAGATCAAGAACCAAAGGTCATCAGTCACAAACAGATCACAAATCAGTACACCAGTATAATCACGTGGTTAAAACCCTCAAAGAGGGAAACAATCCACGCCTTGAGCCAACGCAGCCACTTCGGGGAATTTATTAATATAAAATAAAAGTTACATATGTTTCTCTCATAAACGGTTACTGGAAAAATGACCCTCCATGCTCTTTAAATAGAGATCATGGACCAATCGGGTGTTAAGCCATGAATCAAGTGCCATTAATACCGAGGTGAGAGATAACCGTCAGATCACTACAAATCGTGACCGTCGGATTATAAGTTACAAATGTACATGGTAAAGAAACACATTTTACCTAACTCTACACTAGACTAAGTTATTCTTAACTATTTCCTATGTGTCAGAATATCCTAACACTCTTTAAGCATGAAAAATATGTTGAGTTTCCCCTCTACCAGACTCGTAAAATTTAAACGATGAAGGACTTGTCACATGACGAAACCAAGTTAATCCTTCCTAGGACTCATTAAAATTACTAGGGTGGATTCATCCAAAGGGTAAACTTATATGCTAAGCATATGGTATCCTCTTCAAGCTTGCTATAAAAAATAAAGAGTTACTCGCTAGAAATAATGGGGAAAAGTGGAAGTAAACATGTCTTTTATTCTGTATTAAAGGCAACATGTCACTCTTGAACATGAAACTCATTTTCATTTCATGTCGGGTTTGGGTTATCCTTTCTTCGTCACTTTCCTTCCTAGGTTTGGGAAATCCATTTGCCTCTCATTCGATCACCTCTTGTTTTCATCATGACCTCTGATCCTGTTTTGATTCAAATGCTGCCAAACTCTAGAATTGTGTCATCGATATGTTCAAGAGAAGTCCAATATGAAAAATTCAAACCTCTTATACTTATCTGACCCTCTCTGCACAAATCTTGAATCACTTCTATCTACCTAGAAAAATCATATGTTTTGTGTCAATGATGTGGGAAACATTATGGCCCTCCTTCAACAGATCACTTCTTATCGACATCAACTCATTATCTAGGAAGTTGATCTAGAAACTCCCTTTCAGTACCTTGGAGCTTGTATGTGTCAATGGAAAGTTCTTCAGATTTTACAACAGGTTCACATCATTTTCCTTCGATCGAATGATTATGTAAGTGTTCAAATTAAACTCCCTTATTCACAGTTGTAGATTGTGTTGTCGTACCTTGAGGATCATCGTCATTATTGGTGGTTTCTCTCGTGTGTGTTAACATTTTATCTCATTGACTGGTAATCAGGTGGTTTCCACCATGTTCGAAATCAACACATCTATTCACATGGTTATATTCGTACATAGATCGAGATAGAGACGAAGACCCTGGATCCTATCTGTTTGGAATCTGGATGCAGGCTGCATGGAGTATTCATGATTATACACATGATCCCTTATATAAGGATGGCTACGATCATGCCATGGATCCATACATATAATCCTTTCTATTCTGATGGTTGCGCTCATGGGATGGATTCCTGTGTTATTTGATGCCTATTTAGTAGTTTCCTATCAGTCATATTTATTCAGAGATGTAATATACTGTATCATGTTTGATTTTAAGGTCTCCTGACTTTGGTTTTCCAAATTCCTTGCCTTAATTAAAAAATCACTTCAACCATCACTTCTCGTTCTGCTTTCATGCTTTAGGGGCATATGTTACACAATAATTTATCGCATTCCCTTTTCCCTATCTGAAGTGTCTTCCTTTATTTCACTCATGCCAAAAATGTCGCAAAGAGACAAACGCTATGAAACATGTTCACCATGAATAACATGCTCAAAACATCCCTGAATAAATGGAAAATCTATGCATTACAACATTTCTGGAGAAAGCTTGTAAAAAACCCTAATCTGCTGCCCCAACATGGTTATACCTTGTATGCCCTCGCGATTTTCACCCTGTGTATAACATGTAAACAACGCTGATAGTGTAGGAATTAAAGTAAAAATCTACATTGGTCCTCTTCAAGCAGGTTCTCCAAAAATGGAGCAGAAGTTTCGTCTACTAGAAGCCTCAAGAACGAAAGTATGGTATCATTTGGCTGAGGATTGGGTCGAGTTCTCCCATTTTGAGTCCTTAATCCTACCTTTAAGGATTTTCCCCTTAGGATTTGGACCTTCATCCTTCTTTTATGGATCCTTAACCTCTTCAGCTTCCCTATAATTGCATTCCATGCTTTCCCCAAATGGTTGGTCATTGTTGGTTTCCTTTCTAGTGCTCAAATGCACCTAAAAACTGTCAAAATTCCAAGGAGAAGGAGTGCTTGAAGTCTTTGGCTTGGAATTGGAATCTTGTCTTGAAGGAAACCTCCAAAATCAAGGCACCAGTTGTATGCTTCCCTCTTTAAACTTATCAATAATAAAAATCATGTTTTACTTTCCATGATCTTGTTAATGATTGATTTTTTAGTATGATACTACTTGATCTATCATATGGTTTACATTATAATGCAATATAATATGATTTCCCTGTTTGTCAGTGTTTGATCTATCTTGTAGGTATTCATACGTGAAGGAATAGCGAGGAGCGAGCTTGGAAGTAAGGAGATCGGGATTAATATCGACAAGCAACCGCATATGAGCGAGGTCGGCCATCTTCCTATCTCGTGTCATTATGATTTACGATATGAGAGTTTGCTTGATTTTGTATCATTTGTTACTATACCTACTCATTGGCCTAGAGGGATCGCCTCTATCCATAGAAGGGATTGCTTGGTTAACATATTTTGATTGGACTCGTTGAGTGAAATTTTTATAGCTATGATTTCATTGTGATTGTGTGAATAGAGACAAATTGTGAGCTAACTTTATGTTAGTTATAGATTTTTCCTTTGCACTCATCATTATCAAATCATAGTGTAAGCTAAGGGGTGGCATATTATTCAAAGAATGTATGTGCAACAAAAGGCTAATGTTAAGTGGAATGTCTAACATTTTAAATTAGTTGGTGAATATTCTTAAAGATGTTTGTTCTCCATTTCATCTGAATTGTCTTTTCCATTGTGCTCTTATGGATGTGTTATCTATCCTTTAATGTTGTATGTGTTTAGAAAATGATTCATTACATATAATTTTTTTGTTGGTTATTCTCATGAGAATGTGCCTTTTATGCATCACTTCTTAATTTATGGAATAATAAATAATGATAATATACATGCAAATTTTGACCAAGAAATTTGTCCTTAAAAGTGTACATAGGCATGGGTATGCTTATTTAATGTTGACATCTACTATGGAATTTACTACATTTAATTCTCCATGAGAAACCCTTATACATATTCCTCCAATAACAATGACATAAAATCCTCCTCTTGAATGAGTAGATCTGACAAATCCATCCTTTTGCCTCATGTAAGCTAGGATAAATAGGTTGACGAGAAATAATAAAAACATATGGTGGAGAATGAAGTAGGGTAGAATATTTTGAAATATGTTTTTACAAATCTAATCATAGCAAGGGAACAATTGGATCAATGACGACTATACAAAACTTGAGAGAGGGATGAAAAAAAGTAATCAAGAAGAAAAAAACATTCCATGTCTATCACATATGGAAACTAAAAATAATAATCGAAACACATTCTAGCTATGTATGATTTCTTCATATATTTTTGCACTTACCTATACATTCTACATTATGAAAGAAATTTTGGAAAAAAAAAAAGTTATTGTAGGAATTGGTAAAAACTCCATTATCGAGGTGTGTATATGTCCCACATTTGAGCATTAATGGTTTGATGTTAAATTAAGCTACAATTTTGATCATAGAAATCCTAGCCATTAAAATATTAAAAAAAAAAAAAAAACTCACAACAATATGTGATGCTTTCCATACATAGATTAAGTAGTTTTTCAAAACAATAATAAAGTAAAATGCAATACACTGATGTATAGTTAATATAAAGTTAAATTGATTTTTTGTTTTTATACATTTAATGTGTTCAATTTATCTTTTGGATTTAATGAAATTAATAATAATTATAGAGAAAAGTACATTTCAAATATAGATAAAAGTACATTTCAAATAAGTTATGCATTTTGATATATTAGATTTTTCATCATATCAAAAGATTGTTAGTTATATCTAGAGAAATCTCTTTTCATGAAGATATGAATTATTGGTAAACTTACTTTTTCTAATTTTTAATTAAAAGTAGTATATTTTTTTTAGGTTGGAAATTTTTATTATAATTTAGTTTTTAATTAATAGTGAGGATGGTTATTAGGAGATATTATTAAAAAAATGGATAGGCATGAATAACTTACTAACCCTAAGAGTTCCATAATACACAAGAATAATTTACTAACCCCAATTTCTAAAAAACTAAAGGAAAAATCAATGCTATATTTCATCTATCATTCATTAATTATAGATAATTATAGATTTTTAGAATGAATCAACCAAGTAATATTTAGTCATTTCAATCAACTTGTATCATCTAAGTGTTTTTTATTAAACACATTATAAAATAGTTCTTAGTAGTTTATAAACACAAAATCATGGAGGGTAAAACAAGTATAACTAAAAGATCATGAATCAAATTTTAATTTGAGCACTTGAATATTTTTGCACCTCCCTTGCATGAAGCACAACAAAAGTGTGTTGTTAATCCATTATGTACCACATAGTCATGGGTACAATGACTTTTCCTTAATTTTTATGTTTCATACAATGTGATATCATTTTTTGGAGTTAGGAATTTGTTAATGAATGACTCATAAAGTTTTCAAAATGTTTATATATAGTTAATTTTAAGTATGAACGAAGACATCTGCAAAGAATGTTAAATTTAGACATACAAGCTCATGTTTTAGGGTTCTCATTTTTACACACTTATTTTGTTTTTTTTTTAATGTATAAATATTCTCCAATAAATCCATACATTTAATCTCCAAATTACTAATTTACTACACCCTTTATAACAACTATAATTTTTTAACTTACTTATTTATTATATTTAACTCACTAATTAATAATACCAAACACAAATTTCTTAACTTACAAAATCCAAATTTCTTAAAACATAATTCAATCCAATCATCCTTATTAATAGTAATTAAAGTTTAATATTTTTGTTGGAAATATTGTCATTGATGGCAAAGGAGAAAAAAGGAGCAGCACCATAAATTATGCAAAAAGGAGGCAAGGAGCAACAATGTGCAACAATGTGCATTGAAGAGGAAAAGGAGCAACATTAGAATCATTTTATAAGGCAAAGGAGAAGAGAGGAGCAGCAAAGAGGCATGGAGCATCTTTAGAATTATTACTTAAGGCAAAGGAGCAACAAAAGAGGAAAAAGACAGTGTCATGCATCAAAGAAGAAAACTGTGCAGTGTAGGGTCAAGTCGTTCTATTCACATTTAGAACAGTAATAAAAGGAAAAGTGTGTAGCAAAGGTCAAGTCAGGTGTATGCGTATAGAATGCGCGCAGCAAATAAAAGCAATGAACGAGTGGGCCAAGTCGGGCTGGTTGTAAAACGTGTGCAAAACAGTGGTTCTGCATTCAGAAGATCGTGAATGAGTCGGGTGTTCTAGGTGCAACAAAAAAGAAATGAATAGGTGCAACCAAAGAAGCAAATGCGTGGAGTGAACGAGTGAGCCGAGTCGTGCAAATACACGTTCAGAACAGTGTTAGCGGATCACATATCGCAATCGAAGCATGCGGAATATCGCACAAACATAGAAGTTATAGAAAATGCGAAGTGCGATATGATTTCGCAGCATAATGACGTGGCAGATGATGTGGACCTGACCCCACAAATCAAAAATAAATCTTGATGATGTGGCAGATGACATGGCAGGTCACGTGGTAGTGACGTGCCACCCCCAGTGGGACCTGAACCCTTTATCCCAAATCGCATATTGCAGATTTCAAAGCTTAGAAGGGATATCACTCATGAACCACGTTGAAATGCCGAAATGCAAAGTGCGATAAAGAGCCCGGATGTGATACGCTTCAAAACCAAAGACTAAAGGATTTAAAGTCCGGTGTGGGACCCAATGAGATATTGCAAATCGCAAATCTCGTGAGGAATAATGCACAAGAACAATATCAGAATGCGAAATGCGATAAGAATACCATATGCGATGTAGTTTCAAAGAAAAGTTCTAAAGGATTTCAAATCCAAAGGTATAAGGTTTCCCTTTGAGAAATCGCATCGGAGAATGGAAGAGAAATATATAAACGAAGAACAAGAGAAATAGTCGAAACGCCAAAATGCGATTAAAGAATTGTGATAAAGCCTGGTGGGACCCTTCACATATTGCATATCGAGAGATTAGATGGACGAAGGCACATTGGATAAACAGGATTCGCCGAAGTGCGAAGTGCGATAAAGAGAGAAGACACGATGCAGATCGAAGCTAAAGCCTAAAGGTTTTCAATTCTGGAAATATGTGGTTTTCCTTTGTTAAATAGCATCAAAGGGCAAAGGAGGATTATAACATAGAACGTTGGAATTCTGAAATACGATAGAAAAGTGGATGCGATACAATCTTCAAAGGTAATGGAATATATTTTAAAGTCCAATCTTATGGAAGTTACAAAGGAAAGTTTGAACACGGCAGGAGACTTGGGTGAAACAACCCGACACTACGTGCAGAGATAAATAGCCGTTACACCTTAATAATAGAAAAAAATTATTAATACACAGAGAAAAAGGCAGAGAAATTTGAACGTCATGGTAATGAGGAGATCAGAACCTAGGTTGAGTTGGTCTCAGCAAAAACCTCCGGGGCAGAGTCTAGTGTTGAGACAAGGAGAAGGTTGAACGTTGTAGGCAAGAGAAGGAAGGCAGATAGGTAGAGTCGGAAAAAAGGAGCATATGGTGGCACTATTGGAAACATGCCAGCTGGGTCGAGTCGGGAAAAAGGCGTTTGTGTAGAACTGTTATAATATAACAATAGAAATAGAAAAGACAATGACAGTAGCAGAAAGGACAAATGCACAGCGAGCCAAGAGCTGAAAGGGCTAAGTGAAATATATTTGTTGTAACCATAAATGTGATTGAATTAATTATTTTTTATTGTATGTGATGCAAAGGAAAGTCTCCTTAGGCATAGGAAAAACTCCAATGGGTGTTGTAATGATTATTTCTGATGTAATAACCTGAACTGAAGTGTAAGGAATCAAATGGGTGGAAGGCATAGGGTCAGTCCTGTTCACTTCGAATTCCCTGTAGAATGCAAAAATTCATGTAGTTATCTATATTAAACATGTAATATAAGTGTGCATAGATAGGTTAGAGAGTAATAGAATGGAAGAGAGCTGAAGAATTTAAGAGAGTTGTAGAATGGGAAAGAGCTAGAGAATGTGAGAGAGCTGATAAAGATGCTATGCATATATGGAGTTGATATGAAGAAAATTTGAAGGCAGAGAGGGCAGAAGTGAAGGTGAAGGAAAAGAGAGTTGACATCCACATAAACCATCATTTTACTTTCATGTTGAGTGAGGGGATTGTAGTCTCCTTTCAATTTGTAGCTTGATAAATTTCCAGTTGGAGCTGGGTGAGGTAGGAGCCTCTTGTGGGTTGTAGCCTACAGGAAGTACATGGGAGTTGGTGCTTCTATTTCAAGTTGTAGCTTGAAAAATGTCTAGTTGTAATTGGTTGAGGTAGGAGCCTACTGTGGGTTGTAGCCACGTTGTAGCCTGCAGAAAATATATGGGAGTTGGATCTTCCTTGCAAGTTGTAGCTTGCAGAAATTGAGGTAGGAGCCTCCTATAGCTTGGAGCCTACAGAAAACCAGTTGTGAGAGGGAGTAGGAGCTTGCCTTTGCATCACAACAATAATAAGATGTGGTTTTATCCCTTATGGGTTTCCACTTATATTTGTGTCCATGTCCATGATTATATGTGTTGATGTGATGTGTTAATCTACTTATTACTTGTTGTTCACATATTCAGTCTGCTGATCATTCTTTATTAAGCTGCTTATGAAATGACTTGTTAATGAGTTTAATGAAAAGAATTTTAATGTCCATGAATGAACTAAACTAATTCACCCCCTCTCAGTTTAGTAAAGAGTTCATCACTTTTAACCACCCACCTTTCATTTCATTTATAAATGACGAACTTTCTCACCCTTGATGATGGTTATTAATTAAATCCAATCCTCCTTATTAATAATAATTAAAGTATAATATTTTAACCACCCACCTTTCATTTCTTTTATAAATGAAAGAACTTTCTCACCTTTGATGATAATTATTAAAATAATATATTCTATAATATCAATGGGCTTTTGATTATGGTTATAAGCTACTTTTCAAAAAAAAATGAAAGGTATTAAATATTATGGTGTTGTAACACATTTTCCCATTAATATTAAATTATTATTTGTGTGAATATATATTAGCTAAAGAAATAATGATTTTGTATGGAATTTCGTGTTTAATTATTAAAAAAAAAAGAAAATTATCTATAAAAATGGATAAATATCACGAAATTTGGTGCAGGGAAGGGGGTACTAGTGAGAATTAATAGTAACAGGTTATAAATTCTCACTTTGTTCAATTATTATTGTTCATAAAAAATATTGAAAAGCAAACTCTTGCTGATATTACGACGTATATACAAACATTGCAATGGGAGATGCACATACAAACATTGCAATGGACGATGTACATACAAACATTGGAACCGTTGTGAAGGTGATCACCCGAATTAAGTGTGATAGAAATCAAGAATTTGCAACAGTGTATGAAGGTTTTGATCACCAAACATTGCAACCGTTGTGAAGGTAATCACTCGAATTAAGTGTGATAGAAATCAAGAATTTGCAACGGTGTGTGAAGGTTTTGAACACTAGAAAGTTTGGGTGATGACATGGGAATTGTTGTTGCTTTTCTTATTCATTACAGTGCCCCAACGACAGAACCGCAAGGCTGAGGTGGCATTATGTTGATGGAGAACTCGAGAGTCTTCACCATGCACATGCTCCTGCCACTCAACATGATCATCAAAATCTTAGAAAATGCCATGGATCGTATTCTGTCGAGCATCATTGATGGGTCATGACCATTCAACTATCCTTGCTGATCTGCCTCCTCTATTCTCCTCCCACCAGCGAAGTGATCATCTCGTTTCGCAGGTGTCTTCCTTTGTTTTTTTTTTAAATCAAGCTACGCCCTTTTCGACGAGGAAGAGCATCGGCACACTCACCATCCGGTTTACTGTCTTACGGTAGACATGGAGCGCACAAGAGCTGCGACAATGGCAACCTTAACATGCCCTCTTTGCAAAAGGGGTTTTTTCCCGCTATGGAAACCCTCACCACAATTTTCGCCCACGGCCACATCAAACGCAGCTTCTTAATCTTTCAATTTTCTCTTCTGATCCGCCTCCAACAACGGCTCCCACCACCGCAGAGCACTTGTACAGTACACAAATCTTCTCTCCTTTTGAAGCCAACGTGATAAAAATAATGTAGTTCGTTAGAGCCAACGTGATAGCAACTTTCTTATCATGAAAGCATTCTCCGTTTGCAATATCAGAAGCAAGAGAAGAAACATAAAATTTTCTGCTTCTGCTTGTGCGCTGCCTCCTCCGTAAACCAAATCAATGCCTTTTGAAACTGGCTCCTTCACTAGCTCAACGACAGCATTTTGATAACTACTTTTCTTCTTGGACTGCTTTTGCAGAACACACAGACTTGCAGCTGTGTGCACTCAGCTACCGCGTCTCGCTCACCTAAATAAGTAATATACCTTTGCCTGCTACTCACGTGCTGATAGAAATAACTAGAATTTATGATAATTATTGGTCTTCGATCCACGGGCTCTTCTCCACGCCGTGCCACGCTCCTTCCACGGCCACAACTAAACATAACATCTTCACCTCTGCGGAATCGATACCATCTGAGGCTTTCTTGCAGAGACCATATCACACTCCAACACGTTTACAATTGAGCACACGTGATGTAGCTCCAGCAATCCCAACTACAATCAACACATTCAATCACCTGCAATGCTCGATCACTCAATCACTCAACGATCTCAATTACACACATGCCTTTGATCCTGTGCTCCGATAACATGATAGAAATAACTAGAATGACAAAATTACGGAAACACAGTCATATATTATTCACAAATGGTGTATGTGCAAACACACTCACACACGGATTTACATTCAGATTATTCTATTAAATAGAGTTTCTGAGATCCAACTTATTCCTAAATTAGACAGAGAGAAGTTGAGAGAATTTCTCAACCATCAAACCAATTTCTCAAATATGGAATGTAAGCATTAACTCCAACACCATATGCATATGTATTTTAAATTATATATGTGTTAGTTTTGGCAAGGAAATAATTCAATGCCAAATGGAAATATATTAATCGGTTCCATATTCTAGCGTAGAGCTTTCAGAAATGGATTCTTGTTCGGTTATGCCTCCATTCTGCATGGGAGTTGTAACTGCGACAATAACTGGGGATGTACTGTTGAAATCTCAATGGAAATTTTCAGAACTTATAAATTCTTTCTTAGTACTTTCTGCATTCTGCACGGGAGCTGTAACTGGTTATTTGTGCATTCTGCATTAGATTTGTAACTGTGACAATCACTGGGGATGCATTGTTACAGATGTGTTGGAGTTTTGACATGGAAATAATTCAATGCCAAATATAATATAATATATTCACAGCTCCATATTTATAAAAAATTTGGGCACCAGTACTAACAACAATCAATATTTTTCAATGAGAGAAGGTGGTTTGGCTCTTTTTGAAATCAGAATTTATAAATTAACCATAATTTTGAGAAGTTATACATTCTCTCAATTGAAGAAAGAAGTAAACTCTTCTTATCTGATAGCTGAGAAGGAACGATGCGTCGAATTTGCAACTGGCAGCTGCACGACTCATTGCGCTCAGAGGCACATTCTACAACCCAGTATGACCCGGATGTGTAAGCATGTCTAAAGCCAAAATAAATAATATCGGCTTTAAAAATAATTTACATAAACATATAAATAAAAAATTAAAATAAATTTAAAATATGAAAAGTTTTACCAACACTTAAAAGAAAGAGATATGGTAAATAAATAAAATCTCTTTTTATACTTACTCAGCAGACATGGTGAATAAATATAAATATAAATAAACTAGAGGTATGGTAAATAAATAAAACCTTTTTTTATATTTACTCTATAAAGCTCTTTATATTTACAAAAACTCAAAAATAAGTTCTAATTAGGTGAAACCTATGGGCCAAATACCATGGGACAAATTATTATTAACACCATGGGCAAAATACCATGAACCAAATACCATGGACCAAATTAATAATAATACCATGCAAAAAAAACATTATCAACCCTAACATTAATATTAAAATATTAATATTAATATTATTATTGTTATTATAATATTAAAATTATTGAATTTAATATATATATATATGTGTGTGTGTGTGTGTGTGGTAGGGAAGAACAAAGACATACGATAGAGTTGGAGAAATAAAGGGAGTGACAAGGGAGAGACTGAGATAAAGTGAAGGAGAGCGGAGAGGAGGAATGAAGAGAGAGAGAGGGAGAGGAGTGAGAGAGGTAGAGAAGGGTAAGAGAGGGGGAGGGAGACATAAAGATGGAGGTGGGAGAGAGAGAGAAGGAGAGAGGAAGGGAGAAGGAGAAAGGATTGGAGGGTAGAGAGACAGAGAGAGAGAGAGAGAGAGGGAGGTAGGAGAGAAAGGGAGAGAGATGAAAGATGAGAGGATGAGAGAGTGAGGGATGAGAGACAAAGTTGGAGGGGGATATAAGAAGAAAGACATAGAGAGTTAGAAGTGGAGTGAGAGGGAGTGACAGGGGAGAGATGGAGAGAGAGTGTGTATGTTTAGGGGTGAGATAAAGAGACATATAAGGAGTGATGGAGACAAGAGGGGAGAGAAGGAGAGAGAAGAAGAAAAATAGGGATATAGTAATAGAGTTGGATAGAGATATAGAGTGATGGGGAAGAGAGAGGATTTGAAGGCAGAGAGAGAGAGAGAGAGCGGGGTGGGGGGGTGAATATAGAGGGAGGGAGGTGATAAAGGGAGAGAGAGGAAGGACGAGAGAGAGTACTTGAGAGAGAGGAATAGAGTGATGGGGGAATATAGATGATTATAGGGGAAAGAGTGAGTGATGGGGGAAGAGAGAGGGAGGTAGGAGAGAAAGGGAGAGAGAGAGGAAGGAAAAGAGAGGGGGCTTGAGAGAGAGGAGGAGAGAGGGAGGGATAGAGAGATGGAGTTGTAGGGGGAGAGAGGGAGGGATTGAGAGATGGAGCTGAATGGGGAGAGACTGAGGGATAGAGAGTTGGAGTTGGGGGGGGAGATAAGGATGGATAGAGAGATGGAGATGGACGGGGAGAAAGGGAGGGAAGAAGAAATACATAAAGAGTAACAAGTGGAGAGAGTGAGGGAGTGACAAGGGAGAGATGGAGAGAGAGTGTGTATGTTTTGGGGTGAGATAAAGAGACAAATAATAAGAGATTGAGAGAATTTGGGAGAGAAGGAGAGAGAGAGGCATATAGTTACAAAGTTAGAAGGTGAAGAGAGAGAGAGAAAGAGAGAGTGAGGTGGGAGATAAAGGAAGAGAAATAGTGGAGACAGGTAGGGAAAGAGAGATGGAGATGGAGGGGGGGAGAGAGGGAGGTAAGAAGAAATGCATAGAGAGTAAAATTTGGAGAGAGAGAGAGAGACATAGAGAGAGAGAGAGAGGAGTGATAAGGAATATGGAGGGAGAGCAAGAGAGGATAGCAAGAGGGAAGAGAGAGATAAAAGCGAGGGAGAGGAAGGGAAGGGGAAGAGAGAGAGAGAATGAGGGAGAGGAGGAGGGAGTGATGGATAAATATATTGGAGAAAGAGAGTGTATGTTTTGGGGTTAATATAGAGAGACAAAGGGAGATAGAGATATATATGGAAGGTGAAGAGAAAGAAGAGATATATGGAGACAGGTAGGGAGGGACAAAGATATTGATAAATATGGAGTGAGAGTGTTTGTGTGTTTGTGGGGGTGAGATAAAGAGACAAAGAAGGAGGGATGGAGGGACATATAGATATATATGGAGGGGGGAGAGAGGGAAGAATATTTCTTACAATAGATGTATTGATATAAGTTTCGATGGTGATTTGTAATCCTATTTGATTGCTTGCACTAGATGCATTGATTTTAGTGTAGATTTTGATTTCTAATGATATTTGATTACTTGCACTAGATGCATTGATTTCAATGTAGATGATTTATAATTCTATTTGATTTCTTGCACTAAATTAATTTATTTCAGTGTAGGTGGTGATTTCTAATCCTATTTGATTGCTTGCACTAGATGCATTAATTTAAATGTAGATGTTGATTTATAATTATATTTGATTTCTTACATTGTATTCCTTTATTTCAATATAAATGTTTCTAATCCTATTTGATTTCTTGCACTAAATGCATTGATTTCAGTGTAGATGGTGATTTATAATCCTATTTGATTTCTTGCACTAGATGCATTGATTTTAGTGTATATTTTTGTTTCTAATCATATTTTATTACTTACATTAGATGCATTGATTTGAGTGTAGATGTTGATTTCTAATCCTATTTGATTACTTGCATTAGATGCATTGATTTATCTGTAGATTTTGTTTTCTAATCTTATTTGATTTCTTGCATTAGATGCATTGATTTCAGTGTATATGTTGATTTTTTATTTGATGTAATTGAATGTATGATGGTGCATTAGTTTTAAAGTCATTGGATTAATAGTGTGCATTGATTTTAGTGTAAGCCCAAAAAATTATTGACAATGTAGAACGATTTTTTTGTTATAATAACTAAACCTAATAATATTAGAGAGCAAAAGAGACAAGGTATGGTGTTTTCTACAAGAGTTCGAGCTAAATATTTAAATGGTTTAAATGATTTTTATTTTTACTTTATTTTTCATATAATCGATACGGAAAGATGGCAAAACTAATAAGGGTGACAATAAGAATAACAGAAGAAAATAGTTTGAGATTGATCATAATGAAGGCTATTTGTAATTGACTACATTCTAATTATTCACATTTTCTATCATTCAATATTATTACATTGTCACTTTGCATTCAGAAATTTTATTTGATCATTTTCCATTATTAAAGTTATTTTACAATATTTATCATCTCAACAAATTGAGGTAACTAAGAAAATTTAAAATTAAAATGACTTGATAAATCTCAAACATATTTAGCATATTTAAAATGATTATATTAATATTATATGTATTTACATATTATTGATAAAATTAATCTTATGTTCCTCATATTATCGATAGATTTTCCTTGGCCGCACACGACTAAAACTAGCCTAGATCCATCTTAACTACGGATCTATCAAGCGCCGAGAGGGATCAAATCTCTAGAAGTGCAAACCTTTCCTCAAGGTTTGCACTCAAAAAAGAGGTTTGCACCTATAGATATTTGATCCCTCTCGCTTAATAGATCTATAGTTAAGATAGATCTAGGCTAATTTAAATACAGTGAGAGTATATTATACTACATTACATAAAGTTAAGATTAAAAATTCTGAGAAAATTTTTATGTCAAACAATGTAATTGAAATCCATTGTTATAAAATTATGATAAATGTTGTACATAACATCTCCATACCTATTTAAAAACTTTTACAACCTTGAAATAAATATAATATATTTGTCAATATTGAACAGAAACGCTTCCAATCCGTTTACAATGTTGGAAAAAGGAAAATAACATATTTGTGAACACTATGTGATTAATTTTTTTTTATTCGGAAGATATTTTTGTATTGGTTTAAAGAAGAGAAATTTAGATAAACAGAACATAGTTAAATATTAATATGTGATTGGAAATACTATAAATTTGTTTTTTTTTAAGATTTGATTTTTTAAGGAAATAAATAAATAGTTTAAAGACTCAAAAACTTATGTCAAATTAAGTTTCGAAAAATTGAATTATCATATGTTCTCCCAATATTTTCAACTGATGTGGAAGAAAGAAAAAGATAAAAGGATATATGTATTGTTTGAGTGAGTTATGATATAATTGGTCTTTACTATTGATTTCATATAATATGCTTTTCGCTATTTTCAATTGCAAGAAGAAAATTAAAAAAATTACTTGTGGTTTGAAAAGTGTTTTCATGTTGCCAAACTCCATCGCAGCTTTTCTGCGTGGAATCGTTGGGGAAAGGCAACATTATGTTAAATAAAACATAACATGAAAAATGATGATTTATGGAGGATTCGTGACGGTGATCACAATTCTGTTTTCTTTTCTCGACTCAATTTATAAACTCCAAAAATCGATCACACTTTATACATCTATTAATTTATAGACTCCAAATTTTTTATTTTCAATATATATATACACACGTCACAACATAATACAACATGGCTTGGTGTGCCATCCATTTTAGAGGTTTGATTGAGAATGCAAAACTACCAAAAAGTTAATTTTTAAAATGTGTGTAATTTCACTCAAAATTCTTTTATAATATTTTTATTAAAATTAAAATATTAATTTTATTATATATATCTATATCTATATATATATATATATATATAATTTTAAATACGTTTTTTCTTTTTTTTTTAATAATATAATATTATATTTTAAATATAAAGACTTCAATCATAAAGATTTATCTTTATTAATTTTTTGATAGATGTGAATGCCCTTAACTAATATGAACCATCAAGTGTTTTATGTCTTTAGGTATTCCAACAAAATGCTTTTAACTAATTTGACATAAAAAAATTAATCAAACTCATAAAATTTCACATAACAAGTACCACCACTTAAATACAAAATCATATATATAATCAAGGAGGAAAATGATCACAATTTTGTTGATGACACTTGAAATATATATAAATTTAAATTGCTAAAAAAACAAAGATAAAATTATCTTCACATATATGTGGGATACACAATGCTTCCAACATTTTGATATATATATTATGGAATATTATAGTGTCACCAATCTTAAAAATCTTCATAAAATATATTGACACATTTTTTTTATGTGCTCATGGATGTCTTTTATATTACCAGGACTGCATATATGAAAACAAAACATAAATTATTAAAGAAAAGTTGAATGGTATGCCAAAACATATTTTTTTTTTGTGTTGAAACTACATATATTAAAATCAATAATTATTTGAATATTTTGAGTCATCTAAGTTATAAACCATTTAAATTTGAGTTGTCACTATTCACAAGTTTGAAGACTTTATGTAATTTGTTATAATATATTATTTGAAAAAGTTGGTAGTATGATTACTTCATTAAAACATTTGATCAATTATGAAGTGTAATTTATGTTAGCGAAAATATGAAAATGTATTCCTATAATTAGGAGAAATGATAGTTTAATATGCAAACTAAATTGAATATTTCAATGGATAATTAGTCACAACATATCTTATAAAAATAAATTATACTATGAAATCTATACAAAGAGGGTTAATTTCCTTATATGTATGTATTTATTAGTTTTTTTTTTACTTATGCATATAATACATAATATGTGGAAAATAGACATAAGAAAAATACTAAAACAAACATAACAAAAGAAACACTAATTCATATGACATGTGAAGGAATTAATTGTGTTTATCTACAAGTATGCTATCTATTAATTTAAATTTAACAAAAATTTTTATAAACATTCATAAAACAAAATAACAATTGCAATAATTTATTTTCTTTGAAAAATATAAGTAATGATGAAAAATATTATTTAGAAAACGAAATTTATTTTCAAAATCATATTTTTATTCCTAAAAATTATAATAAAAAAATACACAATTATAGTAAGGTCATTGGTTTAAATCTTATAATTTTTTTTAATTTTATTTTTAAATTTTAATTAAAAATATAATGTGTATAATGTATTTAATTGAAGTTGAAAATTTGTTACTATTGATAAATGAATTAAAAATATATATATAACTTATTTAAAAAAAAAATAACAAGCTCAATAAATTTCAAACATTTTTGTAATTAACTTTCACAAGTTTTTTCTCAAATGGGGTGTTCAACATGAGTGAAGGTGGGGGGGTTAAGAGGGGGGAAGGGGATGGGGCTACCACCATCCCACTTGGCCACATGATTGGGGATGTGACAACACACCCCCTTAAATGCTTAGCTATGAATGTTGGCTGAGGAAGGGTATGGTCCTCCTCAACGTTCTGACACACTGTAAACAATGTTTGATTTGGCCAATCCCAACCTCTATCAAATGTGCCTCCACTGGGATCCATATTTGATCTCTCCTCACATGACCTAGCCTTGTGCTACTAAGGGCGACTTGATTCCATTGAACATTGAATTCAATGAGGTGGCCTTAAATTTTAATTTCACTAAGTTCAAAAACACTCTTGATCAACTCACTATACAACTTGATATAAGCACCAACTCCATTTGTTTGCAAGCACCAACCCATTGGAGTCATCAACCCCCTCATATTTATAAGAACCAACCTGAAGGAGACATCAAGCCCATGATCTGCAAGCACCTACTTGCTCTTCAAATCAGATCTGTTTTCCATTCATCTTCAATCTCAGACATAAGGATCATTTATCCTGAGATCATATAACCAACAAATAAAAATTTCAGATTTGCATGAATTATCTAACCTTGCCTCTCCAACAAACTCTCCTTTTTTGTTCTTTGACTTAAGTAACTCTTTACCATATCGCTGATACTTCTTCTCAAATTGACTTATGGACACTGGTTCTTTTCTAGGAGAACTATGCAATTAATGAATTAATTCTTGAGATCTTTGTTTTCTCTCATACATAGTAGCTCCAAATTTCAACAAAACTATGTTGACAACATCAACACAATACACTTTTGCTTGTTCTCTCATACATTTAGTTTGGAACTCATATCTCTTACCTTTCAATCAGACAGACTTACAATGTTTTATGCCTCGAACACAGTTTCCCACGTTGTGATCTACATGGGAAATTCCATTCTCATGTCATTCTTTTTTTTATTTATAGATGCTAGCGTCACATATTTTTTTGATTTGCACTTCTTTAAATTTCAACCCTCAAGCAATCTCAACCAGTGATCTTGATCGAGAAATTTTTTTGCTCAATTAACTTGCACAAGTTTTAACACCCACTATATGGGCGAAAGGGTGATACCAAAGTCTAGGTTTATGGGCCAATCAGAGTGATTTTTCCCCTGTTGAAAATATTTATAATTTTCTTCAAGTGTGGGGTTAAACTATTGAATCCCAGGTAGGTTCAACCTCAAACCACGTCACTTTTATATAATAAAGTGGCATCCATGTGTACTTAATATGGTCCCTATGGCCTTGTCGCACCAACACTATGTAGTAGTATTAATTAATTCAACCCTAACAAAATCTAGGCCTACAAAATTGTGCAACCTCTTTGAAATTTTCAAGCCCCCACAATGCACTTAGAAATTATGCATGGCTCCTCATCACTGACAATGGGAACCACGACATTAACACTTATATTTGACATCCAACATCAAGGTTTCTACTTCTCTTTCATGTTGCTATGGATTGATGGCTAATGGGACCAATTCCCACAATATTTAACCTTTATTAATGTGTGACTTGTGTTGATAATTGTAGGCTTAACGACTCTCTTGGATCATGAGTGTCACGAATCTCTTTGAGACTTAAATCCAAACCGAAACCCCAAGGCAAAATTCTCGAGAATTGATATAACCCTAGGCATTTTTGACATTCTCTTTGTGACCGATGGTTGTGGCCATAGGCTTAAGCTTCTTAGATCTCTGAGCTTGGAAGTATCTTTGACACTAAAATCAAAAGAAAATCCCTAAGAATGAATTCATGAGAACTGATAGACCATTAGGAAATTCTGCCAAGCTCTTATGGCCAAGGGTTGTGGCCATAAGATTAAGATTTTGAGATCTCAAAGGTAGGATGTCTCTTTGACACTAAAATCTAAAGAAAACATTTGAGACCAAATTCTCGAGATGGGGTTCACTGCCACATCACCTATCATTGTGCCTGAAACATCACCTACCACTTCCACTAAGAACCTTCCATTTGTTTATCTACTCAAATATGTTTTCCATATTTCACTTGCAAATTTTTTCATTTGACCCTTCAAAAGTCTTGAATTCACCTTCCACATGTCACCCTCACAAGCTACCAAATCGACATATGAGTCACGCCACTTCCACTCTACATGTTATGTCATTTAATCCTAGCATCCTCGTTATATAGGGTTAACTTTCTATGTTTCATCAAGAAAAAAATTTGGCATCAGGTGTGGGTGGGGCCTTTCCTAATTTTGGTATGGGACTGGGGGAGTGCAACCAATCACATGTTGCGACATTACCAATAGTAAACCACAATGGTTTGCACCACAGTGGAGTACCATCCAATTAAATTTTGGATGAATTTAGGCCCCCTCCTATCATTGAGCTACCCAAGAAAACTAATTCAACGACTCTTGATATTCTCCTTAGTTTCTATCTATAAGGAAATCTAGATCCAACCTAATGCCTAAGTGGTTGCTTCTGTGCAACCCCAAACAATTGAATGCTCAGATGATTTTGTGCATACTAGATGGCTTGAATGCTTAGATGCCTTGGTGCATCTTTGATGGCCCAAAGTTTTGCAAAATTCTAGATGGGTATACTTGTTAGATTGTCTTACTAAAAAACATTATTTTAATGCATTCATTTGGGACTTAGAATAAATTTTATATACCATTGGAAATATATCTAAAAGGGTTATAAAATTAGACACTTTTCATGCTCATTGGAACAAGGAAACTATAGGAAATGTCCAATATCCACTTGAACTTTCCATTAATAACAACACTTGACATCAATCTACCAACACATTCAATAATCGCCCCCTTTTGCATTTATCGCAACACCACCAAAAAAACTCTTGTCATTTTAATGAAGGTGGATACTGGTGGCCACCCACGCATTCCACCGAGATCATAGCATAGTTTCCTATTAGGAATTTTTTTTTTTTTCGGCATAATTTCCTATTTTTCTAGTTTTCTATTTTTTGCAATTTTAAGGTCCTGAACTTCTGGAGTACTTTTGAGGTCCTAAACAAATTTTTTTGGGGAAATGGGTGAATATGAGTCCATGACTCACATGTGTGATCGAAAATTGTTCTCTTCTAATAAAAATTTCTAATATGTTGTCATGTGTGCCAAACAAATATCATATGCCAAAGTTACAACCCCGTGAAGTTAACGGTCCAACTTACCCCATCAACGCACATAAGCCTTTGGCCCTTCATCTCCTAGGGTTATGGTTTTGTATGTTTAGGGTTTCTAATTTTTTATTCATTATTAAAAGGCCTTGGATCCTTATTGTAGCATAGTTTATGAAGACGCATAGCCACCAATTCTCTATTGAGAGATAAGATACCACCATTCAAGCTAATTTTCTTTCATTTATACTTGTAAGAAATTTGAATATGTTTATTTATTAAATGAATTTTAGCTCCATTGTATATCTATGCTTGATTTTAAATTTGTATTTCATTTCATTGCCTTCTTAGATTTAGAGTAGTTGTATCAGAGCGATATGATATTTCTCTGTTTTTCTGTGCATGTCCCCAATGAGGTCAGGGTATAAGGATTTGGGACTCAAATCGCTTGAGCCCTTGCAAAACTAGCCTCATTGACCTAACAAACTCCCTTGGTGTAAGAAAATAAATATTAGGGAGAAAGAGATACTATCAAATTGTTGCTCGAAGAATCCCTTAAGTGATAAAGGACTGAGATCATGGATAACTTTTCCCATATCCTTCAGGGAATACCAATAGTCGATGCATATTCATCTAGAAGCCCCTTTGGAGGCACCACCTGCTTTAAGGTACAAGTTAATTTTGATATTCCTATGTTTGAAGTCTAGATAAATGCACATGCTCTAAATAAATGGTTAAATATTTTGGAAGGATATTCTTCAGTCCATAATCTTTCCAAGAGAGAAAAGATTAATTTTTCACTACTTAAGGCCACCCCCCATATCAAGGATTGGTGGGAAACTTACTGTGAGCAAATGGTCATGGAGGAATCCCCATTGTTTACAATCACACCCCTCTTAAAAATATTTTTGGGTTTTTGTTTAGGAATATTATTCCCCGAGTTGAAGCAATGAAGACAAGTACATATAATGGACCACACTATGATAGGAAAGTGACCAAGGGTTTCTAGATCTCACAAATATCTTTCATACCTTACACATGAAATTGGGTATCAAGGACTCTAAGAAACATAAGGTGCTCAAGTACCATGTTTGTATGCACAAATACATTAAGAAAAAATGTGTTTCCTGGACATCTCCTCACTTGGTGCAATATATCAATATGCTGTCAAAATTGAGTAAACATTTAAATAGAAGCGAGATTTTGGATCTACGAATCTAAAAGCTAAAAGCTTTGGAGATAGAAATAGGTTTTGATTATGAGCTAGAACTTGACTAGGGGAAGAAAATCATTAATGTAGAACCTAGTGCCATAGTTGCCACCACCAAGGTCAAGAAAAATGAGCCCAAAGTTTCAGAGGAAGGTGAACATCTATTCCACTCACATATGTGGGTGAAGGGTGCTCCACTGTGTTTCATTATCGCTAGTGGAAGTGAAAAGAAACTCATCTTAGTATAGATCATTAAGATATTGTGCCCGTCAATAACACCACACATACAACCTTACACCATATAGTGGCTCCATCAAGGGTGAGATATCCACATCATTCAACAGTACCACCTGCCCTACAACATCAAGCCTTTCACAGATGAGGTATTGTGTGATGTTGCTAACCTAGAAGTTTGTGATGTTTTATTAGGCCAACCATACTTGTGGAGGTGTCGTGTTGTGTATGATTCCATACCTCATACTACAATTATTACTTTGGGAAGGAAACTATATAGGATACTAGAGGTAGCCCCACAAAATCCCATTTCTTTAATCTCTGCTAATTAATTAGTAAGGCTATCTCCGAAATTGGGAATTTGTTTTTTCCTAATTCTCTCTCAAAATAAGGGGAAGATCATGGCCACATATATATCCTCTAGAAAGGGCTCCCCCATGCAACAAAAGCAAGTGGATAAGGTCGTGGAAGAGTATAGGGACATTTTCTCCTCACCCAAGGGGGTACCTTTGCACTGTTAGTTAAATGATTCAATCTATATGACCCCCGACACATCTCTACCTAATGGGAAAATATACCACCAATTCCTTGTGGAAAATGAGGAAATAAAGTGGAAGATCCAAGAGTTGCTACAAAAAGGGCACATCTAACCAAGTTCCTCACCCCGTGGGAGCCCAATTGTACTCATATAGAAGAAGGATAGGACCTATAGAATATTCATTGATAATATGACTCTAAACATAATCATAGTTAGAAATGGATACACGATTCCATGGATTGATGACCTTCCTAATTGTCTCAATGGGCCAATTACTTCACCAAGGTTGATTTAAAGTCTGACTGTCACCAAGTTCCAATAGAACCCATGGATGTATGGAAGACCACCTTCAAGACCAAGGAGGGTCACTTTGAGTGGTTGGTCATGCACTTAAATTTGAAAAATTCCCCCGTAACTTCTATGAGGATGATAGATGAAATATTGCGACCTTTTACCAACTCGTTCATGCTTGTATATCTAGATGATATACTCATATTCAACAATAATTGGAAAGATCACTTGCAACATATTTTTCATGTCCTTCACACTTTGTAGTAGCAAAATCTATGTGCTAACCTGTAGAAATTCTACTTTGGCATGGACCAGGTCTAATATCAGGATTATATAATTGATGAGCAAGGTGTGCATGTGTATCCAACTATGATATAATTCATTTGGGATTGGTTGGCCTTGATGACTCTAATAAAGCTTCATAAATTATTGAGGCTTTATAATCTCTATCGAAGACTCATGTTGGGGTTCTCTCATATCACTTGACCCTTAAGTCAAGTTACCAAGGGCAGAGCAAAAAAAAAAAAAATTCTGGTCTGATTCATAATAGAAGGAATTCATTCAACTGAAACACTATCTTTTCTCTACACTAGTCCTCACCTTGCCAGACCTTTGAAAACCATTAAATATTGAGATATATTCCCCCAACTATGTTATTAGTGCAATTATCACTCAGTGAGGGCATCCATTGGCCTATAACACTGAGACACTATATGATATTATCTAGATATACCCCATTTATGATAAGGAAATATGTTACATCATGCATGCATGCTGACAATGGAAAAATAATATTCTAGGGAAGGATACGATCATCCACACTGATCACTGGCATATTCAATTTATGTAGATGCAAGGGAAGTTTCATATCGAGCGACATCAGAAATGGTACATATATCTGCAACAATTTCATTTGAACATTAAATACAAGAAGGATAGCACCAATCATGTCATATATTTCCTTAGTTGTCCCACAATTATGGCACCAAACACAATTATCAACTCTTGTGGGCACGAGATCTATGGATGGATGCAACTACATGAAAATGACATGGAATTTTATGCCACCTATTAGATGTTGATGATTGGAAAGCCAATTCCATATTTCCACCTTTAGGATGGACTGCTTTGCTACCTGGGGCACCTTTGTGTTCCTTCAAGCAAGCTGTCAACCAGATTTTTGAGGCACATTACAGTCGGGTTACGTGGCACTTTGGTGTGGAGAACACAGTGGATGTTTTGCAAAAGTATTTTTATTGACCAAAACTCCAACAAGATGTTGGAAAGTATATCATATTCTGCACTGCATGTGCCATTTCCAAACAAACCATTAAGAAGTAAGTCCCATACAATCCTCTAACCACTCCTAACCAACCTTTGGAAACCATCTTGATGGACTCTATGTCTAGCCTTCTTTCTACCGTGCATGGTAATGACTATGTATTTATGATCATTGATAAATTTGCTAAGATGGCCATTCTGGCTAACTGCAAGAACAATATCATAGTAGAAGCCACTACCAAGGATTTCTTTGAAAAAGTGTGGTTACACTTTGTTATTGCACAGGTCATCATATCAGATCAAGATAGAAAGTTCCTAAGTGCATTTTGGTAGAGCCTTTGGTCACTGTTGGACACCAAACTCACCAATTCAACTTCCTTCCACCCCAAGATTGATGGCTAGACATAGGTAGTTATAGGATGATCATGCACATATTGTGAATGTAAAACTACAGGCATCCACGAACATGGGATGAGAGTCTCCCCTATATCCAACAAAAATATAACATATCTCCCCATAGCTCAACTAGCCACAACCCCTTTCAAGTGGTTTTGGTATTTCAACCATTGTGTCCCATTGATCTCGCACTTCCCCTTGAAACTACCAAGGAATAATATGCACATGTAAAATCTGAAGCCAACAAAGCTACCAAGTTTATTGAATGAATTCAACACATATGTGAGCAAGTCTGAGATATATTTCACAAATCAAATTTTAAGTACAAAAAGTGTCGTGATCAACACCAGGTGCCACACAAGTTTCAGGTGGGATATAAGGTATGGTTACATTTGCAGAAGGAATGCCTTGCGGGGGGCCCATTGGAATCTTAGACCACTTTGATAAATACCCTACAACATCACCAAGGCTATGGGTGAAAAACATTTCGAGCTAGGTATCCCCCTATTCCTTAGCTTGCCCCTAATATTCATTGTGGGCTGCCTTCAGCCATAATTCACACCATTCTTGGACACATAAGATATTATCGAGAAAATATCACCAAAAAAGCTAAAATTAGATTGAATTAAACAGACCATAACTAATAAATCATGTAAATGTAGATTAAGAGCACTTGCAAATAGAGGATGCAACTATATTAGGTTGTCAAAGTAGGCCAACTCATGCACCAAGGCAAGTGGCACAACATGGACCAAGTCTAGTAGAAGTTTCCCCATCTCATGGAAGCACTCAATGCAAAGGGGAATATTACTTCATAAGGGGGAGGATTGATCCAAGTGGCTATTAGTGGCCAACCACCTATTCCACCTAGTTCACAACACAACTTCCTATTTTGAAATTTTTCTATTTTTTGCAGTTTTCATGTCCTGAACTTATGGAGCCGTTTTAGAGCCCTAAACAACATTTATTGGGGAAATGGGTAAATGTAAGTATATGAATAACATTTTCAATAAAAAAAAAATCTTCTGAGACAAACCATTCTAATGGGCTATCATGCATGTCAAATAGATATCTTATGCCAAATTTACAACCATGGGAAGTTGACGTTCCAACTTACCCCATCTAGACCCATAAGTATTTGATTCTTAATATCCCACGGTTAGGATTTTGGATGTTTATGGTTTCTCATTTTTTTTCATGATAAAAAATCCTTGGATTATCATTGTAACATAGTTCAGGAAGACACACAACCATCACATCCATTTGCAGAGATAAGCTACCCTTGAAAAGATGAATTTTGAATTAAAAGCAGGGGATTAGGATGAGAATATTGTGAGGGAAAATGAATCTGATCGTGTTCAGAAGGCTCGTAAAGATAGTGAGGACCTGACATAACCATCAACGAAGGATGAAGTGCCTCAAATTCTTGTCAAGTATCTGAATAGTGATATAAAACATATATATTAATTAATGTGAAACAACTATCACCGGATATACTGGTGGGAAAATGATAAGAAAAATGACAGTTAATATTATGTTCAGATGGACCGTTTCTGGCATTAGATTCTCAATTATAAGACAAAAAATGTAGGTTAGTCTGAAATTTTTTGGAAATGACTTGAAAAAAAGAATAATCTCCCTTGCATGATAAATATAACAAATCATTTCCTTGTAACTGGTTAAACATTGCGCTATCATCGTAATCACTCAAAAAATTGAAAAGGAATGTAAGAACAACAAACACCTAAAACCAATTAGGATACAATGAACGAAGAAGAATTTGATTCACAAAATAATTCATGCATTCACAAGCACACGAGAGGATTTTAGGTGCGATGAAGAAATAAATTAATTGTATAAAATTCACAAGAAATACCAAGAATTGACTATTTTGAAATGCATATGATAGACATGATTCCTTCAACTGAAGGTCATATTTGAAATGATAAACTTCGTAGTACCATTATTTTATGAAAGATACAAACTCCAAACTTGAGTTAAGTGCAAGAGCCTTACATGGAGAAGAATCAACTAAAATAGAATCTTGAATCTAATAAAAAAATGAATCTTGAAATTTCGGAAGACTATATTCGAAATACCACACATCTTTGAAGAAGGAATTTACATCCAGTGACACCATGTAAAGAAAATAATTTTGTGAGAAAAACCAGATTTGACTTAGTTAGGTGATCTTACCAGAATTGAGAGATCCTGACGTAACCATCAATAGAATTTGAAATGCCTCGACATCGTGACGAGTACCAGAAATTTCAATGATTATAAAATCACATGCTAAAGATTGAATCAGATCATGCATTATGTGAGGATAATTTCTCCCACTGATTTCAATGAGACCACTACTAACCGGATGGAGGCCACATTTTTCACTGATTTGATTGGATTTTACAATTTAAACAACCAAATTAATCAAGTCGAAAGATTCTTTTGATCGCAAATCTAGATATGTTTGAATCAGAGGAATTTCATGTGCAACTTAGTTTGAAGAGTTTTCTTCATGCAAAACAAGAGATGATGAGGAATGGAAATAATACTCAATGATTTGATTGTTTCCTTTTTCATCATATATAACCTCACTACTTACTCATCAAATGAATAACTTGTAGAGCATGGAGTATCTTCATTGCAAGTAGATGCATCGCAAACAGTAGAGCACAAGGGATAGTGAGATGAAGAGGAATTTTCTATTAGAACATATTATTTGACTGAATCATATTCTAAATCTTAATCTTTCAAATTAAAATCTTCTTGAGAAACCAAAATATTAGCTGATACACCTGTGAATTCTTCATCGCATACATCAACATATTCATTATCATTAGAATGATTACTTCCCTCCACTATAGATTGATTAAGAAAGTAAAATTAATTCAATTTAATACAAATACTATTTGATTTAAAATCATCCAAGAATGGAAGAAAATCATATTGATATGGGGGAATTTGAAAGAGAGAAGAAAGATAAAATTTTCCTTCACTTTTCTACTCATCTACGTATGTGACGTCATTTCCTTGTACCTGATCGCAATTTGAACCAGCAACTTGAAAATCATGAGAGTGAAGAAATATTTGGTGAAGCAGATTGATTAAGTGGATCATGGGACAAAGAGTCATGACATGTATATGATAGGGGATAACAGATGTCCCTTGAGGAAGTAACCATTTCAATGGAACTAGATTCAATACTGAGGTTAAGAGTGCTAATTTCATCTTGAAGAATGGAAGTATTATCCTTCACCCTAGGCTCCATGAACCATTCCAAGCCTTCCTCTATTGGATCTGGATCTGGATCATGAGAAATGTATAAAGGTTGAAGAGATGGATGAACCATTCAATTTTCAGATTTCCCAACCTCATCATTAATGCATAGAGGCACCGTGATTGGTACTGGAAAAGGAGGAGGGCAAGGAACCAAAGGAATAATAGGTTACTCCTTTGAAATTAGATATGTACCATGATTTACAAGAGTTTGGGAAGTAGAAACACCAGGAGGTTTAGATTCATTTTACAAAGAGATATGAACCAAATTCTCAAACTTTTATTTCAATAAATTCCAATCTGTGTCTTCTTCTAGAAATTCATAGAAAATGTGAAGGAATCGATGAAAAAACTCCTCAAATGATTCATTAAATTTCATTACTAATTGGTTTATTATTTTAAGAACATCCTGGCAATCATACTTATCAAATGCTAATTGAATCTCCTTGATGAGGTGTTCAACAGAATAAATGAAAGCGAGTGGTAGGGTATGACACAATCGGTTAACTTGACCTTCAAGTGCGTGGCAGAAAAGAATACAAGACACATCTTCACAGTAAATTTCATAGTATTCAAAGAAAATAATAAAAATAAATGCATGCTCGATAATGGATGTATCATCCTCACTATCAAACTTAAATTGCGACAAGTAATCAAGTTGTTCTACAAAGATGAAAAATTTACTAGGGGATAAGTTAGAGAAACATTTCAAGATTATGATTTAAGGCTGATCCATTTAAGATAAGACATCAAAAAAAAATGAAAGCAAATTATCATCCGGCCCTCCTTCTAGAGACATTTTTTGATGGTCATGGAAATCCATCAATGAATAGGGTCTCCCCAATGAAAAGTCCCAATTAGACTTCACATTGTTTGGTGTGGGAATGCCTTGTGGAATATTCAACTAAGGAATGTATTAGTGTTCTTCTACCGAAAGGGGAAAGAAAAGTGAGCCTTTTAAAGATAAGTAATGACTACTAATCTAGAAAAGACACACAAGATTATAAAGGTAAATGAATCGTTGGAAAAATAGCGAAATAGAGTCACATAGAATCAATTATTATTAAAACATATACAACATACCTTCAACAAGAAAAGTACCAAAGCCATCGAAATAGTTCAATTTCCTTAGTATGGATGAAAACAACATACATCAAAAAAATTAAAAGAGTAGTCTTACAATATTTATGACATATGCATGAAATAATGTTAGCTCAACGAGCTTCTAAATTAAGCAAAAGTTCCAAGATACATTAGGACAATGAACACTACTAACTCCAATAGTGGAGGGTTAGATCAACCACTTTCTCGTCTAAAAGAATTGTCTTCCTCTATAATGCCTAGTAGGAGGAGCTAAGGTAAAAAGTTCTTTACATGAGCGATGAGGGTGTATATAGAAAAAATGGGGTGATCATTCACCTCCCTTGTGACTCTTGCACTACCCTCATGACTGTTTGACTCTATGAACTTTTGACTTCCTACATGACTTTTCACATTACATGGATGACTCTTGGACTTCCAAATTACATTACATTTCTCTAATATTAAATTTATATAATCAAAAAATGATGTGGCACATGATGGCTCATGACATGGCATGACATGACACTGATGACATGGAATTCATGATGGAATGGCAATGTCAAGCCATTCTTTGCTAATGCTTTCTTTTTTTTTTCTTTTTTTTTTTCTGTATTCTTGATAGATGGAACATGCTCTTCTTCTTTCTCCTCCTCATGGCTGGAAGATAATGAGTCTTCTTTGTGATCTTTATCTTCCGATACTGTCACAATATATTGTCCCTTTGTCTCTCTTGATTGATCAACATGTTTTCGCAGCTTCAAATGTGTCTTCTTGCAAGCTCTCCTTCTCCATCTCCTTCATCAGCATCCTATCATAACATGATAGAATACCTGCAATTGAAAACCACTCACGAAAAAATGGCATTAGTCTAATAAAACCATTGTCTAAAATGCTTCATGGTAACCACTAATTGATATGGAAGCAAGTGGAAGACTAGGAAACAAGCTCAGGTATTGTGCAGTTGCAAAGCTCAAGAGGTCAAGGGCTAGGACTAAGCCTTGAGACTGTGGAATGTGCAGCTCAGGCAGGCCAGGGAAAGATAACTATGCAATTTAGGGGCTCAAAGGGTCAAGCTCGAGGCTTGAGCCTTAATGTTTTCCACTGTGAAGTTCTGGAGGGATAAAGGTCGAGGGATTGTGCATTTTTACAGTTCAAGGGCTCAAGGCTGAGGCTTGATGGTTGATATTGTGCAATGCACAAAGGATATTGACTGAAGGAAAGTATTGCATAGTTCTGGTGCTTAAGGGTTAGGACTGAGCACTTATATTACACAGTGTGAAGTTATGGAAGGCAGGTACCATAAATTGTGTAGTGTCAAGAGGAAAGTTCGAAGCTTGAGGACTGATATTTGTGCAATGCGTAGTTCAGGAAGGCTGAGTGAGGCCAAGTTTATCAGGTGGGAAATTTTCCAGATTTGGCTAAGTCTGGGATTAGTGAGACCAAAGTGAACAATGATAAAACCTTAGTATGATCACACACTTAGAATAGTTGATGACACAACATTTATCACTTCGAACACATGAACAACATAATACCCCTATTGTGATGACATTGCGACAACTTCCCCCAAGTGCGACAATAAAGGCACACTTTGCAACGACGGTGGAAACACTTGTGCAACTGTTCTTGAAACTTTGGGAATGAATGTGATGCATGTTTACATGATAATAATGACTCATTAGCACCAATTTTACCCCTTGAAACAAACCAAAGCTACATTTATGCGATGTATGATGTCTACCATGCCAAAAGACAACATTTGCGATAGTAAGAGGAAAGTGCAAATGACACTTGAAAAATGAGAATGACATTGAAAGTGGCACATGCCAGAATGAAGACAACATGAAAAAACACTTATTACAGTGAAAACAAGTAAATCAAAATTTTTAAACATGAAAATGACACTTACTAATGCGAAGGTGTGCAAGAGAGACAACTGGGAAAAATCACCAAAATAGAAGAACAATCGTAACCAAAAGTGAGATATTAACGATGAAAGTGCACACTAATTTTAAACATAGGTTGAACATTGCACATGCACTAACTTGATGGAAATGTTCCATACCTGTTCAAGATTGCATAAAAGAGTGTGCTCATGAACTTATTACAGACTGAGCATGTGTGGGTAGGTGCCTTTGACACTTATAGAACGAACATAAAGTGACTATGGAATGAATGATAACAAGATCCATGGTAGGCTCCAAAATTAAAGTGTAGACCAAAATTTGGAACAACACTTGGCGACACACTAGTAGAACTCCAACTTCTTTACCTTAGTATAATATTTTTTGCAGGGTCTAGTTTTTCAGGATGTATTGATTCATTATACAAATTACTTTGTCTTCCCCACTTAACCTAGTTATAGACATAGTCCCCTTCATATCTTTCTTGGTTAAACATAATCACAAAGGCAACCATACTGAAATGTTTTGAATTAGGAGAAGAGTAATGTTATTAGCGAGCTTTAGATTTTCAGAGTATAGCTTTTTATCTCTGGTGTTGCTCCACTGCCAGCAGACCTAGAAAATACCCCGACATAGTCACTTCAGGAACACAAACATTGCTCTGATACCAATGAGCCTAGACAATACCCTCGCAGAGTTTCTTGCTTCATGTCGCTGTGAAGGAATCCTTTCTCTTATTTCACCTTTAATTTTTTTTTTTTTTATAGGATTATGCATCAATACTTATTCATTTCATGGGGCAGAAGAGGGATCTTGACGTATTGAGACCAGAAGAGGTTGTTCCTTCAGAAAAGCATATATAGAACCTATGATACTAGTTTTTTCATTTTCATTTTCCCCTTTTCCTTCTCTACTTGATTGTATCAGCATGGAAAACAACGAAGCATAAAGAACCGAGCATAGAAACGAGGCTCCTAAAATGGATGTGAGTATCATGGTTTCACACAAATCTCTCCTTATGCAAGGATCATATTTTCCATCAAAACATTATCGACCAAAATGTATGAACAAATATGAATAAGAATGAATAAAGGTTAGAAAAATGTTGCAGTGTCACAATTCCCTCTTATTTCTCCACATTATATTTCGAGTCGAAGGGAACATCCTTCATGCAAAGTCTTATTAAACAAAATGAAAGAAGAGACAAGACATAACAAGAAAATAAAAATAAAAAGGACAAAGCACATAGAGGGTAAATAAAAACATGATGCAATACATGAATAAGAAAACACAAGAAAGAGTATAGAGAGTTATTGCAATATGGGTGTGCATGAGAAGACTAATATGCAGCGAGACCTACTCCTAACATAACTAGATAGAAGGTCAAGGTCAAGTGTAATGGAATTTCCAATGTAACCACCATAAATTCTCTAGACCTGGATACAAAAAGATATAAGAGATTAAAAAAAATATAAAACAACGTGCAATATAAAAGATAAGTTCTTGAATAACTTGAAGAAAAAATCGAAGGTATTTCATATCCACATCCACTACTTCTAACCAACTCACACTCTTACCTTTTTGATGAAGACTATAATTAAACAAACCTCAGAAGCTTCTTGCAAATGTATCTTCATCTGTACTATCCTCCTTAGTAAGCATGAGAATATATCAAAACTTGTTATTTGCGATAGAGCTTATGAGGTAATATTAATCCAATCACTCAACAATTGGATCATGAAATTTGAAACAATCCTCTTTAGAAACCTAAAATATTTGAAAATATGAATTTTGAATTAAAAGTGAGGGATGGGATGAGAATATTGTGAGGGAAAATGAATCTGATCATGTTCAAAAGGATCATCGGGATATTGAGGACATGACATAACCATCAGTGAAGGTTGAAGTGCCTGAACCACCTAACAAGTATCTGAATACTGAGATAAAGCATAAAGATTAATCAATGTGAAACAATTGTCATAGGATATATTGGTGTGAAAATGATAAAATGATTGAAAATTAATATTGTGATTAGATGGACTGTTTGTGGCATGAGATTCTCGATTAGGAGACAAAAATATAGGTTGTTCTGAACAATTTTTCAAATGCCTTGAACAAAAGAATCATCTCTGTAACATGATAAATATAAAAAACCATTTTTTTTGTAACTGGTTACAAACTGCACTAGCATCGTAATCATCAAAAGAAGTGAAAATGAATTCCAATATATAAAACACATGAAACCAGTTAGGATAAAATGAATGAAGAATAATTTGATTCACACAATAACTCATGCATTCACTAGAACTCAATCGGATTCTAGGCGTGATGAAGAAACAAATTAACCATATAACATTAAAAATAAATACCAGGAACTGACTATTATAAAATGCATCTGATAGACATGATTCCTTTGGACGAAGGTAGTCTTTGAAATGATAAACTTTCTAGTTCCATGCTTCTATGAGAGATACTGACTCTAAACCTGAGTTAAGTATAAGATCCTTGCATGGAGAAGAATCAACTAAAATAGAATCTTGGATATGATCAGAAACCAAATCTTGGAAGTTTGAAAGACTATATTTGAAATACCACACATATTTTTCAAGAAGGAACTTACATCCAGTGAAACCATGTGAAGAAAATTATTTTGTGAGAAAAACCAGATCTGACTTAGTTCGTAGATCTTACCAGAGTTACGAGATCCTGACATAACCATCAATGGGCGTTTAAGTGCCTCGACTTCCAGACAAGTCCTAGAACTTTTAAGGATTGTAAAATTTCATTCATAAGATTGAATCATATCACACATGGTGTGAGGATATCTACTTCTACTAATTTTAATGAGGCCACTACTAACTAGATGAAAACCATCTTTTTCACTGATTTGATCAGATTTTACAATTTCAACAACCATATTACTCAAGTTAAAAGATTCTTCTGGTCACAAATATAGAGATTTATGAATCAGAGGAATTTCATGAGCAAGCTGATTTGAGGAGTTGTCTTCATGAAAAACAAGAGATGATGAGAGATGGACAGAATACTCAATGATTTGATTGTTTCCTTTTTCTTCATAGTTAACCTCTCTACCTTGTGTCAATTGAGAAGTTAACTCATCGGATGAAGAACTTGAAGAGCATGCAGTATCTTCATCACAAGTAGATGCATCAGAAACAATAGATCATAAGGGATAGTGATATGAAGAGGAAGTTTCAATAAGAACATATTCTTTGACCAAATCAGATTCTAGATCTAAATCCAATATTCTTGAGAAACCAAAAGATCAGTTGATGCACCTAGGAATTCGTCATTGCATACATAAACAAATTCATTATCATTAGAATAATTTCCACCCATGACTATAGACTGATTAAGAAAATAAAATTCATTTGATTTATTACCGAGATTATTTTATTGGAAATCATCCAAGAATGGAAGAGAATCATCTTGACATATGGGAATTTTAAAGAGGGAAGAGAGATCAAAATTATCTTCACTTTTATGCTCCTCTACCTATGTAACGTGATTTCCTTTTACCTTATCACAATTTGAACCAACAACTTGAAAATCAGGAGAGCGTGAAGAATTAGTTGGTGGGGCATTGATCAAACGTATCATGGTACAAAGAGCCATGGCATGTAGATGATAGGGGATAACAGATGTCCCTTGAAGAAGTAACCATTTCAGCGGAACCAGATTCAAGATTGAGGTGAAGAGCACTATTGTCATCCTAAGGAATGGAAGGATTAGCCTTCACCCTAGGATCCATGAGTCATTCCAAGGTTTCCTACATCAGATATGGATCATGAGAAATGGATAAAGGCTGAAAAGATGTATTAGCCATTCAATTTTCAGATTTTCCAACTTTGACATTATTTCATAGAGGCACCATTGATATGAGAAAATGAGGAGGACAAGGAACCAAAGGAATAGTAGGTTCCTCCTATGAAATTAGAGATTTCTCATGATTTACTAGATTTGGGGAAGAAAAAACACCAAGAGTTTCAAATTCACCGTGTAAAGAGATATGAACCAAATTCTCAAACTTTTGTTTCAAGAAATCCAAATACATGACTTCTTCTGGAAATTCATAACAAAGGTGAATGAATTGATTGGAAAATTCCTCAAATGATTCATTAGATTTCATTCCTAGTTGATTAATTATTTAATAGCATCCTGATAAACATACCTATCAAATGATAAATCAATATCCTTGATGACGTGTTCAAAAGAATGAATGGAAGCAGGTGGTAGGTATGACACCATTGGTTAACTCGAAATTCGAGTGTGAGGTAGAAAAGAATACAAGCCACATCTTCACAGTCAGTTTCATAGTATTCATAGAACTTAATAAAAATAGATGCATTCTATGTAATGGATGTATCACCCTCACTATTAAACTTGAATTGCAACAAGTCATCAAAATGTTCTACACAGATGAAAAGGCTACTAGGGGATAGGTTAGAGAAAAATTTTGGGATTATGATTTGAGGACAAGCCATTTAAGATAAGAGATTCAAAATAGACTGAATGGGCATAGATTTTCATCTTTCCTTCATTCTAGTGCCATTTTTTGATGGTGTTGGAAATACTTAAACTAAGAGGGTCTCCCCAATGAAAAGTCCCAATCAGACTTCGCACCATTTGGATTAGGAGCCCTTCTGGAAATAAGGCTTGATTTCCATATTCTTAAATATATGCCTTGGAATCAATGTTCAACATGAGAGAGTATTGCATAGTTCGTTTCGGATTAGCGAGTATGCCATCTGGAATGTTCAACTACATAATGCACAAGGGGTTCTTCTATTGAAAGGGGAAAGAAAAGTGAGCCTTATAAATACATGTAAGAGTATTAATCTAGAAAAGACACATGAACATGTACATGTAAATGAAATGTTGGACAACTAGAGAAATATTTCACATAGAAGCAACAATTGTTAAAACATATAAAACACACTTTCAAAAAGATAAGTACAAAGTCAACTGAATAGTTATATTTACTTAGTACAGATGAAAAAAACATACATTGCAAACATTCAAAGAGTATTCTTACAATATTTAAAACATATGGATGAATTTTTGTTGGCTCAATGAGATTTTGAATTAAGAAACAGTTCCAAGATATATCAAGATAGTGAACACCACTAGCTCCAATAGTGGAGTGTTAGAGCAACCACTTGTTCCTCCAAAAGAACTATATTACTCTCTAATTCCTGGTAGGAGGAGCCAACATGAAAATTCCTTTACATGATGATGAGGGTTTATATATAACAAATGGGTTGATCATTCACCTCCCTTGTGACTCTTGGACTACCCTCATGAGTATTTGACTTCTCTATGACCTTTCAACTTCCTACATGAATTTTCACATTACATGGATGACTCTTGGAATTCCACTTTACATTGCGTTTCTCCAATATTGAATTTACATAATCCAAAAAATGATGTGGCACATGATGACTCATGACCTGAAACCGATGACATGGAATTCATGATGACATGCCAATGTCAAGGCATTCTTTATTGTTGTTGTCTTTTGGTCTTCTTGAGATATGGAACGTGCTCTTCTTATTTCTCCCTCTCATGGCTTGAAGATAATGAGTCTTCAATGTGATATTGATCTTCAAATACTATCGCAATATTCTATTTGATTGTCTCTCTTGATTGATCAACCTGTTGTCGCAGCTTCAAAGGTTTCTTCTAGCAGGCTCTCCTTCTCCATCTCATCCATCATCATCCTATCATAACATAATAAAATACCTCCAACTAAAAACCACTCATGAAAATATGACATCAGTTTGATAAACCCCTAATATAACATGCTTCATGCTAACCAAGGACTCAGTTGGAATCGAGTGGCAGACTGGGAAACAAGCTTAAGGATTGAGAATTTGTGTAGCTCAAGAGGTAAAGGGCCAAGACTGAGCCTTGATACTATGCAATGTGCAGTTTAGGCATGCCAGGGAAAGATACTTGCGCAGTTAAGGGGCTCAAGTGGTCAGGATTGAGGCTTGAGCCTTAAGGTTTCCCACAACAAAATTTTAGAGGGACAAAGGCCAAGGGATTATGAATTTGTGTATTTCAAGGGCTCAAGGAGGCTTGATGCTTGAGATTGTTTGAAGGTAGGGATTACATAGTTCTAGTGATCAAGGGTCGGGATTAAGAATTGAAATTGTAAAGTGCACAATTATGGAAGGCTAGGATTGCACATTTTTTAGTTCCAAGAGGAAAGGTTGAAACTTGAGGACTGAGACTGTGTAGTGCATAGTTCAGGAAGGCTAAGTGAGGCCAATTTTCTCGGGTGAGAACCTTTCCATATTTGGCTAAGTGTGGGATCAATGAGACCAAATTGAACAATGATAAAAACTAAGTGTAATCACATGATTAGAACAATTTATTACACAACATTGATAACTAAAAATACATAAACAACATAATACCCCCAATGCGATGACATTGTGACAAATTTCCCAAGTGTGACACTAAATGTACAATTTGAAACGACGGTGACGACACTTGTGCGACAATGCTTGAAAATTTGGAAATGAGTGTGATACATGTCTACATGATAAGAATGACTCATTAGCACCAATATTACAACTTGAAACAAACCTAAAATACATTTGTGTGATGTACGACACATGCAATGCCAAAATAAAACATTTGTGACAATAAGAGGAAATTGCAAACAACACTTGAAAAATGTGAACGACATTGAAAGCGACACATGCCAAAATGAAGGCGGCATGAAAATGACACTTATTACAGTGAAAAAAAGTAAAATAAATAGTTGTAAACATGAAAGTGACACTTACGAAAGTGAAGGTGAGCAGGGGCATTAGTTGGGAAAACTCATCGAAATAGAATAACAATCACAACCAAAAGTGAGAGACTATTGATGAAAGTGAACACTGACTGTCGATAGATGTTGAAAATGGCACAAGAAATGTGTTGATATAATTGTGCCATGTTTTTTCAAGCTTGCATAAAATAGTGTTCCCATGAATTTGTTGCAGACTGAGCATGTGTGAGTAGGTGACGCTTATCGATCGAACGTAGTGATTGTGGAATGAACGATCGCAAGATCCACAGTATGATCCAAAATTTAATTGTAGAGAAAATTTTGGATGATCTTTTTTGCAGTGAAAATAGAGTCTATAACTTGTACTATTATTATTACTTTGGGAAGAAACATATACAATATACTAGAGGTAGCCCCACAAACAGTAATTTATTTGATCTCTGTTAAGCAATGTAGTGAGATCATCTCCTAGAATGGGAATTTTTTTTACGTACTTATTCACTCTCAAAGTAGGGGGAAGATCATGGCCAAATCCATCGCATCTAAAGATGTCTTCTCCGCACAACAAAGGAAAGTGGATAAGTGTTGGGCCTCCAAATTGTCATGATTTTGTTGACGAAACCATCCATTTTTGCATCATTCCATTCAACCCGTTGTCAACATTTTAAACCATATCTCTCCATAAACGCACCAAATTCCTGTATACATGTTTACATGATTTATTATTGTTATTTATATTATTTTTAATGAATTAATAAGAACTTTTCTTGGTTTTACTAATGACAATTTGGTCAATTCAATATTTTGTAGCTCACGTCAATTTCTGTAGCTATCTCCATGGTTAAGGTAGTAGCACCACTCTAGAAGGAAATAAAACACTTTGAATGGTTTCTAGAATCTCTAATATGGATTTTTATTGGTCAAACTCCGGCCATATCACATGTGTGGACCTCCAGCAAGAGATCAAAGAAAAAGTGCAACAATTTTTCCCAATAAAATTCAAACGTGTTTTCGGATAAAATGATTTTTATTTTATTTTTTATTATAGAATAATCCCAAATAAGCTTTTGATGGATAATTTTCTCAAATTAGTTACCGTTGGAGATATTTTTGGGGTTCTTTATAGCCCTATTTTGCAGATTGCGTGAGCAAATGATTTTGTTTTTTCACATTCAATGCCTTGTCATAAAAAATATTGGAACAATTTTCCTTTAGAAAATACATAGTAGAGAGATCATTATTATATTATCTGATATGATCTTTGATCCAAGGATCCATCAAATAAGGTTGGAATTTATTTTCAAAACTGATCTCATGACCAAAACTCAAGGAATAAAATTATGAGTTCATTAATTGCCTCAAAACTCTACAAATTGCAGTCTCTTTGATGAGAGAAGGGATCAAATGTCAAGGATGAATATTAATTTGTAATTTTTGTTGCTTATTGAAGAATAAAAATCTATTTTTTTTAATGAATGCAATCTCTGTTATGGCGCAATTCTGAATATTATTGGAAATTCCAGTCGTGTGATTTGATTTTTTAAGCATCTCACACTCACCAGGAGAGCCCCTTGAGGATGTGTGAGAGATAGTATAGATGTATTTTATTATTTTTTACAATTTCTTATGCTTTGCAATAAGATCATAATTTTCTTCAGTCAATTGTTCAATTTATTTAGATGTTCAACTTCATTTCAATACTCTATTTTTTTAAAACTTAAATTTCACTCATTTTCCTTGTTTCATTATAGGTCAAATGTTTGATAATAAAACAAAAACACCAAAATATTTACCTCAAATTGTCTTTTACGCTTAAGTCTCATATCTATGCATGATAGGATGTGATTGACTCTAGTTTAGAGTGCACACATCATTAATATTTTTTTAGGCTTCCATAATTATTATTTGATTTCTCTTTGTTTGCTATACTCTAGAATAGTTTTTTATTTCAAAGTCTTGGAGTCTTTAGATCAACTTTACTTTCACGAATTGATAAAATTATTTTTATTCCCAAGTTGATTAGATTAAATTTCTCCTCAAAACAAAATAGAAGAATCTTGTCTTTTCAAGTTCATAAAATAATCTCGTCTTTCATGCTCACTAGAATATAGATTTCCAATGTTAGAATAGATCTTTAAATCCTTTATTTAGAATAAATTTTCTTTGAATTCATTTCCAAGTCTTGAGTTTGAATTTAAAAAAAAAAAAAAAAATTCAAAATCATGTGCAATTAGTCATAGATAGAATTTCATTACATTATTTCATGTTTCTTATTTTCCTTTTTTTCTTTGAAATGAAATTAGATATCCTAGTACATATAGTGAACGTATACTTTGCAAGTTCAAGGAACCCAAGGTTTGAAAATTAATGAAATGTAATTTAACAGTCAATTAAATTACCCAACATTTTGGCACCATTGCCGGGGAAGTATACATAGGCATTAACTTTCAATCGCATATCATTCTTAGTTGCATCCATTTACTCTCATTTTAGTACATCCTAGAGGTAGATGCATTTAAAAAGAAGAAGAAAAAAAAAAACTTTAATCACCTACCACCCCTACTATATCACGTGGTGTAGTAAGAGCAACATGTCCACATCACGAATTTTGATTTTTTTAGTTAGAAGAAGAGGTCACAAAGGAGGTATAATACATGTTTGGAGATTATGACAATGAGGAAGATCCTTTTGGATTTCCCATCAAGAAACTAATATCAACATTCATATGAATAACATACCTCCATATGTACTTCCTAACTTCAAAGGTATGAGATGAGAAGATCTAGAAACCTTTCTTTTTGAATTTGAAATACTTTCTAGATCTTATTGCTACTCATTACACACTCATAAATTGAATTTGTTTTCATAAACATTAAAGGATAAAGCTCTTAAATGGTTCATGTCTTTAGGAACAAATTGTATAATGATATGGGATGATATGAAAATAGTATTTTTGGGAAAATATAAAGTTTATTGCATACACCATGACCTTAGAAATGAAGTTTTTAAGATGAACCAAAAAAATGATGAAATCCAAAAAGATTTAGTGGAGAGATTTACTTGTAATGTAAAAATTTCTAAATTTCATGATTTGGGATTAGACACATTAAAAAATTTCCTGCTAAAAGATATAAGGGATGAATGGATTGATCTTCTTAACCTAATGGGAAAAGGAGATGCCTCTCAATTTTCATTTCAAGATATTTGTGAATTATTCAAGAAAATATCAAGAGGAAAAGTAAAGTATGGAATATCCCCTCAAGATCCAGTTACGATAAAAGTAAGTAAGTCGACATCAAGATTGGTAAGTCAAACTGAACTTAACAATTTGTTAGACATTCTTAGTAATTTAAATGAAAAAATTGATATGCTAATAATACCAAACAAGCAAAAATTTGAGAATGTTGCTTTGTTTATATTTTTAATTAAATGTAGAAAAAAACATGCTTTGCATGATTTCCCACTTGATAACATTAAAATTTGTGAAATATGCACAGAATCACATACTACTAAATATTTCCCATCATTACTAGGGTTAAAATCAGTTTACTAGGGAGAAAATCAAACACTAGAACAATCATGTTATGAAACTCCAAGAAGACCATGGTAGCCTCATCAACCTGGTATGATGCAAGATCTTAATTCTCAATTTTAGGGTTGCACAATAATCTCAAAGAAATTGGAAAACACAGTTGCCTTGGAAACATTGGCCATTTTAATCCCAACCTCAAAACCAATCTTGTGAACAATGCTCGCAAGGGCCTTATAGAGGAAGTCCACCATATCCTCATTATTTTCCTCATTATCCTCAATACAAATTTTTGGCATTATGATTCATATGGTTGCATATGTTGTCCTTGATGGCAACTCTCTGGAAAAATAATGAAGTATATGTATTCTGGAGAAGCACAAAAATCTAACAGAAGAAATGTGTAATGTCTAGTAGAAGATGGTTAATATTCATAATTGAAGGTTCTATACACAAGTTAGTACATACCAAGTCTCGTATACACACGGAGAAGAACGATCCAAGTCGTCTATGCCTTTTGTGCTCTAAAAATATTATACCAAGGGGCATTACTGTGGTTTTATCCCATAATATTGAGCGCGGTATCATATATTTTATTCCGTCCAAGAATGCCATCGACACTTGTGTGGTTTTGGCTCATGGTATTGATAAAGGCTAAACCTATATAAGGAGAAGAAGATAATTGCACAAGGTGTGGATGTGTAAGCATTGTTACTAAATACTTCTCTCTGAAGTATATATTCATGGGATGAACTTTGTTTTATTGGTAGATATAAATATATGATGCACCCTTGGATACAATGATGGATCAGGATCTTTAGACTTGAAATAAATATGTACTTGCATGATCTATTTATGAGATGTTTGGATCTGTGACCTGGCGCATGTTTTCTGAAGTGAAGTGAAGAAATCTGGTATTTTTCCCAACAATTGGTATTAGATCAGGTCCTTTTGAAGAAGCTTAACCACTAGAAGGAAGATCATCTAAGATGAGAAATCAAAATGGGACAACATCTACCAGGCCTCCTCTCTTCAATGGAAACAATTTAATCTTCTGGAAGACAAGGACAATATCCTATCTTCAGTCTCTTGAAGAAGATGTATGGGCTATAGTTGAAGAAGGGTATCAATATCCAGCCTCAGTTCCAGCCAATCCAATGGCAAGGAAGAACTATGAAACCAATGCAAAGGTGGTCAATGCATTATTGGGGAGTTTGACTGAATAAATTTTTTTCAAAATCATGCAGCAGTTGAATACAGAAAAGGAGATATGGGACAAAATAATTCTGAGCTATGAAGGTGATGCCAAGGTAAAAAGTGCTAAACTCCAAACTCTCAGAATTCAATATGAAAAAATCAGAATGCATAATTATGAAAGCATTGCTAGTTTATTTTTATGACTAGCTGATATTGTAAATTGTATGAGAAATCTAGGTGAAACCATAACTGACACTACTTTAGTAGAAAAGGTTTTGATATCTCTAACTCCCAAATTCAAGTCAAATGTGTCTACTATTGAAGAGAACCAAAATCTTCAAACTCTTACTATTTTTTAACTTCACGGGATTATGACTACGTGTGAAATGAGGAAAGGAGGTCCATCTGAAGTCAAAGAAGTTGTCTTTAGAGCTACTGAAAAATTAAAGGAAGTAGAAGAACAAGAAGGATCAGGGTATGTTTCAGAAGAAGATGAGATAAATTTTGTAAAGAAGCTACAACTTGGCACTAGAAGGTTAAGAGGTAAGCTTCCTTTTAAATATTTTTCTTGTGGAAGAGTTGGTCATTATGATGCTAAATGTCCCCATAAATATAATCATGAAAAGGGAAAGGAATTGGCAAAAGGAAATAAGAAACGCTTTATCAATAGAAAAAGCTATTACACTCATGAAGATAGTGAAAATCTATCAAATAGTGAAGAAGGAGAATATGATCTAGTTATTAGACTTCTCATGGATTTTAAAAAATACTCTACTGAGGCTAAAGATACTTTTATGGATTCATTAGAAGAAAATCACTACAAGAAAAAAGGACATTGGTGAGGGGCGAAAATGGTCACCATAAGCTCATTGGTGAGGGTCAAAAGAGCTTTCGTCACCAAAAATTGAACGTCACCAAAGGTGGCGTCGCCAAAAGTATAGGTGTTGTGGTGAAATTCAAGGTCCGTCACCAATAATGATTTATAGTGACGGATAGTGACCATCACCATTTCATATGAGCAATGGTGACAGACAATAGCCTCTGTCACCAAAAAACTAAACGTCACCAAAGGTGGCGTCACCGAAATTATGTGTTGTGGTGACATTCAAGGTCTGTCACGAATATTGATTATAATGATAGATAGTGACCATCACCAGTTCATATGAACAACAACGATTTTTTGTGATGGACCTTTCATGGCCATCACTACTAGTGCATATATATGGCAACGTTCATTGACCATCACCATAAACTCATTGGTGACATCAAGGTCTGTCACAAATAATGACTATAATGACAGAAAATGACCCTCACCATTCCATATCAACAACAAAGATTTATGGTGACGGACCTTTAATGGTCATCACTATTGATGCGTATCTATGGTGGCGTTCGTTGATCGTCACCATTTCATATTTTGGTGAGGGTTGAAAAATGTCACCATAAGCTCATTGGTGATGGTGAAAAGAGCATCCATCACTAAAAACTGATTTTCACCATTCCCTATGAATATCAGGGCACGATGGAATCAAACCACCAACCTCTTGCTTGTAAATCAGGTGTTCTTCCATTGAGCTAGCACCCTTTAAGAAATTAGCATTTAAACTAGCAATCTCCCCTAAAGGTTCAAAGATACACCAAAGGAATAGAAAATCAAGTAAAATCAAAAGTTGCTAGAAATAATATGTTCAATATACATAATAAAAAGACAATAAGAATAAATTTTGATATAATCTAACAAAGCATGTACTATGTAGGAGAAGAACTTGAATTACAACTAGAAATTTGAATCACAACATAACAATATAAAAGAACATGCAACACGAAAGGAACAACTCCACAGTTTGAGAAATATGAACAATCCATGGGCATGTTCTTATATATTTATATAGATAACGAAATAGAAATCTAGATTTATGAAATTAAAGTATCACACAAGAATGTCTTGAACAAATATCAATGTGTAAAATAGTATTTTTTGCATTTGGATTTACATTGCAGAACCTCAGGAAAAAGTTTCCACTAAAACAATTAATAAACATAACAACATGGATCTCAGGAGAAATTTTGCAGGGGATAAAATATGATGTAAAGCACTAGAGAAGTATTCAAAGAAAATTATGAAAAGTATATCTAGAAAGAACTGAGAAACCTCTGAAGTAAACCACACATTTATCATCATGACTAGTACACTTGCAAAAAAATTCAAAATAAATTATGAACTATTCCACCAAAAAACAGTGAATTTTTCCACTAAAATACAGTTTCAAATTAATCACTAGCATGACACTAACTTCTCTGCAAAAATAGGGAAGTTTCAAGACAATTTATAATAGCTTGCATGGCAATCATGTTGATAAAACCCCCCAGATGCGGATGTATGATCCAAGATGAGAGGTGGCGGCCCCATTGCGTGACACATGGCCTAGCAACATGGCCACACATGGGGCTTGTCCTACTGCCCATAACTGCTCCAAATTCTCACCTCAAGGTACCTTAACTGCCTTTTCCCTCCGCATTTACGCATGTCTGGTCTGCAGCCCTGAGCTCCTCTTCATCGTTTCATGCCCTCCATTGATGCCATTCTCATCATATCATCTTCGTTTATTTTTAGTCTCTGCTCTGAGCCCCCCCCTCGCTCTCAGAGATGCATTATGACTTTCATCTCCTGTTAGCCTCGTCGCCTCATTGCACCGGCTGCCATTCAGTCTCATAGACTCTGCACGCCAACACTCACTCGACCTCTAAGCCTCTACTAACTAGCTTCCCTCACACTCAATCCTGCTGCAGGATGCCAAGGAGGCATAGAATGATGTGCTACCGTGGAAAAGGAAGGGGCCAGTCCTTACGTCCGCCAATATGCATTCACTCTGACAGTCGCTCCCCGCCTCCTGAAGACAATTTGGCTCATTTCCACCATGACTGCTCCCTGGATAGACCACGAGTTACAGCCACCATTACTGTCATCTTCCAGGACTTGCCTTCGATCTCAACTGGGTCAAACTCCAGAAAACGTCCCGAGAAATCTACAATCTCTCTAGCGTCTCCTCAGTACTCAGGGAAATCTGAAGCTCTGTCGATCAATCCAGAAGGGCACTCCTCCAGCAGCGAAGGTAGTGGAATTGGAAGTCCAAAACGCTCGATGGGTGAGAAGAGGAAAGGTAGCGCCAGCCTTGTGTGCAATACCACCACGCTGAAACCCACAACTTAGAACTCGAAGAAATATGACCATTCCTTTGATGATTACAGGTGTCTTATCATTGAGGAGCCATTGCCACAGCCTCATGACACTTAGCATGACAAGAAGCCACTGCAATGAGAGGTTTCCTCTTTCTATTTTGTTCAATTTCTCTAATAGCATGTATTTCCTGAACAATTTGGAAAACTCTTGGTCTTTTCTGGTTAAATTTGGTTTCCCTACTAAGGGCAGCGATTTTTGGACCAGTTTCCCCATTTGGGGCAGTCCCATTTTTGTCATTTTTGTCTTTTTGAACTATGCTCCCTCTGGAATTGGCTAGCACAACAATTCCGGAAGCAAGCTTTGACCTGTAAACTATGTTCATAATTAATATAATAGTTTAATTTAGAAACAAAAAAATCGTGTTGATAAAACCTTCCAAGGAATAAGACCACATCAGTCAACAAGAGTGTCATCATACTTAATACTATCAAAGAGTGGTGAATAGAAAAAGTGAATTGACGAACCTTCATAACTTGCGTTGGTTCCTTATCCTTCATCCAACCCTAAAATTTTAGACCAAGGTTAACATTTTGAAGGGAAATTAAGAAAAGTCACATGATCTTGTGAAATAAGATTTTTATCACTACCATTAACTATAATGCAACAATTTTGCACAAACAAAGCATCCTTCTAAAGTGAAGTAGTCACTGATGATTGAGACTAATTGTGGGCCTAGAATTGTTTTTCCATTTTTTTTTGAATTGTTAGAATTACCGTATTTAGTAGCAGAGGAATTTCCACCATGGATTGGGAAGTCCACAACAACCACTTATGTAAGTGGGATTGTTGACTATAATCATTTTAACCTTCTTCTTCCTTTTTCTCAGCCACTGAAATATGTGTTGAGATCTCTTTGCTTAAGACATCCCTCATTAGAATAGGCAGACCATTAGTGATAATAACAATATTCTCGTAACATTTCCACTATCATTACAATTTCTTTTGGGTTGAAATTTAGACTTATGGGTATCTTTGTCATGCCTTGTAAACAAATGAAGATGACAAGGGGAAGGAGCAGAAGAAGAGGGGTTAGAAAACATCCCTTAAGAGGAGCTTGAATTATTGTCAATGATGCTCCATCTTTAGGGATCGCTTCTGTAACTTGCTTTCAATATTCAAGGCAAGCCAGAAAGCCTTGCTCCAATGAACTAAGTGCATGCAAATTCCATCTTGTGTTGAATATGAAACAAGATACACTTGATAAAATTGAAACATTAATCCCCGATGATGATTTTTTCAATATAATAATGAACAATCAATACCATCAATTGTCAGAGAGGCAGCCACTGCTAAGTAGCTTCTTCCTAAGAGGTTAGAAACATTGTCTAATAACTAGTTTGTAGAAGCCATCGAAATCACCCAACAGGCACCACATTTCACACAACATGTTGAGTTATGGGAGAAGTAATCTTAAATTAGAATGCACCCTTTTGTGAGAGTAACGACATTTTGGAGAAACAAAAATGCCTATGATAAGTGATATACCTACTGGAGGTATAGAAATTCTACCAGCAGATCAGGAGGTTGGTCCAGACCCCAAGAGATATCTAGGGAACAACCCCAAACCCAAGTAGCTATGAGGTTATGGCAGAAACATTGAGCAGGAATGTTAAGGCAAAAGTCTTGCAATTAGACTAAACTCACAGGATAACTACGAACCAAGAGAGACAAAGTTCTAGACAATTCCTTAGTCTAAAGAGGTTAGAAGCTCATGCAACACTAAAAGGTTATTTTATTGGGCAAAGAGAATGATATGTGCATCTTGCAGATGAAAATTTCTCTTGCACATTATGGGAAAAAGGGCTTGCAAAAATATGCCCTGTGTGCAGCATCAACGCACACAACATTCTCTTTTTCCCAATGCACTAACCTTCTAGTTGTGGCCAAATAGCACTTGGGTCACAGTGGCAAGGCTTTCAGTAGCAGGCACTTACCAAATCTTCCACAATTTGCACTATTGTACCAAAACTAGATCTTGGACCTATGCTAAGATGTGAGGTGTTTCCACTGCAAGACATCAAGTAGCGTGTTTAGCATTAAGAGCTGACAAACTTGAGAAACACCTTGACCAGGGAAAAATAGGGAGAAAGAAATGAACAAATAATAATAATAATAACTCTAGAATATTATAAATAGGAAACCCTACTATCACTGCACTGGAGGTGCAGGCCTTCACTTTTTTATTTTTCATTATAATTTGCACAAAATACCTCCAATCCTAGCCTATCACATTTTTTCATTTAGCAATAGTTAAATCCTTTTTCATTTGGTCACATATGAATCCCAATGGACAGCTGATATTATATATGCCATACATAACAATTAGGAAGCCAAAACAAGTAAAGGAAATGTTTCGACTGTAACTTCTTATCATGACATGTTAGTTACAGTAATAACAATGGTATGCCAATTGCATAAGCCATATGTATCTCCTGTGGAAAGGCTGATTGTAATCCCCGTGTGAGCCAAAATCTCAATAAATAGCAACATAAATAACAAATATGCAGCGAAATTGTTGTAGAAACTATTTTATAAATGGGAAAGGTAGTGAATGATGGAATAGCATATCACACGTACTACCTATATAGCTTACCCTAAAATATATACTATCATTTTTAGTTTATTTATTATTTTGGTACACTGCTCATTTTATCTAGAATTACACTGAGATAGTTGTTTGATACTTGGTCATATTACAGTAGGAACGTCATCAATATAGGAAATCTAGTTTTTGACTGAAAATGAGAGTAGGGAATAAGGAAAATCATTTCCACAAGGTAAAATTATGATTGACAACTTCTTATTGGAATGTATATTATTTTGAGTTAAATAAAAACTATGATTATTTGTGGTAATGCTATGGATGTTGGAGAATAGACATTCAAGAAAGTATTGTCACTGTAACACGTCTACAATGTAGTTTTAGATCCTTTTTCACCTTGGTTTCTATTTTTTGCAATGGCTTGTAGTGGCAGCATGATGCATGCATTAGATATTTGCTTCCAATGTTCTAGTGAACCTGGTATTTTCAAGAGGGTCATAACCTGTTACGAAAGAATTTATTTTTTCATAAGAGGCATTCCTAGAAAAAATTGGTCAAGAGGCCTATTACACAACAATTTGTCACTGTCCCGCAGATTGGAGGGCTTATTCCGTGACCTGTGAGCAATGACATGACCTGAAACCACTTTCATGGAATTCCCCTGGACAATGACATTCATTCCCCTGAAGAAAATTGCTTGTGAAAAACCCTAAAAATAGCCTTTTTGCCTTGGCGCGGCTAGCCAGTTCAGCCCTCGCGCCAATGGGGAAATCCTCCAAAGTGGGCACGCCAACTGGTTTGGCTCCGGATCTCCATGTAGAGGAAGTGGTTTTCCACCTCTCATGGAAGCTTCCTTGAGGATAGGGCCAATCCCATGATTGTAGGGATCCCAACTCCCCTTCCACCATCTATATAAGCTTTTCATTTCCCTTTGCAAGCTATTCTCCAAGAGCCTTCATAGCCTAAAGAATGTTGCAAGAGCCTTGATAGTCCTCATAAATCCAAATCAGTAGCAAGGAGATTGATGACTGAAGAGAGAGGCTTGTCCTATTCCCGATGAGCTTTACGGAGACGTATTTCATTGTTGACCCGCCGAAGGAAGATTCGACGTCAGAGCCAAGTTGTATGTTCCTTTGTATTAATTAATGATAAGAGACTTTGGTTATGGTTCCACTCATATTGTTCATTATGATCATGAGTTGTGTCTTCTCTGACTGATACATAATTGTATATATTGGGTTTTACGCTTGTGTGTTCGTCACGTTTCTTGTATGTGCAGGTGTTTGATCGCGACAAGCGGGAGAATTGTGATCTGCCGGAGCAAGGAAATGGGAGTGCTATCCTCTCTGCAAACAACAACGTTGGACTCAAGGTAGGCCTTCTTCACAATTTGGTCTATTGCAATTAGGAACTTGCACCTTAGCGTGATACAATTGTTGCTATACCCGATCTGGGCTAGTAGGGATCGCCTCTGTCCACAGAGGGGATTTACCTCTACAACAAATTGGTGACTCCACTGGGGAGATGTTGATTTGGAGTATTGTCTTGTCTTTTCGGTCGATTCTTGACTTTACTTGCTTGATCAGCTCTTTTGGTTGGCTCTTTCCGTGTGTTTGGCTTTTGTTAGCTTTACCATCAATAGTTTGTTTCTTGGATTTCTTTTTTATTTTTGCTTAGTAAACTCAACTGGCACACTTATTAGCCTAACAGTCTCGCCGATTGGTGCATGTTTCCAGTGTATTACCCGCGCCAATCCTGTTCTGGTGCTAGATTTCGCCTAACAGTCGCGCCAATTCTGTAAGGTGCTAGGGTTTGCTCTGTTTTGAGCTTTCTGAGCTTGATTTGTGTTTTTGGTTTCACTTTTACGACTTCCTGAGTGTTCTGGAGCCTTGTTTGACTGATTGTGACCTTCATCCTTTGGTTGTTTGCCCGTTTCTATCAATTTTACATTCTAGCCCTAGGGCATCTAGGTGCTATAGTGTGTCGAGCCTCCCGTGGGAGTTTTTGGTTTCTATCTGTTCAGTCAACCTTGTGATTTCTTCTCTACATTCGTTTGGTGGTTTTCTATCATTTTATTGTGCTATTTGAGTGATTGGTTTCTTCTTCATTCGAATTCTGCTTTGTCTTGCTTTGAGCCTAGATTACATGGTTCATTTGAGTCTTTGGGATTCTCTTAGTTTTGAGGGATTGTTTTGTCAATTTGAGGTCTGATTGTGTGTTTGCATTGAGTGAATTTTTCTTGTTTTACTGCTTTGCTATCGCTTCTAAAATTTATTTTTTCATTAGTTTTCATTTTGTTTAGTGCACTTTTCTCTTAAACATTGAAAATACAAAAAATCTCTTTTGTTTTGATTAGTTAATGAAAATCAAATCTTTTCTGTGTTATTAGTGATTTGTAACTTTGAAAGAAAAGCTTTTAGTTTCCATTAGCTACATTAGAGACATTACTGGTTTTTGTCTGATCATTTTGTTATTGTGTGAAAAGCTCTTAACTCTCTCGTAATTAGCTTTCATCAAATGAAATGATATACTGTGGCATGTAGTGTGCATTTAGGAGATTTTGAGACATAACACTCGCTAGGGCCTGAAAACTGAGACATAATTGAAGATTAACGTTAAAATTTATTCAATTTACACCAAGGCAGCATTGAAACATTAACGAAATATTTAGAGGTCTAGGCTAGAGACGTGTTCCCGCGTTGTTAAACCTAGTAGCTGTCGTTTGCCTCTTGGCTTTAGATAGCACTAGTACAGACTTGTGCTCCCCGTACCGTCACGTATATAAAGGGAGACCCCACTAGGTTGCTATCCTTTATCCGTAGGAAGTTGAGTCTGCCGCCTTATACTCGTGATACACCGGACACAACATTCGGGGAGATTGCCTGCACGTACGTTAAGTCCTTGGTTGATTTCTCTTTCATTTTGAAACCAAGGTGTATATTGCAGTTCACGGTTATTTGGTACACCCTTTGCCTAGAATTCCAGAGCAGTCAGTTTGATCTTTACTGACTCCCTAAATTTGAAAAGATCATCAAGAGTTTGTCATTTCACACTTGTTTCCAAACTGAAAGAGATAGAGTCACCTTTTGCCTGTTTATCGACTCTTAAAAGTTGAAACAACAGAGTTTTGTTTCAATGTCTTAGAAATTAACTGCCCACGAAATATTCCTGGTTAAAGTTAGTTTCCTTAGGGTGTTGTTTTGGGTCGTTTTCGATGGAAAATTTTCGAGAGTTCACCAACCAAGGCATCCCCTCCGATGGGAATCCTGGTCACTTTCCTCCTTTTGGAAATGTTGGCGCTCCTTATATGGCAACATTGTCCCTTCCTGGGTTAACTGTTGGGTTGCCCGTTTGGTTGTTTTCAACCTCTGTGGTCTTGAATGTCCCAGCTATTGGTCAATCAGTTCCAACGCCTGAACAACATCATGTTGATTCCAAGGTGGACCTCTCCCCTTCTTCTTCTGTTTCTGCGTCCTCCTCTTCTACTTCGCCTGGTGAAAGTCTGGATTCTAGTAACCAGGTGGCTAAGAAGAAGAAGAAGAAGATAAAGAAGAAGAAGTCTGATAATAGAGAGGCTAAGGCTGCAGCTACTGCTTCTGAAACACCTCCTCTTGATAAACCTTCCAACCCTCCACGGAAATTCAAGTTCCATCATATGTTGTGCATAGGAAACCATCTTCTTCGAGATTTCCCTGGCATTCACAAGGTGCTCGAAGCATGGTCCAACGGTCGTCCGCCATTGCCTTTGGCTTCCGCGAGTCAGGTTGGGTGCACGTCTTCAGTTGGTGCTGGTAAGGATCCTAAGAAGCAGGGTAAGATTACCAATCCATGTAAGTTGTGCGAAGGGCACCATGCCATCACCTTTGTCTGTATATGGATGAAGCCAAGAGAGTTTTGGACAACTCAACTGTTTCTACACCATGCCTCCCGGCTGGTTATAAACAACTTTCTTTGAGTCCTTCACCAGTTGATCCTACGATCGGTCAAGAGTCATCCTTGTTCGATCCCGCTCTCCCAAAAATTCAAATTCAGGAATCCGTTCCTGACCAACCATTGGTCGTGGGATCAGTTGAACTAGCCCCGTCTATGGTGCACCAGGTCTTTTCCATTGAGAGTGGACCCCACACCCCTCAGGTTCTTCTTGTTTCTTCAGATTCTTTAGACTTGGAGAAAGATTCTCCTGTCCCTATACCTGAAGAAGTTTCTCCTCTGCCTCTCGTGATGGCAGTCCCGGAGGATACCCATCCCACCTTCGAGATGGAGGTCGTGGAGGATGCTCCTTCTTCTTCCGTAACACCAGGGGAAGACCATCTTGGTTCGATGGTAGCCCCTCTAAGTAGTTTGGTTGCTTCCTTTGATTGGAATCTATTTTTAGGATACCGCCTTCCGTCTTATGTGCCTTTCGAGATAACAGTACAGGATTTTTGTCTGGTCGTACCCAGTACCATTATAGACGAAGGCGCGTTTGTTAGTGTTCTATCCTCAACTACTTGGCAAGCTTTCGGTTTGCCGCCGCTTGTATCGGTTACGCAGAATCTGTTGGCATTTAACAGAAGAACTAGTCAATCGTTGGGGATCCTTCCAAGTTTACCTATTACATTGGGAGGTAAAGCCGTCCATATGGACGTGATGGTTGTTTCAAGCCCCTTGGATTTTAATCTGCTTTTGGGGCATGATTACACCTATGCCATGGGAGTGCTCGTCTCCTCCCTTTTTCGTGTGGTCTGTTTTCCACATGAAGGACGGATCGTGACCATTGATCAGCTTTCGTTCTTTGGTCCTGATGTGGTAGCTGGCCTACCATCATCTGTTCCTGGTTTTTATCCACCCGTTGTATCTACCCCACCGTAGGTCAACTATGTGGCTACCTACCTCGTGCTTGTACTCAGTGATAGTGCCGTTGTGCATCCGGTGCTGGGGGCATTGGGTCCCGACTTCCAGGATGTTTTCCTTCCATCGGGAGTGGAACTCTTGGAAGTAATGACTTCTTGTTCATTATGATGAGGTCGGTCAGAGCAGAGTTCCTTGTCTTGTGTGAAGCTCCTTAAAAAATGAAACAAGGTCGTTGGAGCAGAGTTCCTTGTCTTCTGTCAAGATCCTTAAAAAATGAAACAAGGTTGAGGAGCAGAGTTCCTTATCTTGTGCCAAGCTTCTTAAATCATGAAACAAGGTCTCCTGAGGATAGTTATTTTAATGTGTTAACCTCATTAAAATAGTGAAACACTTTCTCGTTCAATTCGAGTCTTTGATAAGATCTCGTAAAATCCCAGTCGAGTCTTTCTCTTGATCTCGTAAATTGAACCTTCACTCCATCTGCCTTTCATATGGATTGAAGCTTGGGGGGCATGTACCTCGAATTGAGTCACCATGCTGGGGGCATGCTTAATTTTTCAAGCATACTTTGTTTCTGTTTCAAGCTTGTGTAAAAATGAAACTAGTTTCAAGCATAGTTTATCTTTGTTTCAAGCTTGTGTAAAAATGAAACCAACTTCAAGCAGAGTTTCCTGATTTCAAGCTTGTGTAAAAATGAAACCTTTCCCATTTTACCTCTTGTGATTTCCATTTTATCAGTCCGTTTTTTCCAGATGAGCCTTGGTTTTCTCACTCCATTGTCACTATCTGCTTGGCCGATCATATGCCTTCACTTGGTTGTTTTACCCGTTCCTAAGGAACCGCTGCAATGAGTGGTCTTGTTAGCCATCCTCTTAACCTTTACTTGTTCTGAGCAGTTCCACCATTACTGGAACCAGTAGCTACCCTTTATACCACACGTTCCTCTAGGAGGAGTAATATTTCAGCTCTTTTCTGACTCTCTAAACATGAAAATATTGTTGAGTTGCTTGTCGTTTTGATCTCGTTAAAGCAGTTACGAAACGACATCTACCCAATATACGTTTACCCCTTTTTCGGGCTGGGATAGATTATTTATGAAAAAGGAATACCCTAGCCTATCACGACTAGGAGGTTTTCTCAGACATAGTTTTCTACCTTTTCAGATCTGAGGAACTATTTACGAAAAGGGACTGTTCGAGTTTACTTTTCTGTTGTCTTTTCAAACTCTCTAAATATGAAAAGACATCGAGTTCTTCCTTTGTTAGACTCATTAAACCCTGATGACATCGGATTCAGTCGTAATGACGATATTCGAGTTTCTCCTTCCTAGGGCTCGTTAAATGTACTAGGATGGATTCGTCCGAAGGACAAACTTATATGACAAGAATATGGTATCCTCTTCAAGCTTGTGTAAAAATAAAGAGGTACTCGCCAAAAATGGTGGGGGAAAAAATAGAACCAGTATCGTCGTCGTGTCGGCAGTATGTCGCTCTTGAACATGGCACTTGTCTGCATTTGTGTCGAATTGGGGACATCTCATCTCATTTTCTGCTTGCCTCCGTGGGTTTGGGTAATAAATTTTGACCTCTCATCTGCTCTTTGCCTCATCATCATAACCCCTGATCTTTTGATGTCAAATACTGTCAAATCCACTATCGTGCCGCCAATATGTTCAAGAGAAGTTGACCTCTGCAAATTTCAACCTTCCTTTGACTCTCATCTGGTCCTGATTCACGAAGACATTATGCTCCTCTGTCTCATGTCGATGATGTGGGAAACACTATGGCCCACCTTCAATTAAGGTCACTTACTGTCGACTTCAGCTCATTATCCAGGAAGCTGATCTAGAGACTCCCTTCCGGTACCTTGGAGCCTGCATGCCTCAATGGCAGGTTCTTCGCATTCGACGCAAGGTTTTCATCATTGACCTTCGATCGGATGATTCTGCGGGTGTTCGACGCCAGCTCATTGTTCACATGCCATAGATTGTACCTAAAGTACCTTGAGGGCCATTGTCATTATTGGTGGTTCCTCTCGCGCCTGTTAATAGCTTTCATCCTTGGATTGTAATCAAACGATGTTCTTGCATGTTCGACTTCAGCTCACTTATTCGCATGCTTGAACTTGTACTCTGTTTGGGTCGAGATGGAGCGCAAGACCCTGGATTTCGTCTGTTAGAATCCAAGCTACGATTTTGTGGATTATTATGATTGGTTACATGACTCACTGATTGGATGGTTGCGACCATACCTGAGTCTATTTATTGATCCGTACTGGATGGCAGCGTCTATGCCTTGGATCTTGATTATTGTATACTCTGTTATGGATGGTTGTGCCCATACCACATATATATCATGTATTTGAGATATCAGTTGTACTTCTCTAAGCAGGTTTTCTGACGGCAGTGTTTTCAGTTGGACACGTTCTTGTAAAGCATTTTACCCCTCTCTCTCTTTCGGGCCTCATGCTTTAGGGGGCATCTGTTACACATCAATTTTTCACCGTCCCTGTAATCCCCCGTCCCGCACATTGGAGGGCTTATTCCATGACCTGTGAGCAGTGACATGACCTGAAAACACTTTCATGGCATTCCCCTGGACAAGGACATTCATTCCCCTGAAGACAATTCCTTGTGAAAAACCCTAAAAATAGCCTTTTTGCCTTGGCACAACTAGCCAGTTCAGCCCTCGCGCCAATGGGGGAAACCCTCCAAAGTGGGCACGCCAACTGGAGCTCTGTGCCAGTGTTGCTCCTGCGCCAGGCTTAATAACGAGTGTTTTTTAAAAATAAATGGTAGAAGATTGACTCCAACCAACTCCTGAACTGGTCTCTAAATTGAGTTGGGAGATTTGGCTCCAGATCTCCATGTAGAGGAAGTGGTTTTCCACCTCTCATGGAAGCTTCCTTGAGGATAGGGCCAATCCCATTATTGTAGGGATCCCAACTCCCCTTCCACCATCAATATAAGCTTGCCATTTCCCTTTGCAAGCTAGTCTCCAAGAGCCTTCATAGCCTAAAGAATGCTGCAAGAGCCTTGATAGTCCTCATAAAGCCAAATTAGTAGCAAGGAGATTGAAGACCGAAGAGAGAGGCTTGTCCTATTCCCGACGAGCTTTACCAAGATGTATTCCGCTATCGACCCGCTGAAGGAAGATTCAACATCAAAGCTAGGTTGTATGTTCCTTTGTATTAATTAATGATAAGCGACTTTGGTTATGGTTCCACTCGTATTGTTCATTATGATCATGAGTTGTGTCTTCTCTGACTGATACATAATTGTATATATTGGGTTTTACGCTTGTGTGTTCGTCGTGTTTCTTGTATGTGCAGGTGTTTGATCGCGACAAGCGGGAGAATTGTGATCCGCCAGAGCAAGGAAATGGGAGTGCTATCCTCTCTACGAACAACAGCGTTGGACTCAAGGTAGGCCTTCTTCGCAATTTTGTCTATTGCAATTAGGAACTTGCAACTTATCATGATACAATTTTTGCTAGACCCGATCTGGGCTAGTAGGGATCGCCTCTGTCTGTAGAGGGGATTTACCTCTACAACAAGGCTAATCTGCAAGACAAAATTATAATATATATTGTGACTTCTCCAAAGCTTGAAACTTATTCACTGGTTGATACTTCACTATTCAATCAATAATGGAGCAGCCTTCAGAAACCAAAACACAGTGGTGAGTTGCAGGTCATGTTTGCATTATGCTAGTACAAGCTTAGTTTATTCAAAGGCCTACCATATGCAACAAAAGAGATTTGCAGAGAATCTTGCCATGTGCACTATTGGAATTGTAGGACAAATGAAATATTTAGTTTATATATCTTCAACGATTTTGAATTAGGAAAGAAGCCCTTAAAATGTACATCCATCATAAGACTAAGCTGAGTTCAATCTATTCAAGTGTGTTGCTGCTTGCACTCACTTGTTATTTATTTTGCCCATCTTAGGCCTTAGCAAACTGACATAGTAAATGTATAATATTTCCCAAAATAAGTGTCTAAGTGAGATGGAATACATGTGAGAAAATTCAAGCTGGCCTATCCATGTTCACCCATTATTGGGCTTCTTTAGGATTAATAGTTGACGAAAATTTTTCAGCACTCTAGGACTAAGAAACTATGCCAACTTGTAAGATTAAATAACATTGAAACACCATGAGAGTCATCTAGAATTGTTGAACTGATGTTGACCAATTTAGCATAATAGTAGGAGACAACTTAGCAACTTCTTAGTATCATGTTGCATGAAGAATTGACTCGAACCTAAGTTTTTGAGGCAACTAATATACTGATCAGATCATTCCTTTAGGAGATAGAGTTTGCACATTGAGTGTGTGAGAGGGTGAATGGGTATCATGTTCACATGGATTGATACATTAGTCCAATTTATATTTTCTTATCTTTTCCTAAAGGCTAATATCAGTAAATGTGAACATGAGGGTGGGTGCCCTCACATTTGAAGAGACAAATCTAGAGGGATTGTGTTAAAGACCATTTAAGTTAATCATTCTACCCTCATGCTTAATGGAAATAAACATTTCATATGATTCATGTCATATGTTCCCAAGGTTTGAAAACACTAAAGTTTAAACTCCCAACATGTCCTTTATGAGAGTGGGTACCCTCATATTTGAAGTGATGAATCTAGAGGGATTGTGTTAAAGACCATTTAGGTTAATAATTCTACCCTCATGCTTAATGGAAATAAACATTTCATATGATTCATGTCATATGCTCCCAAGGTTTGAAAACACTAAAGTTTAAACTCCTAGGATCTCATCACTTTCTTTATTTATGATTTTTAATAAAATTGGACGTCATTGGTGAGAAAAAATCTCAAAAACCCTAAAAAATTTATCAAAATGATTGGAAAAAGGGTTGTTGCTTGTACAATGCAATTTGTGTTATAAACCCATGAGTTAGTGAATAAAACATCTAAAAATACCAACCACCACCAGGATTAGGATTTGGGATAAGAGAGTCTTCTGGTAGGGAACATAAAATATCTCAGGAGAATCAGAAATGGCATTTGCACTTTCTGATTTAAGAAACAGATGCAGAAAAAAACACACAAGCACCACCAATTTCATCCCTTTGCAGCTTTTGATTTTCTTCCTTCTTTTTCCTTTTGCAGCTTCAATACCATATAAACTATATACATCTATAAGCACACTTGGGCATTATCTTACATTTTTTCCTATCTTTGAGCCAAAAGGTATTTTGAAGAGAGTATGCCCCCACTAACAGATTTGTTGCAAAAATTGCATTGCGCATTTCCTTCCTCTAGTGGTGCTCTTGCCAGCATTAAAAAAAAAATATTTCAGCAGAAACTCTACAAATCCGAAGTGTAAGAGTTCCACGGACTTGCCAATAAATTGGAAGCATATATTGTCCAAAATGAGGACTTTTCTTTCCCATTTTGGCATTTATATTTGACACCTAGTATTTATCCATCCACCTGTGAGTTGGACTCTCAAGCAGGTAAAATTTTGGCATTTATATAATATATTTGACACCTAATATTTCTCCATCCACCTGTTAGTTGGACTCTCAGGGAGGTAAAATTTTGGCATTTATATAATATATTTGACACCTATCATTTCTCTATCCACCTGTGAGTTGGACTCTCAGGCACGTGAATTGCCCACAAGTTATTCAGGGGTTAGGGTTTGACCTACAAGTACTTGCAGAACTCACTTGCTGCCAACAAGTACGGCATGCTGGAAGAGAGTTGGACTCACAACTTAGTTAAATCATCTCAGCAGTAAGGACAAACAAATTTTAATTCCACCATTGTCCTTAAAAATTTATTGTTTCAAAATTTTGTGCTTTTTATATGACTTATCACATAAGTCCTTGGCAAGAAACATTTTCTCTTTTGGATGAATATTGTTGCAGCATTATGGAAAACAAAAAACAATGAGAAATAAAGAAACAATAAAGAGATTGGACAGAGAACAATGAATAACAATGCACATATAAAGAGGAAAATGAGACAATATTACAGAAGAGGGATACGTAAACTTACATTTGGGAAAACCAGATTCGTGCAACAGAAAAACCATAGCCTATTGCTCAAACCTACAAATTTTTCCCTTCCAGGCTTCGGATCTACATCACAATAAATCAAAATTAAAACTTATTTCTCAAGCAGATGATACATTAATGTATTAGATTTTATCTGACACAAATTCCTTTTGGTGAAGAAAGCCTCGGCTCTGTTCTTGTTTTTGTGAGGGAAAGGCAAGGTAAGGTGACAATGGTTGCATCGGCCATGGTGCTAAATCTTGGCCAAGGGTCCAACGAGCAATATAGAGATGAGTATTCCTCCTCCCCATCCCCATTCCCATTCTAACATGGACGAAGAAAATCTGTACAGCAGATTGAAATCGCTACAGAGATAGATAGAGTTCATCGACATTCAAGAAGAATACGTGAAGGACGAGCAAAAAAATCTAAAGAGAGAACTGTTGAGAGCCTAGGAGGAGATGAAGGGGATCCAGTTGATGCCTTTGGTGATTGGGCAGTTCATGGAGATGGTTGACCAGAACAACGAAATAGTGGGTTCAATGACGGCATCGAACTACTATGTGAGGATTTTGAGCACAATCAACAGGGAGCTCCTGAAGCCCTTCGCCTCATTAGTCCTCCATCGACATTTGAACGCCCTGGTGGACGTCCTCCCACCTAAGGTAGACTCCTCTATCTCACTCCTCTCCCAGTGTCAGAAACTGCACATAACCTACAATGATATTGGGGGCTATGAAATACAGAAACAGGAGATTCGGGAAGCTGTGGAGCTTCCACTCACACAACACGAGCTTTAAAAGCAGATCAGGATAGACCCCCAAGGGGGTGTTATTCTTTATGAACCTCCAGGTATGGGGAAGACCATGCTTGCCAAGGCCGTCGTGAACCACACTACAACTGCTTTCATTCGGGTTGTTGGCTCTGAGTTTTTTAGAAGTATCTCACCATAGTGATACATGCCTAAATGAAAGAATAAAATATGGTGAGATTCTAAAGCTGTTAAAAACACATCTGAAAAAATCGAGCTACCAAGTGAGTTTGTTTGGAGAGGGGCCACGCTCTAGAATCTCACCATATTTCATTCTCTCATTTAGGCACATATTAGTATGCTTCTTAATATTATTAGCGATGTCGACGGAGCTGTTTAAAAACACATATGAAATCGAGCTACCACAGGAGTAAGTATCTTCACTACTATTGTTGTTCACAACATCACCGCATCCCTTGGTTATGTCTTTAGGGTAAGAATTGTCACTTAATTCTACAAGATCCGGCTTATTGAAACCACCGTCCAATTCGGAGTGCGATGACGTCTCCCTGGCTTCTTAGCAGGAAATTTTGCTCGATTCTTCGCTAATTTTTATATCGTCTAATGTTGCAGAATCCATAAGACTCAGACAACTACTACACTCACTAAGGTTCGATCACAACAGCATGGTTTAATGCTCAAACTGGAGCTGATAGGGAAGTTCAGAGGATCTTGATGGAGCACTTAAATCAGATGGATGGTATTGATCAGACTGTGAATGTGAAGGTGATTATGGAGACCAATAGAGCAGATACACTAGATCCCGCACCTCTACGTCCTGGAAGACTTGATAGGAAAATTGAGTTTCCTCTGCCTGATAGGAGGCAGAAATGCCTTGTTTTCCAAGTTTGTATAGCGAAAATGAACCTCAGTAACGAGGTAGACCTTGAATACTATGTATCTCAGCCTGATAAAATTAGTGTTGCAAATATAACTGCAATTTGTCAAGAAGATGGTATGCATGCAGTGCGGAAAAACTGCTATGTCATTCTCCTAAAGGATTTTGACAAATAGAGCAGATATACTGGATCCCGCACTTCTGCATCCTGGAAGACTTGATAGGAAAATTGAGTTTCATCTGCCTGATAGGAGGCAAAAACGTCTTGTTTTCCAGTTTTGTACATCAAAAATGAACCTCAGTGACGAGGTAGACCTTGAAGAGTATGTATCTTGGCCTGATAAAATTAGTGTTGTAGAGATAAATGCAATTTGTGAAGAAGATGGTATGAATGCAGTGTAGAAAAACCGTTATGTTATTCTCCCAAAGGATTTTTTCCAATAGAGCAGATACACTGGATCCTAAACTTTTGCGTCCTGGAAGAATTGATAGGAAAATTGAGCTTCCTATGCCTGATAGGAGGCAGAAACGTCTTGTTTTCTAGGTTTGTACAGCGAAAATGAACCTCAGTGATGAGGTAGACCTTGAAGACTGTATCTCGACCTGATAAAATTAGTGCTGCAGAGATAACTACAATTTTTCAAGAAGTTGGTATGCATGCAGTGCAGAAAAACCGCTATGTTATTCTCCCAAAGGATTTTGAAAAGGGTTACAGAGCCAATGTTAAAAAACCAGACACAAACTTTGACTTTTACCAGTAATCTAACCTTTTTAGGCAACAGATATATATTTGTCAACTTCATCAATAGACATATCCTTTATGTTTAGTAGAAATGAATATGGACGATGCCAATTTGTATTTTTTGAGTATATTGTTACAGGATTAAAATTGAAAGAAGTTGTCTACCGAGCCCGTGAAACAGCCCGGATGACATAAAATTGCCAGAATCCGGTCAACTAAAACTCAAAAAATCAGGTGCTTGGAGTGTTTAGAATCCATTTTTTATGCTAGAAATGGATTCAGCACTATAAAAAACCCTTAGGGCACTTAAAATATTAAATTTTAACAACTGTAAACAAGATTCTGGGCAAATTTTTGCCGAATTTTCTGAAAATCATTGCTAGATTCTGGGTGAAAATGCAGCCTTTTTAGACTATGCGAAATTGAAATACGTTGCAGTTTATGTTTTATTAAAAGGAAATATAGAGACATATGAGGATGGAAATGCTATGTATTATAATAAAATTCATATATTTACCTGAGAAATGACGCCATGGTCAGTCCTGCTATCTTCGTCTAGGGCGACTGTGCGAATCCTTGCCATTAACTGCCATCTCTTTACCCTCATCATTCAGTTTTTTTTTAATTTATCAAATGAGAGTAACCAGTGGCAAGAGCTTCCACAATAAGTACACACAGGGCCATGAATGAGGAGATTTCAACGCATCCTAAATGAATTGCAGTAACGCAGTTGCAAGAACAAAACCCATAACAAAAGCCCTAATCACTAAGCCAGTGGGCGATGAAAAAAACAAAGTGATGTGTTTTGGGTGGGAGAAATGCTATTTTAATTCATGTCTAAAATTTAAACGAAAAATAAATACTCCCTCCTTCCATTTTTCCAAATATCATTATTAATATTATGCCCTCCAAATATCATTCCAAACATCATTTTTAAACCTCATTTTTAATATTATGCTTTCCAAATATCATTTTTAATATCATACCCATTATTGTTTGATGGATGTTGAGTGCACTCGTGATTCCTTGTAATGTCAACAATTGATTTAAAAAGAAGTTTCAAAATCAATTTAATTTCATTATAATAAATTGATTTTTAAAAAATTGATGATGAACCATACAATGAGTGGTTTGAAAGGCATTCGACCTTAAAAATATTATGTGATTTATCGAGAAGAGTTTTTAAAGAAATTAACTAATTAATTATTAAAATAAAATTGAGATAAAATAGTAAATTTAGGAGAGGTTTTTACAGCCCATGGTTTTGCTCATGGTATTCCACCTTTCCAACAAGGGAGAATTAACCTGATCCTAGGTCCCAACTAGACCTACTCTTGTTTGGAATGGCTAATCCCAACGGGTTTTAAGGATTGTTATAAGGGTTAGGGGAATAATAAGTTAGTGGTTAAGGGATTAAGTATTAGGGGCTTACGAGTTAGGGGAATAGGGGCTTAGGGGTTAGAGGTTTAAGGTTTAGGGGTTAGGGGAATAATGAGTTAGTGGTTAAGGGGTTAGGGATTGGGGGCTTAGGGGATTTAGGCACATTTAGGGGTTAGGGGAGTAATGAGTTAGTGGTTAAGGGATTAGGGATTAGGGGGTTAGGGGATTTAGGCGCAGTTAGGGGTTAGGTGAATAATGAGTTAGAGGTTAAGGGATTAGGGATTAGGGGCTTAGGGGTTAGGGGATTTAGCAGTTAAGGATTTTAGGGGTTAATGGGTTATGGGTTAAGTGTTAAGAGTTAGGGGTTTAGGGGTTTAGGTGTTAGTGGTTTAGGGGTTTAAGGGTTTAGAATTTTATGGTTTAGGGGGTTAAATGGGTTAGATTTTTAGGGGTTTAGGTGGTTAAATGGGTTAGGGGTTGGAAATTATGGTTTAAGGGGTTAAGGGTTAAGGGTTTAGAGGTTTAGGGTTTAGGGGGTTAAATTGGTTAGGGGTTTAGTGGTATAGGGGGTTAAATTGGTTAGGGGTTGGGAATTACGGGTTAAGGGGTTAGACGTTTAGGGTTTAGGGGGTTAAATGGCTTAGGGTTTTAGAGGTTAGGGGGTTAGGGGACTTAGCAGCTAAGGATTTTAGGGGTTAGGGGTCGTTAAGTGTTAACATGGTTAGGGTTTAGGGGGTTAAACAGGTTAGTGGTTGGGAATTAGGATTCAAGGGGTTAGGGGTTAAGGGTTAGAGGTTTAGGGATTAGGGGGTTAAATGGGTTAGGGGTTTAGAGGTTTAAGGGGTCAGGGGATTTAGCAGTTAAGGATTTTAGGGGTTAGGGGTTAGGGGTTAAGGGGTTAGAGTTGAAGGGGTTATAGGTTTATGTTTTAGGGGGTTAAATGGGTTAGGGGTTTAGAGGTTTAGGGGGTTAGAGGATTTAGCAGTAAAGGATTTTAGGGGTTGGGGGTTAGGGGTTAATGGGGTTAGGGTAGGGGTTAAATGGGTTAGGGTTTTAGGGGGTTAAATGGGTTAGGGGCCTGGAATTAGGGTTTAAGGGTTAAGGGTTTATTATTTTATGGTTTAGGGGGTCAAATGGGTTAGGGGTTTAGGGGTTTAGGGGGTTAAATGGGTTAGGGGTTAAGGGTTAAGGGTTTAGAGGTTTAGGGGTTAAATGGGTTAGAGGTTTAGAGGTTTACGGTTTAGGGGGTTAAATGGGTTAGAGGTTTAGAGGTTTATGGTTTAGGGGGTTTAATGGGTTAGGGGTTTGGAATTATGGATTAAGGTTTTAGGTGTTAAGGGGTTATAGGTTTAGGGTTTAGGGGGTTAAATGGGTTAGGTGTTTAGAAGTTTAGGGGGTTAGGGGATTTAGCAGTTAAGGATTTTAGGGGTTAGGGGTTAGGGATTAATGGGGTTAGGGTTTAGGGGGTTAAATGGGTTAAGGTTTTAAGGGTTTAGAGGGTTAAATGGGTTAGGGGTCGGGAATTAAGGTTTAAGGGGTTAGAGGCTAAGGGTTTAGAGGTTTAGGGTTTAGGGGGTTAAATGGGTTAGGGGTTTAAGGGTTTAGGGGGTTAAATGGGTTAGTGGTTAAGGGTTTAGAGGTTTAGGTTTTAGGGGTTAAATGGGTTAGGGGTTTAGAGGTTTATGGGGTTAAATGGGTTAGGGTTGGGAATTGGTTTTTAATGGGTTAGGGGTTAAGATGATAGTTTCATTGGTCTCTGTTTGTGCAAAATAGCTGCTTATTATTTGCGCCTTGCTTGTTGTCATGTCTTCTCTATTTATTAATTTCTAGTATTTGTTAGCCATTGCTTTACATTTGTTGACGAAAATGTCTATTGCAGTTAAACCAAATGTTTGTTTCAAACTTAGCTACGATGTTGTCACACAATTTAAGTCCAAATAATGGCCATGTGATGAAGTCTCAATAACCACAGTGCACCTCATGACTGCTACAAAAAAGCTTAAGTTCGAGTGTCCCACATTCATGAGGAAGTTGGCTCTTATACTCTTGCTCCACCTGACATTGGGGAAGAGAGAGGGAGGTAGGAGAGAAAGGGAGAGAGAAGAAGGACGACAGATAGGACTTAAGAGAGAGGAACCAATATCATAGAAGAAAGAATATGTGACCAAATTACTCTATAAGGAGATGGGAGATAGGGGCACCCTACCTACCTAACTAAATGTCTAAACAAAATGTGGTGTAATCGTTTGTAATGGTGGTCGATTATATGAGGAGAGGATTTTACGAGGAGGCACTGGATTTTTAATGTGATATGAAAAAAACAAGTACCAAACCTAACCATTTCACATTCACCAATGTTCTCTTTGCATGTGATAATTTGGTAAATTTGGAACATGGAAAAGGAGTCTTGTTTTGTGATCACCTCCCATGAGGATTATCCAATTGTGAGAACACAACGCTTGTGGTTGCATCTTCTAAATCATCATCACTTCCACCAACACCTCATCCAATAACACTAGTATAAAAAGTCTCAGGCTCTCGAAAATGAAAAGGAACATAATTTATGCGCCCTCAATCTCTTCTACATACTTGTAGCTCTCCTCCCAAACCAAATCCACTAGTGTTATGTGTTCATTTTGCCCTGAATCTTGTGCAAACATCCTGAGGTAAGGAACTCTTGCATCAAAGTATGGATCCACTATGTGTCATATCCAGTGAAGGAGAACATGTTCCAAACAATAGGTAAATTATCACAACTATCCCTCTGTGGGATTTTGAGAACTCCAAAATTCCACATGCCCATTAATGAAATCTATAAATTTAGAACTTTGGTAGAAGACTTGAAGTCACACTGAACTTGGACCAAAAGGCTCAGGATCTGGGTAGCACAAAGGAACATCTACAATATGATTTGTACTATTCTCATCTCGATCATTTGCATCGATATCTCCTGGAGTTGAAATGCATATTCCAAGTTCCATAGAACATCTCCCATGGAAGGCTTGTCAAAGCCCATCTCTTCCAATAAATTTTCGGTAGTCTCCCTAAACATTTTCAGAGAACCAGAGTTGATGGTCCCAACAAGGTGAGGGTCAATGTTTTTTTCAAGCTTGCCCTTTTTATGCCAATGCATTTCCCACTCTTCTATATTGAATTGTTCTCTGGGAAAAACAAGATTAAGTTTTTCCCTTGCACACAAGAACTCCAGTAACACTACTCCAAAAGAATACACGTCAAATTTATCTGTTAGTTACTGCCTTCTGAAATATTCAAGATCAAGGTACCCAAGGGCCAAAACTACGTTTGGATCCAGTCTTTGAATGTCCAAATTCTGCCACCTTTTCCCGTGATCCTGTTATCGTGGAAAACTTTGACATTTAGATAAGTGCATAGGATTCATGACAAGGGAATTAGATTGCATTAACCACATATTGGAGCTTCATTGGCATCTCGCCAGTCAAACAGTTTTCCAAAAAGTTGAGGGAGTCTAAATTGGTGGAGTTGAAAATGAAAGGCAAGATTGTTCTATCGAGGCTAAATCCCACGATGCTAAGCTTGAAAACCCTCTCATTATTGCAAGTCACGCCTTCGAGCTTCGAGATTGTGATGTTGCAGAGTTTTTGATCTTGTCTCCAATCCACGGTCACACCTTCAAGCTCTAAAATGGTGAGAGTGTAGGGGTTTTTATCTTGTCTCTGTTCCACTGTGTGAGCTTGGGTACATAAACCTAGCACCATGTCAGGTTAAGGGACATTATGAGTATTCGACGAATAAATCTCAATATAGAAATGGAATTATGGAGACATTGGCTAATACATATTTGGTTTCCTCTGTCAGTGTACCAAAGTCATCGGTCCTCCAAAAGGAGCCTTCTTCCCATTCTAATACATAAACCTAGCACCATGTCGGGTTAAGGGACATTATGAGTATTCGACAAATAAATCTCAATAGAGAAATGGAATTATGGAGACATTGGCTAATACATATTTGGTTTCCTCTGTCAATGTACCAAAGTTGTCGGTCCTCCAAAATCAGGGTTCATTAGTGCTACCATATATGCTAATAAACCCCCTTCACCATCTCCCCCATCAAGAAATATGACTTGTCAAACAAAAATGTGAAGGTCAAGCTCTCCATCATCGAG